>JAWMRF010000207.1:6589257-6600683 GCA_035221435.1 Sphenopsis melanotis
GTTTGGAGATTGTTTACCCACAGGTGATTGTTCCATTGGATTCTGCTGTGAGTTGTTTTCACTCATTGGCCAATCAGTGCCAAGCTGTGCTGGGACTCTGGAAAGAGTCATGAGTTTTCATTATTGTCTTTTTTAGCATTCTGTAAGTATCTTTTCTGTATTCTTTAGTATAGTATAGTATTCTTTAATATAATATAGTGCAATAAAGTAATAAATTAGCCTTCTGAGAACATGGAGTCAGATGCATCATTCTCTCCTCTCTTCGGGGTTGCCTGCATTTACAGTACTCACCAAAACTTGAATCAAGCACACCTTGCCAATACAACTTGTTCTTAATTCTTCCTCTTGTGAGCAGGCTCTCTCTCCTAGGTCCAACAGTGTACACAACCACTCAGATCCACAAAAGAATTGGAAATTTCCAGGTGCTGACTTGCTGGTGCAGTGGCAGCTAGTTGGCCAGATATTAATGTCTTGCCAATGGAAAATATCAGAACCCATGAGAACTGAATAGTAATCTGTGTGGGTGTGTATGTGCTCTGTGTCTTCTAGGGAGGCTGTTGATTAAAGAAATCACATCTGTCTGAGTGTTAAAATGTTAATATTTACATTGCTGCATTACAGGAAATAAATCTGGATTTTTTTTATCATGCATTTTAGCTGTACATCTCACAGTTTTTGTGATGGATTTACTTATTCCCTTCTGACCTTAAGGAGAGTTTGGGGATGGTCTGATAGGATCCTCACAAGAAGTTTGTACTCCTGCTTGTGTTTCTTCTTCAGTTTTCAAGGGAACAGTTGGTAGTTAAATGATCTTGGAAGTCTGGCTTTTAATAAATGGCAGTCAGTTACTATTTTTCTTTCTTTTTTCCCCCTTCACAGAAAGAAGGAAGAGTGCCAATAACTTCACCATCTCTTATATTAAAACACTAATATTTGCTTAAAAGGATCCTCTCTGTATTCTTACCTCAGGAGATAAGATTTTTAGCTATTTCCTGGGAACATTGCTTCAATTTTGACCATTATGCATATTCTGTGTAATGTCTGTTATTCATTGCTGTGTTCCAGAGGGGTTTTATCGGGGCAGATTTCTTAATGTATCACTAACTGAAAAGAGAAGACAAACAGATAACTAAAAACAAAACGTATTCAGTCATATCTTTCCAATGAAAATGTTGAACAGCTACTTCACTTCTAAAATGATTTTTTAACATTTTTAATAGAGAACTTATCCCATCCTGTGCTTTCTGATCCTCGAGAGGTTGCTGTGGGCTGGTGTGAGGTGGTGCTGCTCTTACAGACTGTAGCCTTACCCTTTTTACTCCTACCATGTTTATGCACAGGCAGTGAAGGAATGAGCAGTGTGGGAAGGCTTTTGCATCAGTTTGCTTCAATTTGTCTACAATTAATGTCCAGATCTGCAAATTCTGAATTAATGACATAGGACTTAGCTTCCCTATCAGACCTAGTACAAGTCCTTCATCTCTGCAACCCAGAAAGATTTATTGGCTTTTTTTTTTCCATTGCTGCTTGTGGTTGGCAGTGGAAAATACTTGCTGTACCTGTGAATCTTGCTGTGTTGAAATTAGTTGATTTGCACAGGTATAATACATTCTGGTGTCAAAGCACTATCTTGTCAAAGGAGTGCAGATTCTTTCTCTTTTCCCTTCCCTCCTGTTACAATATTTCTGAAAGCTGACAGAGACTCTGTCAAACACTTTCAAGGCAAAAAGGTATAATTTGTTTGGAATGTAGTGAATAATTATGCAGACAAAAATCATGCAGCCACACTGGGAGATTTGCTTGGGAGAAGAAACAACAGCTTGTTCTGTGGGCTCTGCTCTGTGTGTGTGTGGCAGCATGCTTCATTTTGCAGAGGCTTGTGCCAGCAGAAATCAGGTAACCAGTGTAGGTATCTAGGACATTACCTTCAAAGAGTACATCCCAGGCTGTTGGCAGAGCTCCTGGTCAGTTATTAATCTGCAGGAAGCCAATTATTGATGCTCAGGGGGAAGGATGTTCTGAAGTGGCTTTTTTGGAATGCTGGGTGGAAGGCAGGTAAGTGCAGTGCAGCCAGGACAGGGAAATGGGAAACAAAGCACACCCAGGAGAGTGATCACAGAAATTTAGGATTGAGTGGCTTTTGAAAGAGTTTCCTGGGGGTTTGTCACAGAAGCCTGCAAATTATCATTTCTCTATCCTAGGTCTGTCTACCTGGTCCCAGCATTCCAGATCTCAGCGTCGCAGGACTTCGTGCTCCAGAGATGAAGACCGGAAACCTTCTGAGGTATTTCTGGAATTTGACTTGCATTTTATTATATCTCTCAAAGTGCTTGTACACACAGTATATCCATACATCTTTTCTGGTAATGGATCCATTTTTTCTGATTTACTTTTTTTTTTATTTTTTAAATTTTTTTCCCCCTACATTTTGGCTGGCACGTACCTCCCCTCCCTCACCCCTTCTTCCCCTCTCCTCCTTCCCCTGAAGATTAGAGAGTTCAGCTGTTGGCACAGCTACTGCCAGCACCAGTTTCTATCTGTGAATTTTGTTGTAGTCTGACACCCATTCAGCATAGCTGCAGAGTCTTTCTTGTGCTATTTTAGGCGTCGGGGTTTATTTGCAGCTTGATTTGTGAACAGTGGAAATTTACATTAGGTGCATTTATTTCATAGTTTGTACTGGGGCTCTGCGTGTGTGATCTTTGCTAAAGTGCTTGTCAAACTAGAAATCTGCTTCCTGACAGTTCTGTCTCGTCTAGTGCTTTGAAGAAATGCTATCAGGGGAGATAAAAATCTTTGAACTTTCCAGGTTGGATCAGCTGTTAGTGGCACACAAAATGTGATCCATTTCTTTGGAAATGTTCTTCCTGAATCTTCCTGTCTTCAGGCACAATACTACACTGCAGACTTTGTAGAAGCTGCAAAGAAAGGATTAGCTCTGGGAGATGGAATTTCTCATTTATTGCACTTACCCAGGACATGTATTCCTTACACATTAGTGGGTGGTGTTGAGGAAAAACTGCTTTATTAATCTCCCTAATGACAGTGTACCTGAGTCTCAGAGAAGAGTTTTCACAAGGAGAATGCTGTTCAGTGTGAATTATGTCTAGTAGTGGTGTTTTCCAAACTCCTTTGCTTGTTGGCTGTTAAAGACCTTTTTTTTTTTTGCCAATGTGGAGATCCCTGGTGAATTTATTCTTGTTAACAATAGGTTTGTTTTCCTTAGTTACCTTTCATACCTCTCTTAGAAGTAGCCCCTGATACCTCCTTTTGAGAACCACCTCGTGAAAGGCTATCAAGAAATCATCTGAGATAATGAGGAGTCTTGCTGTTGGTTTTTTTTTGTGTGCTTCTGTTTTCTCCTCTCCCTTACCTTTTGCTGTCAGAATCTCTGCAGTTTTGTGCTGTTCTCTCCTGTTCTCTCAGTCTGGATGAGCTTCTCTTGTGCTTCCCTTTAGCTTTGCTCCCCAGCCTCTCCCCCCTGCTCTGTCCCTGCTGGCTGCTGGCAGCAAAGTGACACTCAGGGACTCCCTGGGTGAAATCCTGGGCTCATTGAACTTGGTGGCAGAATTCCCACTGACTTCAGCGTGGCCAGGGTTTCACCCTTTAGCTTTGAAGTGTTCAGTGCTTCTGAGAGCCAGCACTTCTGTAAGCTCTGCTTCCCTCCAGGCACTCTGATTGCATCACAGCTAGAGCAGAAAGAATGGTGTCATGGGGCCGCTGGCCTGGGAAAGGAGTTTCTTGGCTGTCAGGTGCTGCATTAGCTTTGCTTCTGAGGGAGTTTTGTGACAAATTTATCCAAGAGCCTGAGTTATTTTGGCTCTGAGATTGAGCAAGGTTTGCGTCCCATTTTATATTTTTAGTCTTCTCTTAATTTGACTTTTGATTGCTTTAAGTCAAATCACTGAAAAGTGCAGAATCCCCTGGCCCGCTGTGCTTGTTTGTTTTGTGAGCCCATTTACTTTGTGGCTTACTTTTCATTTCTTGATTGAAGCCTCACAGGACTTGTAATTTAATTGTTTTAAACATTTCATTATATTTCATTACCAGCATTCACCCCGTTCTTCATATGGCAATTTTTCTCTTTACTGTTTAATGCTGGCAGTTTTTTCTGAACATGTCAAGACAAGTGTTAAGAAAAATGTCATGATTTATGCTATTTTAATGACAAAAGCAGTGTAGAAACAGAAACATGTGTAGACAGAAGTGGGACAGTATGCGTGTGTTGGGAGGGAGGAGAGGTTTTGAGATGTGGCAAGGCAAATCACACTTGAAAATACTGTCAGAAATGTAATTAGCCACCAGATACACTAAAATACTTCCCAAAAATCCAGGGTTTTCAGGAGTGTGGGTAGTGGATGGTGGAAGTGGCTGCATGGGTTGCTCTCTATGTGCATGTGGTTTTGCCTCAGCCACGCCCAGCAGCGAGCTGGGGCTGAGGTGACAGCATGGCCATTGCTCTGGGGCTGGGAGGATGGGTCACTTTGTCCCCTGAGCAGCCTCATAAGGGAGTCCAAGAGCACTGCCCTAAAAATCCAGAGGTTTTTTTGCTGTAGCTGCAGTGTGGGGCTCTGTGGATGTTGGTTCTGACCACCACTGACTGAGAAGTCTGCAGAGAGCTCTACCTGTCATCTTCTTGGCCTGGTGGTGCTAATCTTCTGTCACCTAGTTGTTTTTTAACCCTCTCCTTTGAATGAGGCATGGAGTAGTTAGAAATTAGTGTTGTGGAGGTGAGGAGGGCCTTGCCTTTTGCAAGAAGCAGGGGGTGGGAAGGGCTGGAACTCGTGTCAGCAAGTGCAGGCTTGTAGTTGGGATGTCTCTGATAGCAGCACTCGGCTTTCTGCAATGCCAGCAGGCTGAAGCTGCCTCAGCAGACCTGCCACAGCAGTGAATCCCTTTTTTATTTCATTCTGTGGCTTGTTGAAGACAGCAAGGCTGCTTGTTGGTGGCTGCTAGCCCGCAGGTTGCCAAACATCCTGCTGGCTTTAGAGCTGGATGCCTTTGCAAAGGCAAAGGAAAATTACAGCTGTGACACAGAGGTGTCTGTAGCTGATTGGGTAAATAGCTGTGTTGAACGGGGAGCTGCCACCAGAATTCCAGTTTGGGTCTTATTTTTTTATCTTTTGGGTTATTTTTATAAGTACTTGCACAAAGAGTCATCTTCTTAGAATTTCCTCTTGAGGCTGGTCATGGTGGAGTCATGCCTTGATTTCTACCACAGGGAATTTCTAGAATGTCTTGGTATGAGTCAGAGCTCCAATAATTAAAAAAAAAAAAATTCCAAAAAGCCTGGGAGCAAAAATGAATCTTTTTTTTTGTGCTGCTTGGAGCTCCTGCAGCTTTTATTGCAACCAGTATGGAGGTGAAAGTGGGTGACACCTTTTAGAGCAAGTGTGCAGTGCAGGAGGAGCTCCAGGAGCTGTAGTGCAGTTAGGTGAAATCATCCTGCCAGTGTTTGTGCCCTCAGCCACCCCTTCCCTGCCGTGAAGCCAATCCCTGTTCTGCAGTGGGCTGGTGGTACAGTGCCCTTGTTCCCCAGCGTGCTCTGTGCTTACCCTGAAGCTGTGAATGCTCAATATCAAATGTCAGTGTCTCTGTGTTTCTCTCTTGGTCCCTCTCTTTGCAGGTGTTCAGAACGGACCTGATCACTGCCATGAAGTTACATGACTCCTTCCAGCTGAACCCTGATGAGTACTATGTGCTGGCAGATCCCTGGAGGCAGGAGTGGGAAAAGGGAGTTCAGGTGCCAGTTAGCCCAGGGACCATCCCAGAACCAGTAGCCAGGTATCATTTGGAGGAGTGGGAACAAATACACACATGTTTGTGCTGCATTGCCTTGGCTTCCTGAGCTTCGTTGCACAGGAAGGTCTTGGCTCTCAGAGATGAAGAGCGACCTGGAATCACCTCTTGGAATGGTCAGAGAGGTCAAGAGTCAGGCCTGTTCTGCCCATGTGAAACACAAATGTCAGAGAACTGTTTTTGGCAATGGGGTGTGATGAGAGAACCTTAAAAATAGCTTCTATTTTTAAGCCAGACTTGAGCTCACTTATCGTTGCTGGAAGAGCCCTTGTCTGGTGTTCCCTCTGCTTATTTCCAAGCCATAGGTTCTTTTCAAGGAACAGTTGGACAAACCAGGCTTAAGGGCTAGAGAAAACACAGCATTTATTTTGTTTTTATAGGGGTTTTTTTTGTGATTTCTTTTATTAACCCAAGAAATTGATTGTGCAACATTTCAACTGTTTTAAAAACCATCCAGATGTTCATGTAACTAAATAATGTGAGATTTTCTAGCTCTTATCCAAAATCCCCTTATTTTCCTTGCCATGTTTGTTACACATAGATACTATTTCCTGTTTCAAATTAAACACTGCAGTACTAAGGGCAGGAGTGTGCTGCAGCCCATTTTATGCTTAGTAGGGTTGGAGAAAATAAGGGCAAGGATTTTTGCCATTTAATCATTCTAGATCTCTTTGAGTCAGTCCAGGCTGGCCCATAAGGCATTACCAAATGACCCACCAGTGCTGGTGGGACCACAGCAGCTCAATCCTTGATACACAGCAAAAAAAATTTGTGATGATGGAGCACTGACTGTTTCTTGTAAGGTCTGTATCTGCCAGCTTTAGCCGTGGTTTAAGGAACGTTTGTTAGTGTTGTTTTTGTTCCGTGCAGCCACCTGCAGAGTGCCCTGCTAGGAGGGGCTAACCTGCACATCAGGGCAATCCTGTCCATCCTTCTTCTGAAGGATTGGACCAGGAGCTCCAAGGACAAGGTGGCATTTTGCTCTCTGCTCTGCAGTGTAGGAGATGGGAACCCTTTCCCTGTTCCACACTGACCTCTCCCAGTCCCTGCAGAGACACACACACACACATACACACATGGTACATGTGCACTCACACTGCCTGCTCCTCTCTGATTCCTCTGTTCAGCACCTCCCAAGGCTGTGGGAGGGCCACACACACCTGGGGACTTGGGCAGAGGAAAAACCTCCCAGGGGATCACTGCCCTGTGTCTGTCAGGGAGGGGCTTTGGTGGCTATAGCAGGTCCAGGTACTCACTTGGGATAGAGCTGTTCTCTGCCAAAGGCCAATAGAGATGTTGCCCCAAATTTAAGATAGTGAGAGGCAGGGAAAGAAGGCAGCACAGGTGTAGGTATTGGCACAGCAGGCACCACTCCTTGTTTTCTTGTGTAGTCCTACTGTGCACCTGCTGGGCAGAGGGGCCCTTTGATGCCTGGTTATTTTTTCTTTGCTCCCTCACAAAACACTCAGAGAGCCCTGCCCTGGTGCTGCTGGAGTGCAGGAACAGCTCTGAGCCTGACTTTGGGAGGGAAGGGGGTGGTTCTGTACATGGAATAAGCATAGGCAGATCGTAGCTGGTGTAGGATGGGAGCCAAGGCTGTACAGGGAGAACATAGCAGTGAATAAAAGGTAGTGACTGGTGAGGGCAGAGGAGCAGGAGACAGGAGTGAGGCTGTGTGGAGATTCACTGTGAACATGTGCTCAGAATGACAGTTCAGCTCAATGGCTTTCAGTCTGTAGTAAGGGTTGCCTTTTTTTTTTACTTCTTTCTAGCCCAGAAATAAAGCCAGGAGAAGGAGTTGTTTTGAGGTCAGAGTCACTGTGCTTGTTTCTTCTGTGCCACTACTGTGGCAAGGTGCTGCCCAGAGGTTATGGTTTCCACAGAGAGGTACTCAGGAAAGAATTTATGGTAAAGAAGATTTGGAGAGAAGTGCCCAGTTTAAAGTACATTCTCTGTGAAGACACAGTAGTTTGTAACATTTGAACACTGTGCAGTATGACCAGAAACAGCTTGGGCAGTGCAGTTAGGCTGGCAAGGCCATTCACGTTTGTATTTTTCACAGCACCTCAGAAGCTCCAAATTCAGCATTTGGCTCTTGGACACCATTTCTCTGAAATAAGCTAGAAGAGGGGAAGCTTGAGGGATGTGCAAGACTGAAATAGGTAGAGGATTTACAGAGATCTGTTTGTGCAAATACAGCAGCAGCAGATCAGGGTTTCTGCTAGGAGTTAACACACTGGGGGCAGAATAGAGTGGGGTATGGGGGCTGTCCTGCTCCTGGTGGGGCTTAGGCTGCTCCCAGCAGAGAGTTGCAGCAACACAGGGTGGTGCAATCTCCTCCCTTGTGGCACCAGCACCCCAAAAAAGCACCTCCAGTGGTAGTGCAGGAGGCAGGCATTTGGCAGTGTGGCCTGTTGCTCCTGGAGGGACTGGGGTTGTGTTGTGAGGTGGGTTTCATCCAAGCTCAGTGTCAGTGTGTGCTGTTGACTAAGAGAAAGGGCAATGTCCTCTACTGAGATAGCCAGGAATACTTTTTTTTTCCTTGGATGTTCTTGTGGTCAGTATTTTAGTTAAAAAAAAAAGTCTTAAACCAGAGTTTTAAAGTGTGTGTATATGGCAGCCACTATGTAAATACAGCATCCCTGCTTTGGCTTTAAACAAGTGTGAATTTCAGGTAAGAGTAAGCACAATTCTGTCCTCTAATATTTAATTTTATTTAGAATTCCGGCAATGAATTGGATATCTAGACAACTCCAGTTAAACTCTTAACTCCAGTTAAGTTCTTACAATGCCCCCAATCAGTTCTGGAAGTGCACGGAACTGTTTTCCCGCCTCAGTGGTGCCAGGTGATTGCTGGGACAGTTAGGTGGCTGCCGCTGCTGCTTGTTAGTCACTTAGAGGAAAGAATTTGGAATTCTCCAGAGCTGAGCCTCTCAGCACTCCTCATGGCTGCCTGCCTTGTCTGTTTCAGAGTGGTGTCAGAGACAAAAGCCGTCACCTTCACGCGGCCCAGGAAATTCATCGTGTCCTCGGGCGCGGAGCCGCCGGAGCTGGGCTACGTGGACATCCGGACCCTGGCGGACAGCGTGTGCCGCTACGACCTCAACGACGTGGACGTGGCATGGCTGCAGCTGGCCAATGAGGAATTCAAAGAAATGGGTGAGCACTCAGGGATTTGGTGCCTTTTTGTTTCTTTGTAAAGCCAGAAGTATTAACAATAATTTCAGGGGGTACCGGTCGTCGGTTTTTTTGGGTTTGGATTGAAGGCACTTGAGTACAAACACAAATTAAAGTCTAAAGTGTTTATTATTTCTTGTCAGTAAAACAGTCTCATTACTGTGAGTTGGGCAGCTTTTCATTAGAAGGCATAAAATGGCCAACAGTCTCTTGTCACAAGGTCTTCTAGGACTAAACTATCCAATTAAGAACTGACACCTAAATTATTTTCCTTTGTAACCTGATAACTGATCTTTGGAAGCACGCAATGCAGACTTTTCTGCCCAATTATAAAATGCTACCCAAACCCATGAGGAAGCAGCATGAAGATGAAACTTAGGATGACACCTTGTGCTTTCCATCTTGCTGCCTCTATTTACAACATACTAAAAATCCCAAAACTTAAATTTCTCTCTAAGTGCTACACTTACACTACTCTCTGTAATCTGTTTCACACTTTTGTGGATTTTAGTCCATCTTGAAGTCTAGGAAACTTTCTCCATGAATGAGGGTCAAAGTCAGTGCTCCCCTGGGGGTCAGGGCGCTCCAGAGCAGACAGAGAAATATTCCCAGTGCCCTGGGTTTCCACGGGCAGCAGTGGGAAGAAGTAGTAGATGTATGAGGAGAGAGTAATCATGTGAGCAGAGCTGGTGTGATTAAGCCCTAAGATAGATGTTGATAACTCTTGTGTTGTATCTGCTTACACCTGGTCAGAATCTGGTCAATGTTTTGTTTTTTTTTCTCTGCTGCTTTCCATCTCACAAAGTTCCCAGTTTGCCATCTTGATTCTCCAAGGGAGCATCAGAGAGACCACTCTGGTAGTTTTTCCAGGTGGTCCTATTTAATTATTTTAGCTCATGGTGTTCAGTGCAGAGAAGGCAAGACAAGTTGTTTGGCAGGTTTAGAGAATCTGTGCCAGCAGAGTGGCACAAGGAATGGGTCAGGAAGGAATTCCTGCACTGATTTATTGGAGGGAGCTCCCAAGCCTCACTCTGACTGTGTGCTGTAGTTCCAAAACATTGTTTGGCAGAGGGAAAATGCTGTGCCAGATGGAGGAGGTTTGGACATGTTGGTGAACACCTTTGGTTTTCGTTTTGGCCCTGTGGCAGTTCCCTGCTTTGGGCTGCAGTTTAGTCAAACATGTTTTACCTGGCTGTAGCCCATTGGTGGCATGGCTGAAGAACTGGTAAACCACAAAATGACAATTTATAACTCTGTTTCTCCTTTCTAAACCAACACATGAAAGAAACAGATGATGTCTTGGCCTGGTCTCTTAGCCAGGCCTTTTTTCCAGATCTCACATCAGCCCTGCTCAGGTTTAGTGTTGGGCTTAGAGGCTTTCAGTTTACAATTCCAGAGTTTAGGTTACCTTTCCAGTTATCTTCGGGAGAACAGCAGCAGCAAGTTCCCTTGGCTTTCCTTGGGGGACAAATGTACTTTTTGTTGTTTGTTTGGTATCCTTCTATCCAGTCTGTCTGTTTTTTTGCCAAAACCAGACAAGGGCTCCTGTAGTGGGGTGTGAGCAGCACAAGAGGGGCAGATTTGTACCTCTGCAGGGAAGCCCCATTCTGCTACACCAGCATAACCTTTAAAAGTACATGCTGCACATGGCACAGTGAACAGCTAGAATTTGTTGGATCTCAGGTTTTGGTGTAGTTTTTTGGAGTTTGTTTGCTCTCCATTGTTACCCACTCAGTTTTGCTGTATGCAGAGGGAAGGAAATGTTCCTGTCAGTACCAGGCAGTGTTGGGGATCCTGAAATATGTACATGGGTGCTTGGTCAGTATGTGCACACTGCAGATGCTACACATGGGCATTTGAAAAGTGAGCTACTTCCTGATCTGCACTTGGAGCACTTCCTTATGGTGTCCCTGGGGCCATGAGTTCCCTGTGTTTCCTTTGATCCCTGTAGGAGTGCTTCAGGTACTGAGAACATGCAGTGGTTGTGTAAAAGGATGACTGTGAGCATCTGAACAGGAGCTGCAGCTCCTCCTCCCCTTTCTGTAACCCTTGCAAATGCACAGGCCTGTCACTGTCATATTTTCTGAAAAATCCCTTTGCCAGGATTTCTTCTCCTGGTAAGTTGAGAAGCCCCAGAGAAAAATGTAAAAAATAATTATCCGATTGCTTCTCCTGTGTTTGCTGCTTTGGAATGTGGTATGGACATTGTTTACCAACAGGTGCATGTTTGATTAGTTTCATGTGAATTGTTTTTACTTAATGACCAATCACCCATCAGCTATATCAGACTCTGAGGAGTCAGTCATGAGTTTTATTATTTATTCTTGTTAAGCCTTCTGTCTGTATCCTTTCTCTTTCTTTAGGATAGTTCAGTATAGCATTAATATAATATAATATAATATAATATAATATAATATAATATAATATAATATAATATAATATAATATAAT
>JAWMRF010000207.1:6600783-6719612 GCA_035221435.1 Sphenopsis melanotis
TAATATAATATAATATAATATAATATAATATAATATAATATAATATAATATAATATAATATAATATAATGTAATATATAAATCAGCCTTCTGAGAGCATGGAGTCAGATTCATCTCTTCCCTCGTCCTGGGGACCCTAAAAACTCAACACAGGCCCTCAGTCACATCTCCAATGGTCACTTACAAAGTGAGAGCAGATAGGATTCACTTGGAAGCTGGTGTAAAACCTGCCACCATCTGCTCTGCTGGTGCAGCAGTTCTGGGTTACAGGGCAAAATCCTTTCATCAGCAGGATTTTGGATGTTCCCTCTTGCTGCTTTTCAGCTGCTCCATTTGGGTAGCATGGGATGCATTGATCCCTGCTGCAAGGATTTCCCTGTCAGCAAGGGAAGCTGGAAGTACTTTTGTGGAATGTTTGTCTTCTGATCTGGACGAGTTAGAGAGGTTTTTTATTCTTTGTTTTGTGGGATTTTTTGGCTCAGTTTTTCACAGGGAAAGCTGAAAGGAGAGTTTTCTTGTTAAAACACGCATCCTGAGGTTGCCATCTCCTCTCTGTCCTGGTTTCAGCTAGGATAGAGCTAATTTCTTCTCAGTAGCTGTTACAAGTGGTGTGGTTTGGATTTGTGATGAGAATGGTGTTGATAACACACCGATATTTTGGGGTCTGTGGTTATCCTAAGTCAGGGGCTTTCTTTTCCTTGTTCTTTCCTTTTTTCTTTCATGCTCTGTCAGGGAGGAGGTGAGCAAAAGCAACTGGGAGGGAACATAGTCAGGACAGGTGACCCAAACTGACCAAAGGGATATTCTACATGACAGATGGTCATGTCCAGGATATAAACTGGGGGAGTTACCTGAAAAGGAAGGCCTTTCAATTTCAAAACAAATCTGAGTTATAAAATACCACATAATGGGTCTGTAGCTGTGTGTCATGAATAATTTTCTGATGGATGCTGTTGGAAAAGAGCAAATTTCAGATTAGATATTGCATTTAGTTATTGTCCCAGATTTGATATTGCATTTATTACAGTTTTTCACTTTTTAAAACGAATTAATTTATTGTTGTAGGCTCTGATGGAGACCTCAGTTGGGATTGCATCCTGTTGGGCTGGGACTTGTGATAAACCAACAACTGTTGTTAGAAATTGCAGATTCCCTCTGAGTATCCTAGCAGATTTTGTCATTGATTTTCTCTCCCTGCTCCATAACTTTTGGTTCAAAATACTTCCAAATCTTTCATCAAAGAGCCAACATCTGGGTGGCAAAATTGGAACAAAAGCCATAGATGGTGCTGTCCCAGAAGGAAAAATGAGAACAAGACCAGGACGCCAGATTCAGTCTTGGAAAGTTTTTCTTAGAATTTGAAAGATTTGGACACTCCACTTTTGTTAGTTTAGTACAGTTATAAGACAACTGTGCTATTTTTTTACAATTTCCCTGGTTTATGCTGGAACTGGCGTGGTTATCTAGGAATGAAACGTGTCTGCGTGGGGATTGGTTGTTCAGAAAGAAAGTGGAGCTGCTTGTGGTGATGGTCATCACTCTTTTCTTCAAGTATGTGAACAACTGCTGTTTTTCAGGGATGCTGGAGCTGGATGAGTGCACCATGGAAAGGGTGATGGAGGAGTTTGAGCAGCGCTGCTACGATAACATGAGCCACGCCATCGAGACGGAGGAAGGGCTGGGCATCGAGTACGATGAGGACGTTGTCTGTGACGTCTGCCAGTCTCCAGATGGAGAGGATGGCAATGAAATGGTGTTCTGTGACAAATGCAATATCTGTGTGCACCAGGTATGGCAGCAGCACGGTGTCAGGTGGTAGTAAACTTCTCTAAAAAAGGGCAATCAGTAGGGACATAGGTGGAGTTTATTCCAGAGAGCTGTGCTAAGGAAGCACTGCTGTGTGTCACCTTTCTGTGGTAGTTCAGAAATTTTCTTAACATAAAAGATACAGTTTTAGCCTGTTCCCATGGATGCTTCTTAATCTGGCAAGTGCCTTCCCATCAGCCTGTCCTTCCTTCCCAGCCTTAACAAGTTTCTCTTGTCATTCAGTGTTTGGAAACATTGCTGGTTGAATATGAGCCAGCAGTGTGCCTTGGTGGCCAAGAAGGCCAATGACATCCTGGCCTGCATTAGGAATTGTGTGGCCAGCAGGAGCAGGGAGGTCATTCTTCCCCTGTACTCGGTGCTGATGAGGCCACACCTTGAGTGCTGTGTCCTGTTCTGGCCCCTCAGTTTGGCAAGGATGTTGAGATGCTTTAGTGCATCCAGAGGAGGGCAACAAGGCTGGTGAGGGGCTTGGAACACAAGCCCTGTGAGAAACCTTTGAAGGAACTGGGGTTGTTTAGCCTGGAGAAGAGGAGGCTTAGAGGTGACCTCATTGCTCTCTACAACTCCCTGAAGGGAGGTTGCAGACAGGTGGGGGGTCAGTCTCTTCCACCAGGCAGCAACTGGCAGAACCAGAGGACACAGTCTCAAGCTACATCAGGGAAGGTACAAGTTGGATATTAGGAAAAAAATTTTCACCAAAAGAATAATAAAGCACTGGAATGCTCTTCCCAGGTAGGTGGTAGAATCACCATCTCTGGCTGTGTTTAAAAAAAGACTGGACATGGCAACATGGTGCTATAGTCTGGTTGAGGTGTTAGGGCATAGGTTGGACTCGATGATCTTAGAGGTCTCTTCCAACCTCATCATTCTGTGATAAAGGACTAGGCCTGTGACAGCTCTAAGTACAAGTGACAGATACAGAGTTACATCCACAAGATACACTGAGCAAAGTTGGTATTTTCAGACCTGTAGGGTTTCTCTGACCACATCAAGCCTGCAACTTAAATGCGTTAAAGCCGATGGTAGTTGGGATAGAGGGCTCCATAAGGACGCTATCTTCTGAAAAACCTGCCCATAATTATTTTGCCATCCTGCACTTTTCCCTCTGAGTAAGAATAACTTGGAGAGAGATGTGCGAGGCCGTGTGTAAAAGAATCACTGAGGTGTTTGCTGTGCTCTCTTTGTCCCGCAGGCGTGCTACGGGATCCTGAAGGTGCCCGAGGGCAGCTGGCTGTGCCGGACCTGCGCGCTGGGCGTCCGGCCCAAGTGCCTGCTGTGCCCCAAGAAGGGCGGCGCCATGAAGCCCACCCGCAGCGGCACCAAGTGGGTGCACGTCAGCTGTGCTCTCTGGATCCCAGAGGTGGGTGCAGCTTGCTTCTTGGAACCCTGCGTGCTGAGAATTGCAGACTTTCTGTGCTGATTCTCAGCCTGGCTGCTGAGAATTTCTAGCATTTCTGTGCTGACCCCCAAGAAAACTCTTCATTTGACCTGAGGCCGTGGCGAAGTTTCCAAAATTGAATTGTAAAAGTTGTAGAGCTGGGATTATGGGTGTGTAGTTTGAATAGAAGTTTGTAATATCACAGGGTGGAAAACTTAAGAGTTTAAGGTTTTAGAATATAGTAATATATATAAAGCAAGATGGAGGTTTGGTCCTTCTTCTTCACCTTCTTCTTCATGGGTTTGGGTGGTTTTGTGTTATTGGACAGAAAAGTCCGCATTGTGGACTTCGAGTGATTGGTTATTCGGTTAAAAGTTAAAATAATTTAGGTGTCATTTCTTAATTGGACAGTTTATCCTTAAAGGCCTTGTAGAGAGAGAGATTTTTTTAGTTTGTTAGAGTGAAGTACTGTAGAACTCACGGTTCGTAAGACTGTAGAACTCACTGTTTGTGAGACTGTAATATAGATAAATACAAATAATTATCTGAGTCCCAACAAGAAATAGCATCTTGCACATTTAATCCTCACCCTGGCAAAAAAAAAAAAGAAGCAAAGACTCCATAGGTGCTGGTCCTGGGATTCTGGGAGAGGAAAAAAACCTCCTTAAAGCATTATTCAACTTCAAAATGGAGTATAAAAGCTTCTTGGTTAGGTAAAAAGTCTGGCAGGGGATGATGCTTCACCTGTAAAGAAATTAATTAAATCCCCTCTGTCAATCAGAATTAGGCCTTGGAAAATGAGGTCTTTGCTGCTGGCAAAGCTCATTTAACAAGGACACCAGATACCATTTCACTTTGTAAACAGAACATTAAAGGTGAATCAGGAAAGTTTGAATCTGACAGAATTCCTGTGGGTTCTCATAGTCAAAGTGTTCATCCTGTATGATAATCTTAAATTGGTGGGCTTCACCTTGAAACTGGTTGGTTTGTTCACAAAGGGAGAAACTGATTTTTTTAAAAAAAAGAGTTTTAGATCCTGATAAAATGAGGAATTTGGGACACACTAAGTTGTGTATACACACAAGGAATTTGGCTTCTTTAATAAAATTGTTTCTCTTTTCAGTTAACAGTGTCACTCCAATTTTTTGACCATTTTTCTCTTAGGTGAGCATCGGAAGCCCTGAAAAAATGGAACCCATCACAAAAGTTTCCCACATTCCCAGCAGTAGGTGGGCACTGGTGTGCAGCCTTTGTAATGAAAAAGTTGGAGCTTCTATACAGGTAATTTAACCACATAAATATCCACATGGGTTTTCTTTTGTCAGTTTTTAGTAGATAGGAAAATGTGTTTGCTCGTTGTTACTGTGGACTTAGCTGACCTGATCTGCACCAGAGCATTTTACACTGGGCAGTGTTTTTTCATGTGCATATTTATTTTGGGTTGTTAGCTGTAAGGCACCCTGTAGACCCTTTGCAGTGGAAAACCACTCAGAAATGTTAAATAATCCTTTTTAAGAAAAATTTTAAAATCTAGAAAGACTGAGAAAACATATTACCAAACCTCAGATTTTTGAAATAGGAGACACTGGGACAACAGACAAGATGTTGATCTCCTTTACTTGAGAATAAATGATGAGGGAGTGTAAGGACAGGTGACCCATTTGGGGCAGTGTTGTGCTTGTGTAGAAAAAGACAGTAAGGTGTAACTTAGCATTGTGGTGATGCTCCTCATCCTCAGAGCACTTCCTCAGAGCAGCAAAACAATCCTCAGGAAGCTCCCTGAGACAGAGAGGGATGATACTACAGTCTCATAAGGAGGCTGAGGTAGAGCTTTTTCTTCTGGGGCTAGCCTAGTGGTCAGACCAGCATTAGGACACAAAAATGGCTCAAGTCCTACACTACTTTGAAATGAGTTTATCCCCATTTTCCTTTTCTCCTCTGCCCCAAGTTACTTGATTGAGGCTGCCAGGAAGAGCTGTAAATCAGCAACACAGCAGCAGTTCCAGTGAAACCTATCACAGGCCACTTCCACGTGAGGAATGTATGAAATAGTAAGTGTTAACTAGAGAAAATAAATCTGTCCACAGCATATAAATTTGCAACCATAATCCCTCCTTGCAGAGCCATCCCCTTCCTCTTGGCTGCTGTTAGGTAGCTGAAGCTGTTTTTGTCTGTTCTCCAGGCCACCTTCTGATATGTTCACAACAATTAGGAAAAGTGGCAGCTGGAAGTGTGTGTCAGGCTGGTCAGGGAGCAGCTGCAATAAGCTGGGAAAAGCAAGATTGCTTATTCCCCCAGGTTCAGCAGATTTCCTCCCAGTGAGACAGGCTTTCCTCTCTTCTCCCAACAAAACATGAGCTGCAGTAAGAACTAATTATGGCCAGAGCACTTCTCTGTACTGCCCAGTGTTCCAGTTGGGATGCTCCTGGCCTGTTTGTTAGTAGGAGAGGAAAGGGTAAAAGATGCTTTGATATTTTTAAATTCCTTTTATATGTTGCTTTTATTAAAGACTGCTCATTTGAAACCTGTGCAGTTTAAACCCTGCCATACCTTTATTAGCCATCTGGCTGCTGAGTCAACCTGAGCAGGAAAACCCAGAGGGGAGAGAGATTTGGCTTCTTTACAAAGCACTGTATAAACATCTCAGTGCACTGTGTTGCTCTTTCAGGGTCGGTGGCTTGGGTTAAACATAGTTTTGTTTCATAGTTAGGAGCACTAATGCTCATTTCCACTTCAAATCCTGTTCACTAGAGGTGTGAGTGGGTCCAAACACATACGTATGTGTGTTTGTGTATATATACATATTTATATGTATTTAAACCTTTCAGCTGGTGGCTGGTGGTATGTATGATAGAATTTTGCAAAAGGAAATTAGATATAATGGAAATGAAGTGCTAAATCAGCTGAACTAGTGCCCATCACTCTATGATGGCTGAGTTCACTGAGTAGGAAGAAAAATGACAACATTTGAATTTCCTGTTCTCCTCCTCTCCAAGGTGAAGTGAAGGCTGTGAAATGAAGTAGTGATTGACAGTGATTTAATATTTGACATTATAAAATTGGGATAATGGGGGAAAAAATTCCCTTTGGTTGAGGCCTTTTGGATAGCATGGATCCAGGTGCTGGGAAAGACTTTTAATTAAAAGTCTCAGACTGGCCTGGAGCCACCACAATGTTTTTTCTTCCCCCTGGTGCTGGCACATTCCAAAGGGGAACACTTTACTTCGGTAACGGTGCTGTGCACAAGTGGCTCTTGTGTCACTGGGAATGTTCCTCTTGTGGCTTTTTGTGCATGGAATAGCATGGTGGGGCTGGAGGGGAGTTAAACACTCCTGTCCCTCTGGGCCACTTGATCCTTGGCTGGCCTGAAAGCACTAAGTCATAACCCTAATTAAAGGGAGCAAGGAAGTGCATGCAGCTTAGAAGCAGAGCGCGGTGACAAGGTTCTTCCAAAGCAGCTCTGACTTCTCCAACAGTTTCAGGCAGTGTGGCTTCTTAACTTTTATATTTATTTGGTTAATTGTAATTCATGTTTTCTCTAGTGTTCAGTGAAGAACTGCAGAACAGCCTTTCACGTCACCTGCGCCTTCGACCGCGGCTTGGAGATGAAGACCATCCTGGCAGAGAACGACGAGGTGAAGTTCAAGTCCTACTGTCCCAAGCACAGCTCCACCAAGAAAGCGGACGCTGAGACTTTGAGTGAAAGCCCAGCTCAGGAGAACAGGAATGGGATTCAGGACACCTCCCTTCCTGCCCACATGGACCCTTTCCACAGCATGGATCAAAACCAGGAGGAGGCCCACAGGGTCAGCTTCCGCAAGCAGAAGCTCCAGCAGCTGGAGGACGAGTTCTACACCTTCGTTGAGTCTTTGGAAGTGGCCAAAGTGCTGCGGCTGCCTGAGGAGCCCGTGGAATTCCTTTATCAGTACTGGAAACTGAAGAGGAAATCCAATTTCAATAAGCCTTTGATTACCCCAAAGAAGGATGAGGAGGACAATCTGGCTAAACGGGAGCAGGACGTTCTGTTCAGGAGGCTGCAGCTCTTCACACACCTCCGGCAGGACCTGGAGCGGGTAAGCCCCAGCACTGCCCGTGCTGGCCACAGTAGCTGAGTTCCCAAACTGTGCTCACCCTGAGTGCAGCTCAGCTCAGAGCTGTGCTGTCAGGCAAGGCCGTTAACACTAAATTTCTCCAGAGCACAGCAATTGCCCTTTGCACACAGAGGTCAGTCACGGGGCCAGCAGGTCTTGGCGTGTAGCATTCAATCACCTGCAACTGCACTGTCGTGTTTTTGCTCGTGCCTTTTTACTGATTAACTCTGACTGTACTGCAGCCCCCAGCTGAAGCCTTTTCAGCCTTTAAGGGCTTTCCATGCTCCTTTCACCCAGTGAAAAGGATGATGAAACTTACCTTGTTTTGCAGCAGATCTGTTTTTCATTAGCATACCAGAGTAGGATGATCAGTGTAGGTTTGGGAGGTAAATGATGTTTGATTTATTTAGGTCTTGAATGTTTGAAGAACAGTTCAGTAAGATCAGTTTGGTGTTTCAATAAGTACATCTGATCTTGAATTCCTTTCTTTTTGGGCTAATTTAAGAGCTCTTAGAGCCAGAAAGAACACTGAAATTACTTTTTCACATCCCTGCAGCACGTGGCCATGGACGAAAGCCGGCTCAGGAGGTCCTACCTCAGTAACCTGTAGGTGAACCAGAGCCTCTCTTCCATAATACTGTCTAATCTTTAAATCAGGACAGCAGGTTCTCATGGATGTACTGCATCCTTTTTAAGGGATCCTGGTGCCTAATTACTCTTACAATGAATTGCTGTAGTTTTTGATTTTTCTCCTAGTTTCAACTCCAGCCCATGGCCCTTCTGTTCAGATGGCCCAGATCCTAGCTGTTACTTGGGATCTTTTGTTCCTGCTCCATGTGCTCAAGCTTTCTTGTCATCTTCTCTTTGATCAGCTAAATAATTAGAGTTTGTAACTATGTTCTCTTGATCTTAAATTATTGTGTGTGAATCCTTCCATTTCTAAATGCAATGTCAAAACAGGATATGTGATTTTAGTAATATTTTAATGTTTTACGACTCTGTTCCCACTGATTATACATTCAAGATAATTTGGATTTTAAAAAAGGGACCTTTGCAAAAACAAACACACTTGTTACATTTCTCCAGATCAGGCCACAAGGTTGTAATTCACAGGGCACCACCTTGCACCACTGAGAGAGGAGCCTTAGAATCATCCACCTGTGCTTCTCAGTCATTCCCTCACCTGGGAATTATTGAATACTGAGTACATTCTAGGATTTCCAACATTTCCCTAGTTTTCATGTGTGTGTGACTCAGGTGTTTGTAGAAGTTACTTCTGTGCTATGGTTCTCCAAATCTGATGTAATAATCTGTCAGTTAAATTGCCTGTCAACTCAACAGATAATTTGTCAGTTAAACAGACTGTTCTCTATGAATTGTGTTGAAGGCGGGTAAATTTAAACTGTTTAAATTTAAATGGTTTAAATTCAATTGTACACCATTTATTTAAAAGGTGTGTAGTACTCCAGCTGAATTAATTCAAAGCACAGGTAGGGCAGTATCCTGGGAATACAATTCCTGTAAAACCCACGCCCTTGCTGTCTTCCAGGTGCGTAACCTCACTTACATGGTGACGCGGAGAGAAAAAATCAAGAGATCTGTTTGCAAAGTTCAGGAACAGATATTCAACAGCTACACAAAGCAGTTGGAACAAGAAAGAGTTTCAGGTATGCCTCAGTGTTCCCTTCCTCGTGTCAGAGCACAGGGACAAGGTTTGCTTACAGGCTGTGAAGGACAAGCAGGGCCTCATTTGTTCTCATTTCATTCCTCAGAAAGATGAATACCTTCAAAATTCCTGCAGTGGCCAGATTATCCTTGAACTATTGAGTAACTAATAAACCATATTTGAGATAGCATCAGGGAGGTCCACTTGCTGGTTGCTTTTTGCCTCTGTCTCTGAGGACAGAGGAGTGTTAGGACTTGTGTTTGCTACAAGTGTAATTAGGTGCAGGTACAGGAAGATGAAACCATGACATAGCCACAGAGTTATCACCTAACAGTGCAGGACAGGCAGCCAAATACCCATTTCTGATGTGAACACGTCAGGCATGAGGAGCAGAGTTAAAACAGGTACACTGCAAACTGGTGTTTATCTCCACAGCTATGGGATTGCTTGACTTGATCTTAGTTTGCTTCCGTGCAGGTGTGCCTTCCTCCTTCTCCTCCATGGAAAGCACGGTGCTGTTCAACAGCCCGTCGCTGGGCCCCGACGCCCCCAAGATCGAGGACCTGAAGTGGCATTCTGCGTTCTTCAGGAAGCAGATGGGCACTTCTCTGGCCCACTCCTTGAAGAAACCCCACAAGAGGGACAGGGTAAGAGACAGGTCTGGGAACGACAGCAAATCCCTGCTGGGGCAGCCCAGTCCAAGGGAAGGAGGTGCAGCTCCAGGCAGCTTTTTCAGTTTTGACAAGCCCTTGGCCGAGACGCGGGTCGCGTCGGCGCAGCAGAAGAACGGCGTCGTTCTAGCAGAGCACAGGAAGAGAAGGGACAATCGCCCACAGTGCGAGGGGGCGAAGGCAGAGCTGAAGGAAAAGACTTCTAAACACAACCACAAACCCCTGAGACCCACGGAACTCTCTCAGAGGCAACTGGAAAACAAAAGGGCTGTCAACCACTCCGGTGGGAGGTCAGCAGCGCCTGGCACTCGGAGGGATATAGTGCCTAAATGTAATGGGGGTCTGGTCAAAGTGAACTCTAATCAGACAGTAGTTAAAGTGCCTACCACGCCCACGAGCCCGGGGAAAAACTGGGGCGGATTCCGAATTCCAAAGAAGGGGGAGAGGCAGCAGCAGGGGGAGAGCCTGGAGGATGCCTGCCGCCAGAACTCGGGCTACCCCTACCTGGGCGGTGTGGGCAGAGTTGCAGCCAAGGAGAGGACAAAGAGCAAGTTAAAGCCTGACAGTGAGAACGATGGCTACGTCCCCGACGCCGAAATGAGCGACTCGGAGCCCGAAGTGGCTGAGAAGAAGTGCAGGCAGCAGAGGCTCAGCCCCAGCAGCAGCATCGGCAGGAGGACGGACATTATTCGCAGGAGCATCCTGGCCACCTGACTGGACACAGGGGTGGGGTCACCAGAGTCACACTGCCTACAAGCCAACTCCACCTTACCCATTGGTGTGAGAGAGGAGCGTTCTTAGAGCTACAGACGGACAAAATCAAAGTCCATTTTTCCTGAGTTGTATAAGTATGTTTACATGTACTTAAAGCTGTTTTAAGCTCTTTGATTTTGTTTTGTTTTTGTTTTTTTTTTTTCCCTCTCTGCCCCATCCACATCCCCTCACCCTCCCCATTTCTGTGAGAAGGTTGAATCTCCCTTATTTGCAACTTGGAGTAAGCAGAAGAGTGACATTGCTACTAAAACAGGAGTTGGGATGCACACAACTCAAAATCTTTTACAAGGAGCTGGGGGAGGGCAGGAGGAATCAGGCTGCGTTCATCCCTTCTAGCTAAAAGGCACTGAAAATTTTACTCCCTTCCCCTGACTTCTGGAAAAGCACAAGCTCTTAATTTAACTCGTGTGTATTGAATGGAAGATGGTTTTTAGACCATCCTGCACTGCACTGGTAAGTCCCATGACAAATGCTCCCCATCCCTGGGCAGGGGCTGCTCTCTCTCCTCTCTTTGCAGAATGTGTTCTGTTGTGTTCAGTTTGAGCACTGGTGGCAGCTCAAACCCCTCCCTATGCTCCAGAGTTTACATGTCAATGATGACCAGGCACAGCCAGATGTTGCACTGGAGGAGGAGGAGGAGGAAGGGACAGGGCAGGGCTTGAGAGATTGGGACTGACAAAAAGGATGTCCCCAAATGGCTCAGTTCTGAGCAAGGGACAGGTTTGGGGGTTCCAGCACTCCATGGAATAACCTGTCACCCATGGTCAGGCACCTGCTTTCGGGAGTGTGATGACAATTCCAGACAGAAGTTTTCTATGGCACTAGGTAGGAGGATTTCCCAAAGGCCACCACAGATGCACTAATGATATGTACTGGGAGAGTCAGGCTTATGACACTAAAAGGTTGCTTTAAATGGACACAAATATATATTTTTAAATAGGATAAAACTCAAAGGCAATACATTGTGATTAGCTCTTTACAGTCAAGCAAAGAAAAACCTATTTCGTTCTATGATGGATTAGATTTGATGGAAAAGGGAACTTGTATTCTGACTGTGTACTTTTTTAATAATTGCAAGTGGCAATAATGAGTAAGCTGTGAGCAATAATATGAACAGGTTGTGAGGATACTGTTTTGTACTGAGTGCACACACTGCAGTGGAGCATTAAGAGCCTGTCCATTTTGGAATTTTTCATAGATGTGGGAGAGGTATGTACTGGTGAAAAAGCAGCAGCAGCAATGTGTTAAAGACAGGCATAAAGAACCTCCTTCTCCTCCCCTTTCCCACTCCCAGCCTGCTGTTATGGCATCCACTCACCTTGGAATGCCTGACCCTTGCCTCCCGAGGAGGGAACACTGACAACACAGAATTCCTCTGCCGTACGACTGAGGATTCAATCAGAAAGTAAAAAAAGGCTTAACACCCTATCTTGCTATGCAAGTTAATGTTATCAATTTAATATTTCACCAGAATGCATCCCTGTTTTAAAACTCATAAGTCTTAACCTTTTGAGGAAGGGGAATTTTATGTAAGATAATACACTTTCAAAATCCTGTTGCTGGTCCCAAGTCCCAAGAATAAATACATGATTTACAGAGGTGAAAGTCAGGCAGGGCACTGGTGACTGAGGTTACATAGCCACTCTTGGGATGTCTTCAAAGTATAAACAGCAGACAGACAAAAGGTGAAAGCCAGTAAGTTCTACTGAACATCCAGCAACATTCTCCAGACAGGCACTGGTATTTTCTGTAAGAAAGAAGCTCATGACCACACAGGAATTGTCAAGCCATAGATGGAATACCCTAAATTTGGATTCTGAGTAAACCTTTAACCTCACACCCCTTGGACAGAGGTACCTTGTTGATTTGCACTATATGATGAACACTTGTGTTGTGCAGAGTGAATGCCTTAGCTGCTTTGTCCCCTGGCACTGAGGGCAGGAAGCTTTGTGAGGTTTCCAGTGGAGCTGACCCCAAACCAAAAAGGCTGAGGTACGACCAGCTCTGTAGGTTCGTTTTGTCCCCGTGCTTAGCCCTCAGCAGGAGGTGCTGCAGGTACTGACTGCAGTGACAAACCCACCCCTGTGTTTTACTGGCATTTGCCGGATTTCTGTTTCCAAGCGTGACCTTTCCTTGTGCTGACTGACCAAGAGATCTTTGATATGATCCGTGTGTTCTGTCCAACCGTAGGCTAGTTGAACGTCTGTAGAGTTGCCTGGAATGCCATTTGTTAGGTTATAAACTCACACAGATCTAAATGAAGGGTTCATGTTGTGTACAAATCTTGATTTCAGAAGTTTGAGACAATTGTGATGACATTTGTAAAACTTGTACAGATTTTTCACTATGTGCCTAGCTTTGGTGTCCATTCAGCTGAAATTAATTAAAAAAAAAAAGGTGCATGAAGAGAAACAGAAATAAAAAAGTATATGTAGAGATGACTATTTTATATTACATGGCCCAATCCTGTATTTATTTTCTCCCTTTTTTGAAGTATTTCTAAAGACCTAGTTGAAACAGCTGTATTTTTTGTTAAAATATTCCGTAGAATTGTGCCTTTTGTCTGTATGTGAATAAATGCTGTACATTTTTGCAGTATCCTTGCCAGCAGTGGTTTAGACCTCCCTGTACTTGTATTTGATTTCTTACAAAAACACTTCATTGCAACGGTCTGAACAGCTTTCATGGATTAGTACAGGTATCACCATGCACACTACAGCTGCAAGATTTTGTAAGTTTTTAAGTTTTGAAGGTTTTTTTGTTACTGACAGTTGTGCCCATCCCATCAACAGCACACTGAGTGGTTTTCCCCTTGGCATCCTCACAGAGATGTTCCTTACCTCAAAACATTTACATTTGTAGACAGAGGATGTCCTTGCACAGTCCATGATCTTTGTACTTTGTTCCACTGGAAAAGGAACCTGAGCTTTGAACCTGTGGATCTTTGGGATAATCAGGCTGAAAGTTCATTCACACTTTGAACTGGCTGGGGTCATGCATTACTGAGGGAACATTTTCTTGTACAGCAGGATTTCCAGATGAGGATTCCTCTAAGCTCCCAATGCAGAAATATGGAATGGACTTGGTGCCGAGCAAGAAAAGGCTGTGAAAGGACACCCTGAGCAATACATCTTGAAAAAAACAGATCTCCCAATTTGGGAGCAACATGGGAGCAGCCTCCTCTAGCCATCTCAGGGAAATAAAGGAGATGTTGGGTGTATGATGAGCTCCATGTCACCACATTCCTCTTTGTGACCAGGACAGACACCTTTTCCTTTCCTGTGTCATCTGCTGGAATTGCTCTCCTGCCCCTTGCTTTGTGTCATCCCTGCAGTTCCTGTTCTGGCAAACAGCCACCAGGCAGGAGCTGCACCCCAAGGTCAAATGAATATTCCCATAATTAACAGGGAAGGCTGCAGGTGCCCTTCTGTGCCTCCAGGAACAAATACCCAAATCCTGAGAAGTGCCTGCCCCTTCCAGCCAGGTTTCACTTCACAGCCAGAGCCTGCCTTTGAGGAGTGAAGGGGATTAATGGCTCACACAAAATCTTCCAGGTGGCCTGTCATCATCTCAGCTGTGCATTATGCAAATGGAAACCAGGTGCCTGCTACTTGCCTGCCTCTCTATCACTGTGCTGAGTGATGAAAACCTCACCCAAACAGACACTTGGAGCTTCTGAAAAATGTATCTGTGTTGTTTTGGAGAATCTTCCACATATTTTAACCAAAATTGAGATTTAGAGATTGCAATGGATACAGGCATCTATCAAGAAGACAAAACAACCACTCTAGGAACTAGTGGCATTCCCCGCAGCAAGCAGGAATTGTTTCTGAGGGTGGATCCATCTTGCAGGCTCTACCTGAACAGCCAAGATTTCAGGAGGCAGCACAGAGTCTTGTTTCCACAGGGAGATCAGCCCAGCTCTGTCCTCTGAAATGCAGATATGGTGAAGGTCCATTGCCGTGGACACAAATGAGACATTTCCATCAAGTACTACCCAGAATGAGAGGTTAGAAACCAGAACTGCACTCTTCACATTTAAGTGGAAGGACAAGCAATTATGTCAGTTAAAGCCAAGATGTGAGCACTTCAAAATCAGTGCAACACCTATCAAATGCTTGTAATGTATGTTAAAAGAGAAAATGGACTTTGGCTCTAATTGTACAATGATAGCTATGACCTGTCTCAACTATCAAAAAAACCCCATATACAAGAGGATTCCCACATCTTGGCATCTGTGCAACTGCAACCCACTATTTCAAAGGGCATAAGGGCTGGATGACTTCACCCTGGTGCAAATTGAAGTAAGAGAATGGAATTTCCCAGACACGTCCAAACCAAGGGAGCAGACCAACAGAAAGGCAAGGAATTGTAAAATAATTATGGAATTAATAGTACATTAAAAAGAAAAAGCACAACTGAAGGAAGATGACAGAGCTTAGGAATGAGCTGAGTAGCCCCAGCAGCATTTTCATTATCACCTGCACCTTAAGGCCATCAAACCAAACCAAACTGAATTCTTTGCACTGGAAGGCAAGGGAGGCATCGTGCAGCTCAAACACTGACCAACAAAAGAGAAACTCTGGCACTCATGCTGTAATGAGTCTAATCATAATTCACAAAGGATCTTCAAATTGTTCCCAAGTTACCTGCACTATACAGAACAATTAAAAAGATACTGACTGCACATGAGCAAAGCCAAGATGAATTTCAACAGAAGTGTTATGTACTCCCTGTACACAATCTCGTCACAGCTGGAGCTACTGGATTTTAGACCAAAAAACCCTGAATGTGCCACAGCACTGTGCCAGATTTTTTCATTTGCTACGTTAAAGGACTTGAATGACAACATTTTGCAGACTTCTTCCAATATTTATTGTGCATACAGAGACAGGACCTTCATCCAGTGCTTTTCTTACCAGAATTTAAGCTTTACAAGCCTTGTGCTGTGCTTTTGACTGTAGTGCTCCAATATGAAGTTTCTCCAGCAACCCTCCTAACTCCCAACATGAGTGGGAGTTGATAAAGGAATGATAAAAACACGTGTTTAAATAGTTTCCAGATCCATCAGGGAAGCAGCTTTTTTATTCTGTGTAGTTATCAGGCTGAGCTGTAATGAAACAGAAGCAGGTGATTGCTTCACAATAATTCTTTGTAGGATCAAAGTAACAGTAACAGTAGAACTTCCATACTGAATGTGTCATGAAGGAGGGGGAACAAGCACAGGCAGTGTGAATTTGGGACAAACAGCAGAATTTACAATGTACTCTGTAGATGACTACTGCTTTTGTCTTATTTCAGATCCCAGAGAATACAAGATGATAGGTAGCAGGAATGCACTTTAAAAGACACCTACAGGATAGGTGTTTTAAATTTGTGCAGACATTATCTTGTATGTTTTATGTTTCTTACTGAATCACTATTACTTTGAATAAGCTAAGATTTACAGTCAGTGAAGTGACCACAATAAAAATGTAATTTCTAGGCTCCCTACTAGTTCAGCTCTAGTCTATATCTGATACAATTTTACAGTGAAGGTGGATAATGTAGTGAAAACACACAAGCCAGAAAGCAACCCTCAGTCTACAGGTTAGGAATAGAGAGAATCATTACTCTGATGGAATTCACATGTGAACATTCAGCCTTCTGGGGCCTAGGAGAGAGTAAATACCCAGATTCAGAAGAGGGGACATTCTTGCAGCACTACTGGAGACCTTTAGCAGAGAAAGTGCCAGTATGTGTTTTTTTGGTGTGGAGAGAAAAAGGAAGAGGCTTGGCTCTGCAGTTCTGAAGTCACTAGAGAGCAGCCAGGCCTCTGCAGTAACCTCTGCCACAAGGGCAGGGCAGTTCTGAAGTTCTGGCAACAGCATTTGGGCTGCACACCATCAAATCCCTTTGTTATCCTTCAGAGAAAGCCTGGTGAGGAACAGCTAATTACCAGTCTTTCCAGGAACAGCAAGACCTCTTCCTCTGTGGGCACCAAGGCCATGAGTTTATTCCCTTGAAATGTGACATAAGGATGTTTGGGGTTTTATGGGAAGACAGCATCTTAGAAGCATTAGAGCTAAACAGACCCACATAAACAGGAGACTAAAAAAAAATAAATTCCTCTTTCAGAGCAAATCTTTAGCAGCTGAATAGACCTTGTCATGACAGAGAGCATTTAGAGCCAGGAACCACAGCTTATGTTATGACAGCTTGGCAGCTATGCCCATTTATTCACTGCTGTTGGGAAAAAAATGCCATTTGTCCTAACTGAGCAATTTAGGTCAGCCAAACATCTCTCCTCTCTGCAGCTCACATGGGGTCACCCACATTAACAAACTGTAATTTGCAAATGATTTTCCTAAATCACTAAAAAAAAAGCAGGAGGCAGAAAGACCATCTTTACTTAATAGGAGGCCAACTCGAGTAATGAACTTCCTTGGCAAAAAACCGAACTCAGTGTATAAACCCCCATGGGATTTGCTTCAAGTTGTACAGCTGAAACACTATGGAAAAATTGAATACCAAGAGGGATACACTGTCTCTCCTTTACCTCTCCAATGGCCTGGAAAGAAACAAGCATTTCCTACTCTGTCTGCACGATTTTTGCCACTGCAGGAGCTGCTGCAGCTGTTGCACACAGCCAAGGGTAACTGCAGTGGGTGCACTCCAGCAGACCAGCAAACAGGAGCTACAGCTATTTAAAGGTTTTTTTGGCTTTGCTAACTTGCCATGTACACCTTCATCCATGCATTTTTAACCTTGCAGGTTTCATTCATATCAAATTCCACAAACAAACCTAAGCTGTCAAATAAACATCCCGTCAGAAGGTGACATGTCCAAAATCCAAACTTGTTAAAATTGTGTTGGTAGTAATGCTCATCAGTGATCACCTCTGCCTGAGGAATGATGCACAGTGAGTACTTTTGCACATTCCATGTGCTTGGATAAGACTTTTTGTGAGCTGGGTACCTGCTGGGATGCTGTGGCTGCTCTCTGTTCTGCCTGGCTCAGCCGCCTCTGAAGCCTGTCGATGTATTCCCGATACTCCATCATCAGCGTCTCATCCTGTGGAAACACAATCTCTCATCACAGTGCCAAGTTCTTTTTCACTGAACCCACTCATTCAGTGGATAAAGTAGCAAAAAAAAAGCTTAGCACAAGAGCAATGTCAGAAGTGGAACTGTTTTCCGCCTACAATAAAAGCCTGAGGACAAACTGCTGACACATTATAGAGAATTTTCAGCTCAAATGTGACATCATCTGACTTTTTGAATCAATCAATCTGCTGGGGAAGTTTTACTCATTTCACCACCTTGAAGCAAGATCGATTATGGCTAACATTTTAATTCAGGCTATTTAATCCATGCAACTTTACAAAGTAAATGTTTTAGCTATTTAGCTCAGAAGAAAGAGGAATACAGTAGATAATACAAATGGCATGATAAACCTGCTACAGATTTCCTCTCTTCCCTTCAAAGGGTCTGTAAAAAGCCTTTCTTAAACAACCTTTACTCACTTCTCATATCATTTTTGTCCTCTAAATAACACAGCACTACAAAAAAAAAACAAGACAGAAGGACTTATCCTGGATAGAACTGGATGTTTTCCCAGATTTATAAGGCTGACAGGAAAGCCCTTTCCTAAAGTGCCCATTAATTATTGAACAATGCACATTCCAAAACAACCCTGCCCTTCATCTTTAATGGGTAATGCTTTTAGCTATATTCATATATGGACACAGAATGTAAATTCTGCATACACACAGCATGTGGAGAACTTGGTGTCTGAATGTGCCACATTATCCATAATCCCAGTGTACCTGGGATTCACAGGCAGAAGTTAAGTTCAGAAACATTTCCTGAAATTTGTCCAGAATTGCTAGATCAGTCACTTAGAAAGACAGAAAGATGATTTCCCCTTTCACTTCTGTAATTTGAGAGTAAAGTTCATTTGTCTTCCTGCCATTGGAACACGTCAGTCAGCAAGAAAACATTGAGGCTTCCCAACTGTTACTGACTATCCCTGTCAAAACCCCTTAATTTTCTCTAAGCCATCAACATAACTCACCTAAAGAGGTTTCTGCTAAGATCTTAAGTGTATGCACACTGAAAGTAGCTGTCCCATCAGTCATTATCTTACCTCAGTTACCTTCTCGTTTGCTGTTTCCAGCTGGGAAATGAGCTCCTGGCTACGGAGTTTTTGTTGACGCAGCTCACTTCTGGGAATCACAAGAAAAGATGCTGATTGGCAAACAGTAGTGCTTCAGTTATTGGAATGTCATTTCATAGATAGTTCTCTGAATTGTGGAGGCTTATGGTGGGTTTTAATTGCAGGGTTACTCTTAAACCACCCATTTCAAAAGCACCACACAGCACTTCATGCTGTGCATTCAGAAGTGTAATGGCAGAGGAACAAGATGTATTTGTTGGAATCAGCAAGACTTTGTCAAGAGCACTTGACATTTTACAGGGTTTTTTTCCCTGTTTATTGAATCTTATTTTGGAGGCATGCTATCTAGTATGCAATAAATATAAGCTGCATTTTGCACAGTAAGTTCAATATTGAGATTAACATTCTAATTAGTGTTCCATAACCAGACCTCAGTGTAGGCATTTTTAAAGATGCTTTGAAGTACCTAAAAATAAATCTTTCTATACTTGTGAGACAGACAACAATGTGACACTTTGTGAGGAAAAGGAAAATACCACCTACTTCAAAGCAGTCTTTTTACTTTTATACTGAATGAATTTTAGTGATCTTCAATTTACACAGTATTGAAGACAAAAAACATCTGGGTTATGACAGAAAATCTCTGAGATAGTGCCTAAAGGAAACAGTTATTGCCTTCTAGCAGCACAAGAAGGATGACTAAAGACACAACTCCAGCAATTTTGGCCAGGGAAAGATGCAAACCTAAGTGAGCTGCTCTGACATCTGACCAGTCTCTACCACCTCACCTTCAATGCTCTACCTGTTGCCGAAACTGCATGGGAAGCTAAAGCCTTTATTCTTTTTGAGGGAATGGAGGTAAGGCAGCAGATACTTTAACCTGGGATTTTCACCCTAAAGTCTGCTATTTTAATGATGACACTTGGTTCTCAACAATGATTTGCTTTCATAAACTTTTAAACTCAGTACTTTTTAAAAGTTTGATACGTGGCACTTGAAATACAAGGCTGCAATGCATGTGTAACATCAGGTCACCCCTACATCTGGTGAGGAGTTTCCACTCACCTGTTCTCAACCCACCTTCTCAACCTCTTTCACCAGTCTCAGGTAAATATCACAAAAACTTCAACAACTTTGAACTTTCATAGAAGGCAAAGTACATAGGCAGATATTTCAAGGTTGTTAAACAGTTAAAACCACATATATAGGTTATACCTGTTATCACATGTGAACACTTTTATAAAACTAAGAATTAAGATTGCAGGTTCAAGGCAGTATGTTAGTATGTAACACTGTTTTTGTGATTTGTCCTCAGTAATTAGTACCAAGCATCAAATGAGGCATTTTCAATATAGGAGACCAATTTTTAGGTGCCCTAAAAATTCTGATTTACTGAAAGGAGCCTGTCTCCTGTGCTTGTGCTGAGGTGTGGAATTAGCATGCTTAACAGCACAGACCATAAACAGAGTTTTACAGACTCATACACAGCTGTGATCAAGAAATTATTTTTATAATGAGATCACACTGAACACATATTTAAAAGGAAACAGTTTAACCTTGTAAGCATCAGGAAATGTGATGGCTATTGAGCCAGACAGTTGATTCATTCTGGTGTTAACCCTCCCCCAAACACAACTTATGAGACCTCAATATTAGAACAGAGCAATAACCCCAACTGCTGGATAATTACACCAGCCCCCACTGCACATTGTCTTTGTTAAGTGAGTAGGAAACAAAAGGTGAGCTTCCAGCATTTCAGCAGACGGGTGATAAATCCACCAGCTGCAGCAAGTACTTTCTGCAAAGCTCTCATGACAAATATAGCATGTGCCAGCTGTTTTTTTGGTTGAATTATACTATAATATGCTTCAGTTACTCTTAGTAATTACGAATTTTGTATACTGCCAGTACCTGCAGCTGTCTCTCATCCTGGTAATATTTTTTTTCTTTAATGAACATCTTAAAATAAGCAGCTATGGCTGCCAAACATTGCACAAGTGCAGCCAAGAATAATGTTTCAGAAAAAGAGGCTACTTCCTCATCTCAAGATGCCATGCAATTCACTCCATGTACTAAGGAGAAAGCATTCATGGCTAACACTTCATATATTGCCACCAAAAAAGGTCATTCCTCAGAGGCAGACTATTTTCAATCACAGAAAAGATAAAAACAGAGAACTCCAAACCCCACGCATGCCTACTGATGAGTCAGGGACTCCAGCTATGACAAAGAAATGTGTCAGAGGCAAAAACTGGAACAAAGACACCCAAAATAGCTGCAGTCAGATGGCTTAAGCTAAGTAAAGTCTTTAAATATAAAAACAATATAGCAAGGATTCCCTTTTGTTAAGTACTGACAATTATCATGCAAGTGACTATTAAGGAAATTTAACCATTCTGTATAATTACTCAAATAAATTTATGCTACAGGTGTTTTTTTATTTCCCTCCCCCTAAAAGTTATATCTTGCTACTACACAATAATGGCAGATGAATAGGATTATTACTTTGTTTGTTCACATTGTATATTGTTACTGCATTTTATTACTTCTGTAATTAGAGTTCAGCTTTTAAAGCTCCTCAAATGCAATGTTTCATGGAAGCAAACATACCTCCCCTTTATAGTTTTAGCCAATGTTTACAAATTGTTTCATGCACTGTTTTGTAGAAGAACAGACCTGTGTACACCTATTTCTACCCCTATTCAAGTTAAACTGAGCAATGATCCATGTGTCTGACAGGCCAAAGCAATATCCATGGCAAAGTTGAGAGAACTTTCAATTTCCTGTCAGGTTTTCAAGTTAGAGGATTGACCTTTCTCCCTGTCTGCAGTTGTCCAGATCTAGCCCACTTGAAGGGCATTCTGGGACGATTCAGTCATTGGATTCAATAGAAAACTTTGTTTGTCCATGTGAATCTTATCCTTGCTCCAACCAGAATCATGTTCAACAAAAATAAGCTCTTGATGTTGGCCACTGGTGCAGAGTCTGGCAGGGCTTTATCTGCTTATCTGCAAAATTCTCTATTTACCCCAACTTTTCATTCTCAGGGTAAGGGCATAAAAAGCTACAAAAAATACTGATACTGAAAAAAATATATGCCAATGAGATGGCAGATATGATTAACCATCTTTTGTATTTGTGCATTTATCTACAGACCTGTAAAGGTGGGCTTTACAGAACAAATCAATCATCTTCCATTATTTTTAAAACGTGCATAGAGTCTGTCACTTCATTTTATTTGAGCAGATGCTGGCAGACTGAATTACCCTGGTTTTGCCTGAATTCTGCTGTCATAACTGTCTCTTTCAACCCTTCCCACTCTACCCTCTGTTCTGCTGTTACTGAAGTTTTATTTCCTTCCAATTTACAAATTTCCTAAACATCCTTTTTGTATTGCTGATTCCACTTCCTATGTGCTGTCATTTTTTCTTCTCAGCTGAAGTCTGAAGAACTTCAGAGCTTTACAGGGATGCTGTAAAGTAACAAGAGCAGTCTCATCCAGATGTGGCCAGATGTGGCCAGAGGAACCATTCTTCTGGATTATAGTGCTTCAGTCAAAGCAAGAGCCTTTAAAAACTTGTGCGTGCTTTCCTCACTTCTTTCAAAAGTAAATTCTTTCAAATGAAGACAAGAAAAGTTAAAAGCACTTGGCACTGATTTTTAAAATGGCTGTCAAAGGCAGATCACCTTAAATTTTTGGGACATTCAAACTGAGAGCCCAAAGCTTTATAATTGGACGCTCTGCACCCTGTAGGTCAGCAACAACAGCAACATGGATTGCTTCTAGTTCTTATCAAATTCAACACCCATTTGTGGAGAAGTGACACTGGAGATCAAAATGGCTTTTTCAACACTGAGTCTGATTTGGTTATTTAGATTACTTGGACAACATTCCACATATAGAGTAGGAGGGGGAAAGAATAAATTAGTAATTCAAGAATCAGTTAAACTGATGAACATAAAATACGTAAATTATTCACCAAGACTTAAAAGCTGTTTTCATGTTATGAAAGAAGTTTGACAGTTTTATAAAATTTCTATACTTCTGTTTTCCAATTAAATTCCTATAAAGAATATGAAGGATGACTTTTTTTTACAACTTTTTACAGTGATCACTCACTTTATACTATTTTACTACTATTTTATAATTGCAAGCATTTGCTGTCTAAGTTCACTTCAGTACATATCATTAGAATTCAAAGTACATTTACCATGGATGCAATCAGGGGTCAGAGCAGTTTGGTTTCTGACTCTGCCAGAGTAGACACTGTGGGAATAAAGGGAATAAACTTGGCAGTGAGTTGTTGGCCATGCTGCCAAGAGCAAGGTTTGTATCTGGAATGATGACCCATGTCACAAGGAGCAGTGATCTCCTTAGATACCTTCAGGGTTGACTGCCACAAGGAGAGTGAGGCAAAACTGGCTCCTTGCTCTTCTGCAAGGTGAAGATGAGGTCTGTCACCCATAAATTCTCCTTAAGATGCATGCAGCATGTTAAAATGCTCAGAGGGAAGAAAGCTTTTCTCATAAATGAAGACTGTAATACATTTGTATGAAGAAAATGTAAAGGTAATTTAGTCTACAAGGATTCGGTGCACTGCCTCCAGTTTCAGCCCTGGATCTAAATTCCAAGTTCAGTTTTATCAGCACCAGTTACATGTTTAACTTGAATGAGACCCAAAGGTCCAGAAAAGCACAGAATAATTTTCAATGAAGCTTGGAAGGATCAATTTACTTATCAACACTTCCATCTACAGTTTTTTCAGTGATCTACTAGATTCTTAGGTTTTTTACATTATATGCTCTACCATTACAGTTTGCAAAATTTACTTTTACTTCTTAATTTTTTTTTTTTGGATTAAAAACCCCTTAACATTCACTGGTGCTGCTTCATTCCTTACAATTATTTAAAATTATTTAATGCTTCCTTTGCCATATGGATTACACCTCACCAACAAAACCCTGCAGACTCAGAACATGACAAATGAGCAGCACAGAATGTGGAAAAGTTAGCAGCTGCTGCTGGTCAGTTTAATAAAGAGGCCAAAATGCTTCAGACACCTTCACATGGGAAATGAAAGCAATGAGGACAGAACTGGAAAAGCACCCTGACTTTCAGGCAAAGGAATGGGAAACACCTACACTAACAAATGGGACACTGAGTCAGTGTTTATGGGAGCTGCACTAACAGCAGCCTCCTGGTGCAATGCAATCCAAAATGCTTCCCCCACACACATGGATAGGACTTGGTTAGGAAGTTTATAACTTCCTAAAAAACCACTCAGCTATAAAATACATTAGCATGCTGCAAGAGTAATGATTCTTGTTAAAAATAGTATTTTTGTTAAAAAATTGAACTCTGCTACATGTCACCAACACATCCTCTGCATTTGCTCACGTATTTACATGGATCCTCTGTTCCCTTGGACCCCACCAGGAGGCTTGGTGAGAACATTTCCTACATTAGCCTCAAGAGACCTTTCAAACACAGCATTTAATTAACAATAGATTAATCCATTACCAGTATCAGTCTTATTTTGTGTTCTTAATGAAATTTCCCTGATAAATGCATTTGCTGCAAAATTATTCTGCTTTTTAAATAATCAGCAACTTGATTTTAGCTCCAAACACAGTAAGAAGCTACTTGCTGTTCTGTACTTGCAGTCAAAATGTTATTGTGATAGATGAAAAGAAATATGATAATTATACATTTATAGTTTAAGCAAGGACTTTTGTGCTGAGTAACTATGACAATGTAAATTCTGGAGCTGATTTTCATACCAACTGCATTCTGCATTGCATTGCTGAGTGTCTGGCAATGCATATAGGGTGAAAAATAAGCTTTAAAATTTCCAGATAATACTGATAAGGTTCAGTTAGACTACTTGTCACCATGATATCAGAGCATCAGTGCACAGATTTAACACCAAATTCCTGATGTCAGTCTAAATGACAACCTTCCTGTTTCTGTTGCCAGCTTCCTTGCCAGGTAGAGCAAATGCCTGATAAAGACTTCTATTTCTAGCTTATCCAGTATGAAAAGGCATAACACACAAAACCATATCATAAAGTAACTGACTTAGCTTTTAGACTTGCACCAAAATACCTACTGAAGTCACATAAATAGGGACATTTTCAAGATTTATTACCCACTTTTCATCCAGGTTCACAAAGCAGACTTCCTTGTGTTTTCTATGTCAGCATTTTGCTGCAGATAAATAAGGTTTAAATCTTTTGGTCTGCTGTAACAACATTTTAAGACTGAACAGTAAAGGTTTTAGAGGGAAAACAGCTATATCACAGATAACTTTAATTATTTTGGAAGTGTGCAATTTTCTCCTTTTAAGTGGAACTTGCTGAACCACATCCAGGATCTAGATGCTCAGCTGTGAAGTTTTGTATTTTGATTCACAGAAAATAAACTACAAGTTTAAGAGCTGAAATTTACCTTAGCATGAAAGACTGCAAAATAATTTTCTTCTCCAGTTACTTCATTTACAAAAGAAGCTAAAAAAGGTATCAGTAAGAGCCAGCTAATTACATACAGTGAAGCTACACCACTAAAACTGTCAGTGAATCAGCTCCCAGTGTCTCACAAACAGGCTCAATACTCTTGTCTTCTGAAAGAGACTTTTCTCTTTCCTAAAGGACTGTTTAATAATAACCTTTGCAAAATGCAGGATGTTTTAGGGGAAAATAAAGCCAGCCTGTACCTGAACAGATAAGGTAAAAAGCCCCCTGTAACTGTTTGCTTAGGGAAGGAAAAGATGAGCATGTATTTCACTGCAAAGAGGGATATCCAGGTTAATAGTAGGGGCAAAGTAGATTTTCCTGGCTTGTGTTTAGAGCTGGGTTCTAATTCCACTCACACCACTGGAATTCTGACAGCCAAGCTATGCTACAGAAACTGTAACTACAGAAATTGCATGGGATACTGGAAATATGATTGAAGCTGAGAATATGCAAAGTGTTACATTAGTAATAAAACATGAAAAAACCCCAAGACTACCCCAAAGGAAAGGAAGGGTAGAATTCACAGGTTCCCAATTTTAATAGGGAAAAGCTTTGCTTCCATGTTAACATGACAGCAAAGCAACTTCTAAAATCACTCTGAGCACAGAACCACGAGTGAATCACTTTAAGTGATTAAAGGGCTGCTTCAAATTCATCAAGTTAACAGAGCTACATAACCTGAATTTTTGTTCTCAAATCTACTGAAAGGTAATGCAATATTATATTCCTTTCTAACCACTTTAATTTTAAAGAAATTAGACTTATGAAATAAGGCTTCCTATTTTAGCAGTTATTGTGGACCAGTGTGTCAACCTCCTCCAATTTTTAACCAGTTTTGAAGAAGAGGAGATCTTGAGGACATAAACTTCTCTGCAGTTTTATAAAAATACCAAGCTAATTTAATCTCTAGTTAATAGCCTGCTTGAGCTAACTGATAGCATTTCCTGAGCCTAGAAATGAAGCATAGGGGACGCTTGCAAAACTGAAAATATTCTTGTATTCTACACTGCAAAATAAAAGCATCAGCTTAGAAATATGAATGAATTAAGAGAAAAGTTATGCAAATTATATTATGTATAAGTTATACAAATGCACAAAGTTTATACTGTATTTTTTCCTTAGGAGAATCACACAACCCATTTTTATCTTCATTTATAACAGCAACTGCTCAGAAGAGCACATTAGGTGTACATTCTAAGAGGTTTTTGTCCAGTTTATTTTAGAAGTCTGGAGATTCACGCCACAGCTGATGTTATGGCTTTTCTGAAAAGGTACAGGAGTTCTCATAATCTAAAGTTAAAATTGTCTAAATTGAGTGTGCTGTATCTTGAAAGAGAAAAATCAAAAGCAATATATTCCATTTACTTTTTGTCATTACAAAACCTCACACATTATGTACAAGACAATGAAACAGTGGAAGTTTTCCTTCAGTGCTGACTTCAGAGAGCATCGCAGGTTCTGTTTAGATCACTTTGTTTTGCTGCAAGCACATCTTTGAGTCTGGATTATTTGCTCTTTATGGTTTTTCACCACAAGTTTTTCACCTACTGCCATCCCCCAAACAGTATCTGAACCACCCTTTGCAGAAGGAGAACAAAACTGCACTTACTTCAGCTTACTGATCCTGGCTTCTGCAGTTTCAGTGAGGTTTTTTGTTTCTTCTTTCCACCTGTTTGTGGCTTTCTGCTGAGCTACCAAGAGACGTCTGAGCTCAGTGGTGGACTTGTGACTGGTGTCCTCCATCTCCCTGAGTCGAGCTTCATACCCATGTTCTTTCACTGCATGCTCATGCTCCATTGTGCTTATCTAAAAAAAAAACCCACAAATCCAGCACAATCAAATCTTTCACTCTTCACCTTTTTTTTTTTTTAATATTTGTTTTACAATGCCTGAGTTAAATTTATAACATTTGTTGAAAGTGTGTAAGATACAATAATTAAACTTCTAATTATATACTCAGAGATACGTGTTCCCAAAGCCAATTTAAGCAAATAGGACAACTGACAATAAAGGATAATGAGCTGTGTATGCTTATTTTTGTAAGTAATCTTTATTCTTCTCCCTTGTGTTTCCTCCACAGAAACAAGTTGGTTCTTTTTCATCTAGCTAAATGTGTTAGGAGTTTCATAACTGCATCTGCAACCCTTTGTACATCAGAGGGAAATGAAATCAAGCAGTGAATCTTATCTGTGACTGTAATGGAAGCCTGCCTGATTAAAAATGAGACGGACAAAGATTTAGTATATGCTTTCTGTGCTTCATATCCACCACCTCTCTGTTACAAGATTCTCATCCTTTGTTTAAGCAAAGGGTTCTGCACTTGTACAAGAGTCCCTGTTCAATTTCACAGCTTGCTTTATCTTGTAGTGCAAAGTGGAAGCCAGATTTGAGCTGGTCCCCACTCACACCTTGCAAAACTGCTTACTGAGGTTGTCTTCATTGCTCCAGATCCTCAGATCCCTTTCTTTGGTATCTTTGCACTGCACAGGGGAAAGGTACAGCTTTCAGAAAGCACATCAAGGATGAAAGCTGTTCCTCCATCCAGGAGCCACAGGCACCCTGAATCTGTTGAGGTTACTACTGATTCCTTATCCCACCTGCAGACTGCTCAGCATTTAATGGAAAATATTCAAAAAAAACAAAGCAGCTTGCAGCTAATAATTCTTGTTTGCAGCTAAGCATAGAGAGCAATTTCCTCTGCCCAGAAAATAAGAGCCAATGCTTGACAGCCACACTGTTAAATTATTTATTAGTTACACACTGCCCTGTCAACATGGTGGACACACAAGTAGAAGGGCAGAAAGTCAAACAGACAAAGATTTCTGACACATTAGAGACAATAAATAAACAAAGATTGGGAATTGCATTATTTAATCTATTCATCCTATTTAAAGCAAAGAACATTTGGGGTCTTCTGATCAAGGAGAATTTAATACACATTAAAATACAATTGAATTAGCAGAGATTGGGTTCCCCCATGGATTCAGAGGACACAAAATGCAACAATAAAATACTTTTAAGCAGCAACCAGGATGCATCTGGAAACTCTCGATCTTTGTTTAAACATTTTATGGTTTTTTTCTTAGAACTGCTGCCTTGCTAAGCAAATATCAGCCTTACATTACAAAGAAAAAACCAAAAAAACCATACCTTTATTTTAGCTTTTTTTTGAGCCTCCACTGCCAGTTTTTTCAAACCCTCCATTTCATTTTGCAATTGTTCATTCTCCTGCTGAAGTTTTAGTCTTTGTTCACTGACAAAGGAACTCTTTTCTCTTTCTGAATCCAGAGTGCTTTGCAATTTACAGATAACTTCCTGGCAACGGGATTTCTCTTCCTCAGAGCTAAAAGAGAAGGAAAGTCTGGCTGCAACTGAAGAACTGAACAACTCCTGAACCAGAGAATGAAAGAAATAGACTGGGAGCTATCCACAAATCAGCAAAGAACTTTATCATGATGATGGAATTGATAAAATCAATCTTAGTTTCACAATTATGGTATCTTCATACTAGATCTGCTACTGAATGAAAAGATTTGACAAAGCCCTAACAACACACATTGAAAAGTTAAAATAGTCCAAGTAATTTCCACTGTTTTCTCTTCTTACTTCTGTAACCACCTGTAACATCACTTACTTCATTTCCAGCTGTTTCAGTTTATTTTGTGTCACCTGCAGACTCCGCTGCAGGTCATCCTTGGCAGCTTCTGCAAGTAAATACTTCTGATGCAGCTGCTCCAGCTTCCTGCTGTCAGATTCATGCTCTCTGTGCTCCCTGTAAATCTGAAGAGTCAACTTACATGTCAGTTTACTCCTCATTGCATCCTCCTTTCCCATGATTTAAAACTAAACTGTATTTCTAACATGGTTGCTGCCACATAAAAAAGAGGAAAGTTTCCAATGATCAGACATTTATTTTGTGTTCTGTCTATTAATCTTAACTGGAATATCTACCAGCATTCTTTTGGTCTTGCTAAACATCTCTTTTACTTTTTACACTTTTCAAAGAACTTTCTTTTTCAGTTTGGTGTTGCTGCTTTAAAAGACCTTCTGGATTAAAAAAAAAAGAATGCAAACAACCTTAAAGTAAATACATGAAAATTTATAAGAAAATCTACTCAAAAATAAAATAAGAAATTAAGGGAGAAATGCATGAAAAATGGATAAAAAAATCTATGTATTTTTCCTTCTGTAAAGAGATCTTAAATGTGATGTAAAATACATACAATTGCCTTACCTTTTCAAGTTCTTCTTCCACTGCTCTCTTTTCTCTGATGGCTCGTTCAATTTGACTTTGCTTTTCTGCACATTCCTTTTCATAGAAGTAATTTTTAAATAAGATTTAATAAATCAAAATAAAAACTCAAGGAGTGTTGAAACCAAACATCACCCAGTGTAAATGCAGTTCTTGCTGCTGCCATGGATGCATTTGATTTTGTTTACCTGCTCATTATTTTCTCTATAGGATCACTCAATATACAGACCAAGGCACATCAAATGAAACCTTTTAAAAATAAATTTTATGCATAAATAGGTGCATAAGCACTGAATTCTTCTGGTCACTTGCATAATTTGTTACAAGTTCCTGGTTCATTCAGAAATAGGATGTCTGTGATCCACAGACTTTCTCTTAGGATACTTTCTCAGCTTTCATATCAGCTTTCCTTTGTACACACACAAGTACAGATAAGCATGGAAGGCTGAGTTTAGTGTCTCTGAAAGAAACAGGGATACTGAAGAAGTGCCATCACATGGGAAATATTTTCTAGAGCACAGATCTCACTGTCAAAATGTCAGTGAATTCATCTCTGGAGACATGCAGGATGTAATGTGCTGTACAGCAATAGAGGACTGTCCTACACAATTACTCATTAATCACACATTGATTGACCTAAACTACTAAATTCTAGTGGAAGTATTTGATCAGTAAAAGTCTTAGTAAAAGTCTTAGAATGTTTTGCTACTGAAAATATTTTTATCACTCAACTCCATACCATCTGAAGAGCTGAAACTTCTTCTGTCAGCCGAGAAACCTGCATGTTACATTGCTTCTTTGCAGTGTCTACCTGTGACCAAAACAAAACTCCAGAATTAGTCCCACTAACTTCTTTTCCATCTTGCTTTTTGACATATATATGTAGGATATAGGTGGTGCATGTATCTAAAGCATGGAAATAGCTGGGACTGCACTAACTGACAGCTCTTATGCATAAATGTTAGAAGAATGATTATTATCAATCCATACTACTTTAACTGAGGGTGTTTAGGAGAAAAAAAGCACAAATGAAGACACCACAAGTGCCATTCACATCTTCACAGTGCAGCCTTCTCCATGCCAGTGTCTGCAGAGACACCAACAGTTTTGCTTCTTGTTTAGAACACGTGTCTGGACAATAAATGCTGAAGAGGATGGTGCTATCAGCATCAGCACCAATATAATAACTTATATTATCCAAACTCTTGTGAGAAAACTGCTTGTGATGAACATGCACCAGAGGAAAGCCAAAAAAATCTTCCCATCTTTCTGAACATCATAACTTACTTCCTTTCTAATTCTTGCAGCAGTATTTTCTGCCAGTTGAGACATTTCATCCTGCAGTTTTTTGATCTCTTCTTCCTTTTGTTTCTCCCCAAAGAGTGCCTAAAAGAAAAATAACAAAATGAAATATCACTGATATTCTAGTGTGATACTAAGAGCACCAAGAGGAAAACACACATTGCTCAAAAAACACCTTCTTTTCCCTTTTACTTTTTACACTGAGACTCAGTAACACTGACACTGAAAACATGTGGCACTAAATGCACATTCTTGTAAATCAGAACCACACAAAGAGTTAGTGTCAGTAGAGGCCTTTTTCTATTGGGACTTGGAGATTTTGGCTGAGCATGCAGTTATACAGAAGAAAGCACAGGAACCCAGAGCAAAATTTCCACCTCAGTCTCCTGCAGGGCAAGGAGAAAACAATTTGAAACGCCAAGTGTTAACAGATATGTATATTAATGTGCATGTTTTTTATTCTGTTCATTAACTGAACGTTATCTGTTTTCCTTATGTTCATTGAATTTTCTTCCCAGTTTGAAAAATTCAGGATGTTTAAGCCAGAGGAATAAATTAAGAATTGTCGGCTTTGTTTTGGCTCCTTGAGCCTTGTTTTCATATCAATATTTTTGGCACAAACGTTTTTCTATGATAGTTTAATCACACATTGTATACAAAAGTTTTTTTTAAGGCCCTTCACATGTCTAGGTTTCTTTGTTGATGACTCTGCACTTTCCTTGTTTCCTATGTCTTGTCTTTAACAGTTATAAATTTGTAACAGAACCTTCCTTTTTTTTTCCTGACACCAGTACTGGGTAAGAAACTCTGAATTCTTGTCAAAAACTTTGGCAGATTCATGTTTAGGTACAGTGTTATCACTTAGATGACCTCGATCCAGGCACTCAACATATGCTTTGAAGTTTATACTGTATGACAAATCTGAGTGATGAGTGGTCACATCCCAGTTTGCTCCCTGTGTGTGACTAATCCTAATGAAAGAAGCTAGCTTGTGTATTCTAAATATCCTAATTTCTAGGAAACACCTCCATCCAATTACTTACCTGACTTTTTTGCAGGTTAGCTTCTTCCAAGAGCTGTATGCAATCTTGGACTTTGGCAACAGCATCATATGTCTCACTTTCTAGATTGGCAGACTTGGCCTGAAGCTCTCTGAGCTGTTCCTCCAGGGCTACTTTTTCTGATCTCAGCTGTTCAGCATCTTGAACAGCCACACACAATCTGCAAGACAGTAGAAATTTGACAATGTGATGGTTAATCAGGACACTGATCCATTCAAACTGAGCTATGAGTAAGTATCTATTCATAAATTGCCCAAATTGCATTGTTTTCTGCTTGTTTTTGGACAGAGTGTTTTGAGTTTGATGATCAATCAAGTCCTAGAAAGAAACAGAATTACAGGAGTTAACTCAGATATCTAATCTCAGAAGATCCTTTGAAGAATCCCAGTGATATCCTGGGATACATCACTGAAAAATGTTCTATATTAAACCAGAACAGCCCCAGAAGAAATAAAGTTTTCCTCTGTGGAGGAAAACTGAATAATTGGATGTGGGCAATGAAGTTGCAGCTACAGTTTTAGAGAAAGAAAGTCACTGGTAATTTCACAACAGCTCAGGAATTCTCATTGTTTAATTATGATTGTCAGTATTGGCAGGCATGAGAAAGGACAAGAGAGCCTCAGAGGGATCATCAGAAACATCTTTGTTACTTCCTAACATGTTTGCCACAAAACATGCAAGGACAGACAACCTCTCTATTTTTGTAGGGTATAAATTTTTGCATGTATCCTGTTAGCAACACACAAGGAGCTCTCTTTACCTTATTTCCAGCTGTTTTATGTTAGACTGCATTTGCTGCAAGCGTTTGTCAGATGCTGTTTCTCTCTCCTGGGCAGACATCCTGTCTTCTTCCTGGAAAGAATGAAAGTATTATCCAGACTTGATCTGAGCTGAACAAAATAAAGATACAGTCACATAAACAAGCTAGATAACAACTTGCATTTCATTTAACATCAGCATTCACAAAATGACTGCCCACTCAATTGCAACAGAAATGATTCCTTTCTTAGAATACCTTTCTCTCCAATTGGCTCTGAAGCTTCTCTTTCAATGCCACCATTTCTCCAAGCTTAGCATTTGCTGCCTGCCCATCTATTTTGGCTTGCCTGTATATAAAAAAAACCACATTTATAATAGAGGGGAAAAAATGGCTCAATTAAAACTTTGTCACAATAGCTGGGAAGAGCAGAAAAATTCCACCATAGTGTTCTTACAGGGCAGAAGAGGTTTTCCTCCTTCTCCCTATGTGGGACAGAGAGAGAAGAATATAAAATGCCAAAAGCCCTGTGGGAATTACTTCACAGATTATAAGCAAGGTGTATGCATTGATTAAAGAAGGACTAGGAAATCAAAAACTTCAAGTGATTCAATAACTTAGGTATAATTAGTTACAGATATGTAATAGAGAAGTCTTTTGCAGAATTAGATTTAACTTTTTAAAGCAACAGGACCAGGAATTAAAACAATCATTATACACTTTTGAAGGATTCAGCTGATGTGCTTTGTAATCTGAAGGAGAAGAGGGGAAAAAAATCCCCAGGAATAGTTGGTGAATCATGTTAATGAATAGTGGCTCTTCATCCTCAGTAGAAAAGTCTTTTGAAAAAAGCAACCCTGCCACTCCAGTGACTTGGGAACAGAAACACACAGAGCCTTCACCTGGGGTGTAACCCAATTATTCAGGCTGCATATTAGGCTAAATTTAAAAACCAATGACTGACTCTATCACAAAGGTAAAAGTGAGCAAACATGTACTAGATTAGCTCATGCAAACTGCAGCACCAATAGTCATGAAAGAAGCTGGAAAATATTTCGTACTTTTAACAATCAACTTCAAGTAAATATTTCTTCTAGAAATACTGATTTTGAATTAAGGGCATAAAAGTCAAGCATACTGTGCCTACATGAAAATCTTAAGCAAAATATACATAATCCAAGCAATTTTACAGCAAATACTTCATTTCAGCCCAATTAATTTGATAAGGTAATTTAGGGTTACAGTTTCTTTAAGATGCAAAAACTACAATAAAAACATTATTCCTAAACACATGGTCTTCAGTGTGGGCCCAAAACTCTGACCTTAGTCTATCTGAAACAATGCATCTTTCTCCTACAAGAAGTACTGGAAATTCAGGGGGACATTAAATTGCCTCCTGCAAAATATTTTAGAAGTGTTGTAAAACAAAATATAAACTCAAAAGACAGCATAAGAAGGGAAAAATAAGAAAAGTGGTCATAAAAATCAGAATACCTTAAGCATTAACAATGCATTTTAACAATCAGGTTCAGATTCAGAGAGGTCTGCATTTTACAGGCAACAAATTGATTCTAAAGATACAGCTTTTATTCTTTATTGTACACTATATCTTTGACCTAATTTTGGCAAGTTATCTCTGTGTAAGAGCTTTAAGATTCTGAAATGTAGATCCATGCCCTAGCTATGCCAAGTTTCTTAATTTGTGTGTTTTATCCAGGCCATACAAACTTAATTTAAACCTCAATTCTCTAACACACAAGTTGGTTTTTTTAAATCTACTTTTGCATTCCTGACTTAGTACTCCATTACCATAAATCATGTAAAACAACCCAAAGGATTAGAATTGTCAGCACCATATGCTATATAATCCATGCAGACTACATCTTGATGTTATAGAAGCAACTGGTGAAAATAGTCCAAACTTCTTGGAGAAACACTGCAGCACTTTTTAGGGCCAGACAGAGCTGCTGCCATTAACTTTGGGAGTAAAAAACTGTTTTTAGGGGTGCAAGGACTTTAGGCTGATCTGAGAGGAAGGTGAGCATATATCAGTGTCTGTAAGTAAGAGATGGATAATGACTGAACTGCTTATTTTACTCAGTTCATAAATCCACTGTTGAATGAAATAAAATTTTAATTTGACATCAACCATCACTAGTTAAAAGAGAAGAGACACAGTAAACTGGCATTGAATAGACTTGAGCTGTAAACACAAATAATTACGAAATTTTGTCACAGATATTATTTCTCCTTTCTCTTGATATACTTCAGGAATGCAATTAACACTTCTTTTACCTTTAACTTCCACAAAACCTATGGCTTAGAACTCTTTATTAATAAAGGGTGAAAGCAAATTTTATTAAAAAAATTAAAAGTTGGAAGCTTGTTTGAACATTCAAACTTCAGCACTGTAATGAGCAACCATGCAACTGGCTTTTGAGCAAACTGTATTCTAATGAAAGCCTATCTTCAGAATCAATTGTGATGTGATACTGACAATTTTTCTTTCAAATCAAAGGTCAAATGTTGACTATTTCAGGGAAAAGCTGAAGCAAACAACACTAACTGGAAATATGTTACCATAACACTAATGATGTCTGGCAAACTTCAGAGACAGTTATTGAAACCATTTTAACTGTGAGGATGAAATTAGCTTGCAGTACAAACAAGGCACATGACACAGCAGCAGGTCAGGAAAAGTTACAGAAAAGATGTTAATTATTTTTTTCATCTGCTTGCTTTATACCTCAGTTGTTTTCGTAGCTGCTCTAGTTCCACATCTTGTTCTGTCACAGTTTTCAGAAACTGCTGATTGGTCTGTGAAATAAAGAGAGATTTGTAATATGTTCACTATAGTACTGAAAATGTTACACATGCCTTACACTGAGATAGTAAAGACGACCACAATGGCAGGCAGCATTCAAAATGCACAATATTCTCCTTTTCTCCCCTCTCTCCTATGAATTGCTAATGTTCTTCTTGCTTTTTTGACTGTTGCTAAGAATTGTTTTCAGGCACTTCCTACTTCTAAAATATCTATTCTGAGTGCTAACAGTTCATTTTGAGACCACCACAGAGTACTCAAAGTAAAAACCCCCATCTTGCCCAGATCTATTATTTTGGTTTCATTAAAAACAACAAAATATCAGATGAAATGAACTCAGATAATCAAGGAGATCTTTCTGCAAATTTCTGCAGTTTACTTCAGTTTTTACTACCCTAAGTATTTTAACATCAGCAGTGAATACTCTTGCCTCAATACTGAATCACATTTCCAGAGCATGCATAAATATGCTGAACAATTCCAACCTGAGCACATCTAGGAAACACAGCTGTTTTACCACAATAAAAAATGTCACTAATTAACATGTCTCCTGACTTCCTATTTTTCAGTTTGTTAGTTCAAAAAAAGGGCTTCATGCTTTATTCCATGACATCTTTATGCCTTTGGTAGCAGATGGTGCCAAATGTTTTTTGGATAATGCAAACAAAAGGATTATCTTTATCTTAAATATTGTCTTAACTCTTTTCTCTGGTGTGAGGAAAAAAGATTTCACTGATAAAAACAAGAGTAGACTGTTAGAGTAGGTTAGGAGTCTTTTTGCCAGTATTCAAAACAAACACTCAAAAAAAAAATCACACAGGAATCAAAAACAAGCTGCCCAGTCAAAAACCTCACCCCCTCTTTCACCTCAATTTTTCAACAAAAAACTACTTGAGAGATTCCATTAAAACTGCTTGTCAATTTTGGAAGGCCTAGGCTAAAGCTTTTTAACTAAGAAGTCTCACAGTGTAAGGATGTGGATAAAGCACTGGAAGGTTATTAGTGCTCAGCAAAATGTGCATAAAGGTGACCGAGACACTGAAGACAGCAGTACCAAAACAGGAATGGATAAAAATGTGCCAGACAGAGCATATGCAAGAAGGCATAACTGAAAGAAATGTTTCCTTTGTGAAGACGTGTGAAGTACACTAGCCACATACTGTAACTCTGAGTGCAAGCTTACCACTGAAGTCTGCAAATTTGAGGGGCACCAGGTATGTGTGAAGGCCTTTTTGCTTTGGTTTTGTACTTTGAGGGTGTATTAGGAAAAGAAATAAATTACTAGTTCATTGTTCAGAAGGTTTTACTCACCACGTGCAGTTGGCGAGTCAGCTGCTGAATGCTGCTCAGTTGATCCTAAAAAGAGAATTCAGAGTTTCTTATAATAATTACAGTCAGAAGGAGTGAGTAATTAGAAAGCTTCATGGTCAACTGAAAACATTTTAAAAAAACTTATACATGTAGCAGGAAATTCAGTGTGTCTTCATAGATTTCAGCTAGATTGGCTTCATACCCCATGAAATTAGATTTCCTACTGAACAATTTATCTAATCTTCCCTGGGTCACAAACTGCCTCCTTCCAAACCTCACAAGCACTTACTATGAAAACATGAAGGGACACATGAACAGTGCTTTTAAAGAATCATACAAACTGTGGTGCTACTACAAGCATTTTTGCTAAGCAAAGTAACAGACATGCATCCATTGATTATAAAATGCTTGTTATGGACATTTTAATTTGCTCTTTGCCATACAGGATGGCTTGTATCGCTAAAAAACACAACTCAGTTAAGTTTCTAAGTCTCTGAATGTGAACTCCATCATTCTAGGAGAACTGGCATAACTCAGAAAAACCATCTGCAGCATGCCAGGTGCCTTCAGAGCAGAGAGAGGACTGAAGTGTTTTTTAATTGTGCTAACAGTCTCAAGGCCAAGGCTATGCTAGGAACCTGTTCCTGCCCCTCCCTTACCTTCTGCATCCAGTCCTTATGATGTCCCCTCTCCTTGCCTTCTGTCAATTCCAATTCTACTTGATCTTACCTATTTCTATTTACCTCTGACAGCTGTTTGCTGCTCCTTCATTGAAAGCTAAACCTAAAATAAAAGTTTATTTAACTGGAGAGCTGTTTTCTCTGGGAGACATTTAAGAATAAAAGGCTGTTTAGCCTTGTTCTTGTCAAGGTGGAATTACAATGCACCAAAAATTTAGTTACTAATAAGAAATGGAATCTGGAAGCCCTACAACAGCTACCAATGGCTCTCTATACTCTACTGTGTGAGTATGTTATTAGTAACTGACAATACAACACAAAAAATAATCTAATAGAAGAAACAGGAGCAGAAAGTTGGAACTACACAAAGATCAGAGTCCTCTTAACTATTCCTTGAAATAATTATGAAATTTGACAGAGTACAACAGCTGCACAGACTTATCCTTTTTCTCAGAAAGGATCACACTACCAAGGTGAACTTAATACCACAAAAACCCAAAAATCAGTAAAAAAATATTTCTGAGGTGAGCAGTAACTGTGCCCACAAGTCAAGCGTGTTTGAAAATAGAGAGGAAATATTAAAAAAAATTGTAGGTTCTCTCCTAGAAATATATGTAGCAAAGTACATAAAGGCATCAAGTTTCTATTAGTTCTTCACACACTGAGCATCTTTACATGGCTCATCAGAGCACAACAGCTTTTCTAAAAATTTCCTGAAAGGCCTTCCCCAGACTCAGCAGAAGAGAAACAGGCTGCTAAACACAAGCTAGCATTAGACAAAAATTATTGAACTTAATTTTTTCACCTGTTTACTTCTTTAATGAATAACAGCAGGAAATAGTGACTTCTTTTCCAGCTATTGAAAGGAGAACAGATAAAGAAAGATTTTCCCCTCAGAATTCAGAAATCTTAAGCAACTTTTCCAGATGTTTTAGCGTCCTGAAGACTTCCAACCGTGCAATTCAAACACAGGATAATTTATATGCACGTGCACGTTTTGTGTACACATATATATGTATATGAAAAAGAAAAAAAGAATAAAAATAAATGAGAATTACACTCTGCTTTTTCCTCTCAGCTATGAGAACGTGTGTTCTGGTCAGGCGCTCCTGGTACTGCTGCTGAAGCCGGTCGTGCTCCTGGGACAGCGTCTGCCAGCGCTCAACTGCTCGGTCTCTCTCCTGATTTACAGAACAATATTCTATTACAGAACCTTTGTCTTCATCTATCATTGGCTAAAAAGACAGGTCTTCACTTCTATTTTGAAGAAATGCCATTAGCTCTACTGTTCTCTGCACATATTTTAAAATTTAAATTCAAGTGCAGAAAAACGGATGCTTGGAAGTTCAAATTCCACTTCCAGATTTTTGCCTTTTTTTTTTTGAAGAGCTCAAAATTTCACAGGTCTTTAAGGTAGGCCTGCAGTACAGACACTATTCAAATACCAAAATTCAACTGATATATTGCAATAAACTGAACAAAGTTCACTTGTATGTTTACATTTAAATACTATTTTCTACATCCCACACTTCTCTCCTCATGTGACATTACAATAGTTTTGATTAAAATGACAAGTTGCTACAAAAAGCTTGAACTGAACAAAATATTTAATGGAGTTGTTGATCATGAATTTGACATACAGATGAAGTCAACTAGGTAAAATTACTGACACATATATTAAAAATTATTTTATGAATCTAGGAAAGAAGTTTCTTCAATCTTTGAGTTCAAGAGGGGCTCAAAACAGCCTCAAGCAACTCTGACCAAATGATTTCTGAATCAAGAAATAAAACAGCCTCCCCTAATCTGCCAAGGCACAACAAGAGAAATAAAACAATATAAATGTTTCATCTCACACACTTGCTTTGCCACACGTAGTTCCTCTTGAAGGGTTCTCACTGTGCCTTCATCTGCAGGAATATCAGTTTCCAGATGCACAAAAGGAAGAGCCTCCAGTTGCTTCTCAAGAGGCTCTTTCAACTCTGCATGCAGCCTGAAATTCAAAGAACTAAGTTCAGCAAGGTATTTCTTTAAAAAGCAATTTTTTTAACAACTGAAATATACTGTGCCTTCCACCTGTACATACTACTTCCTTCCAAGTCAAATTTAAATATATTCAATTATGTACTATAAACAAAATGAACAATTTGAGATAGTTTCACACCTAGTTCTTTTAGTGCCATGGTAAAATCTCCTCTACCTGGTGCTGTAATCTGTATTAAGCACTTCAAGATTCTAACAATAGGATCCTGAGTTTACTAAGTAGAAGATCTCAAAGATTTCAAGGTCCTAGGAAAAAAAAGCTTTTTAATGTTTAGAAATCATGAGACACAGTAGCAGCAACATGGCAGTGCAATTATTTACCTTTCATTTTCCTTGGTGACTTCTTCCAATTTTTTCTTCATCCCACCCATTTGTGCCTGACACAAAGACATTCAAGAGTTAGCACTCATTGAAGTTACACAAACTCTGGTAACACTGTCAATTCTGTATTTCTGACTGATATTGTAAAAGATGGACAATTCAATCCAGCACAATACAGTAAATGAAAGCCAATTGCTTTTTTAAGGCAAGTCACAGGATGCCACTTGAATTTAATGGCTGCCAAGTCCTGCTACACCTCAGCATTTGGAAGTTATTACAGACATTAAACTTAACCTTTTGAAATTCTTACGGCTCTTACAGATTGATTTTTAATTAACTCAGGTTTTTAGGGATAGAGTGGATAATTCATCTTTTATGCTGCCAGCATAAAAAGTTTAGCAATTAACTGAGGAGAAACTCCAGTTATATGGACCAAACTGGCTGTTTTGTTTACCAGTGCAAGGAAGCCATAGCGCTTCTGTTGCCTCCTGAAATTGATCAAGCTGCAAGACTATTTGCAAAACCCTTATGACGGACAGATCAAACCAATTAAGTGCATTAAACCAAAAGCAGTGTGTAACTTCTGCATGAAGATCACAAGCAAAAATTGCTTTCTGTGTACCATAAGTTTTAATATCACTTATGTTTTCAGTCATGTGAAAGGAAGATGGATCCCTTCCACCTCCACCCCCAGGGCGACACTGTTGCAATTTGGACAATCTCCCAACCTTATCACAGAAGCTCTCCATTCATCCCCTTGAGGCAGCCTGCAGTCCAGCAGCTTAGTGAAGCATGACAAAAACTAGTGCCCTACATATTCACACCACTAAAAGGAGAAATTTCCAGTGTGAAATGTAGGGAATGCCCATACCTGATAAAGCTGCAGCTGCTCTCTCATTTCCTCCACCTGTTTTCCATACTCTGTGATTAGAGCTGACAAGCTAAGAAGTTGAAAAATATGATCAGAATAAGTTTTGGAAATGCTGAACTGCTCTGATAATTAACTAGTTTTAAAGAATTTTTAATCTAGAGGTCAAAACAGAGCAGTCACTTTTCGTGAGTTCCAAGCTCAACATTCCTCAGAATCAAATGAACAAATTTAATCATTACTTTAAAATAATGATTATTAACAGCAAGGGTTCTAGATAGCAGAAAGAGAACATATAATGGGACATAATAAATTACCATTAATACAATATTAATATTTCATTGAGTCATACAGAATCCCAAATATTAAAAGACTAGGCCACAATGCAGAACACTGTAGTTCTACTTCTATACATTCTCCCTCCTAATATTTTCATAACTGCTAGCAGTTCTGTGAAAATTCTATATTAAAAGCTAAGAAGAAAAGCTAGGTTATTTTTGTAAGAGGAAATTACAATGATCATGAAACCATTTACTGATAGAAAACTGTTAGCTGAAGAGTGCCAAAAAACCACTTTAAAAACATCCCCCAATCTCAACAGACAGCAGTTACTGTTGCAGATCAGTGCAGTCTTACCAGAACTTTTGTTTATTCTCTCAAAACTTGGACTAGAAATTCCTTCATTCATCTCTCATCCTTTATTTTACAGCTTGTGGCAGCAAAGTCAGTAATTTAATTTACTGAATAAACACAATACCACCTAAAAAGAACTTTTACAGTTACACCTCTACAGACACATGTATACAGGACCTAGTTCACCTGGATATTTCCACTCCTGTGAGCACATGACAATTTCCTTCAAATACACTGCAGTATTCCCATTTATCACTTGGAATCAGTTACCTTTGGTCCATCATCCTGGATCCTGATGTGCCATCACCACCAAGGGCATGCTCCTGTAATGGAATAATAATTTAATCATTAAAAATTGCACATAAATGTATGTGGTTTTAAACTTTTGTATGAAACCCAAAACTGCCTGTACTGGAATTTGTACACAACATGCCACAGAATCACTTTCAGATTTATGTTCAAACACCCTTGAGTGCTGTCCCAATATGAAAAAATAATGATTTTTTTTTTTCCTGGACATGCTTTGATTTCAAGCATAATTACATCTGAGGGAAAATCAACTCAATCTTAAAAGAACAGTCATGGGTTTGTGTAAGTGCTTGGTTCATTTCCATGCATCTCAGCATCAGGAAAGAGCTGAAGCCCGAGCTTCTGCACAAGCTTTCAGACAGGCTTGTGGTATCCAGCACAAAAAGTCACCTCAGCATCAGATCAATCTCTTAGAAAAGTGAAAAAGTATACTGAATTACAAATCAAGTGCTCTTTCAGGGATAAAGCTGTCAGAAATTCACAAAAAATACCATAATTCACTGTTAAGGCAGTTTTTTCTGCTGTTGCTCTGTTGTATAAAGGACCCAAAACAGGGCCAGACAACACTGAAGTGAGCTGTGCTCCATGTTTGGAAAGCTGTTTATCACAAAACATAATCAAAACAATTCTTACTATTTCCATGTCTGAGTTCACATACCTGCCCAGCAGTAATTCTCAGAACCTCACTGGTTTCAGAATGTCCAAGTGCCATTTTTAGCCTCTGATCTGAAAAACACCACATTTGAGAATCATGGCTATAACACAGGCCTCAATCTAAATAAATGGGACTGGCAGTCAGAAATATGTTTAACAATATTGTGCTTCAAGGGAAAAAAAAAATTCTAAAATTCTTCTATATAGCACAACTGTTTAAAAAAATGTACTTGAAAAAAACCTACAGGAACTGTAATAATATAATAATAATAATAATAATAATAATGAATTCCATTCCTGTTATATTCAGTTTTCTTTAAGAATTATTTTTGCTCTGTTTTGTAAGAATCTGAGTAACACTTTTGTAACTGGAATGGGCAACAAAGAAGAAAAAAGAAGTTGGGAATGCAATGGCTATATTTTGATTTAAACAACTTCTTGCCTATTTTTCTTGATACACATCCCATAGTTCTTTTACTAGTTCTGAACTTCTAAAGGAGGATATAGGAAAAAGACAGGGGGGACACAAAGGAGGTAACAGCAAAGGAATGCCAGGAAATAAGAAGGGGAAAGTTGCTGCCCTTACTAGCCACAGGTGCAAAAAGGGACAGATTTTAAACACTTATAGAAATTCACTTTCTATAAGTAAAGCATCAAATACATTCTGAAAAAAGTTCAGCATGTACCACAAAATTATGGAATGGAAGATAATTATTTGTAGGTCAGGCTACTAATATTTCAAAAAGAATTCAGGCAAAACTCAACCTTCTTTACAGCTACATATTTAACACGACAAACACTCTACAACATTAAGTATAATGCTGGTTAGAGAATCTCATTTCAGATGCATTACACACATTCAGTGTTTTATAACTTTGATTTTACATTTGTGAAGCAAGAGAAACATTAATTCATGCATCAGGCTCAGAGTAGGCCTAAAACAACTTGGGGCTCAGCTGGCATTGAAGCCAACTTCAAATCTTGTTCTGTGAAAATGTATAAATATATTTTTTTAAAAAAAAGGATTAAACTCTTGATAGGAAAGGGAAAAAATTTTTCACTGAAAGAATAATAAAGTACTGGAATGCTCTTCCCAGGGAAGTAGTAGAATCACCATCTCTGGATGTGTTTAAAAGTAGACTGGACATGGCACTGGGTGCTACAGTCTGGTTGAGGTGTTAGGGCATAGGTTGGACTTGATGATCTCAGAGGTCTCTTCCAACCTCACCATTCTGTGATTCTGTGATTTCACAGTGAATTGAGTCTGAGTTCTACTTAGATTCTAAAGATTTACAAAATAAGCTACATCCAAAAGAAATGTATATGAAAAGGCAACACGTAGGGGGATAGAATATAAGTAAATAAAGGAAGTACAGAATGTAATCTTACACCCTAAAGAGTTGCAGCTGAACCAATTATTAAAGATTAGGAGCAGGCCTCATCTTAGCAGACCACACCTGTAGCCAATAAGAAGAAGAGTGTTATAAAAGAGTGGATTGGTGGGAACTGGAGTCAGTTGGCTGCTGCAAGGACAAGGAAGAGTCAGTGCCTAGAGGATCTGCCTACAAGAAACATCAAGGGGGTATGAAACTCTAGCAATATGGAACCCTTGCAATGTAATGACAATAGAGCTTTTGCAATACAATGACAACAGCAGCTTTCTAATATTTGAAAAAATAGAATTTTTTCATGTCACAGGATAATAAGTACTCTTGCAAAGCCCAAGAAAGATACAGATTTTTGAACCAGAATGACTGTGTTATCTCAGACAGAAGCTTTTCTGCTATCCTTGGAATCAAAAGTTGGTTTTTCACCTTTGCCAGCACATGGAACTTGGTACCCAGTGAAATTCTGAGGTCTGAGTGATGGAGCTGCCAACGCTGCATGCACTGTGACCTGCTCCTGCTGTGCTGCCGAGTTTTCCTGCAGCACTAATTGGGAACAGGGACATTCCTTGGGACAAAGCACGATCTCCAACTCCCAGGAATATAAACTCAGCAGAAGCAAATTTGTTTGGCCAGCTATTTTTCTGGTGAGTAACTCAGATGTACTCTGATTAAGTCATATTAAATCCATCAAGTAACACATAAGTAAAAATACCAGTTTTAGTTCATAAAGCAAATTTCATGATTAACTTGCAAGAGAGCTTTCTAAAGTGTAGGAAATGCCAATCACTTGTTTTTAAAATTTTAAAAGTTTAATGGTAATAAAATGGTTATAAAATAGTAATATAATTAGAGTAATACTAATTTGGACAATTAGGATTAGGACAATATGAGACAATAAAAAACAAAAAGTTACAGGCAGTCTGGGTACCTCTTTCTGGGCAAAATAAGCCTGAAAAAGGACACACATTAACAGAGGATTAACCCTTAAAAACAACCTGTTGCATATTCATACACTTCATACACGATGCATAAATTCCATTCAAACACAGGATTCTGTCTGGTCAGTATCACTTTCTTCCTCTTAATCCTGACTGTGCCTCCAGGGCTGAGTGAGGCAGGAAGAAGTTTGTTTCTTCTGATAATGGTGCAATAAATTCTTTTTCCCTGAAAGATTTAGGTGTCCTGGGGCTGCTGCCTCGGTGCAAGTACATCAATCCTTTCTTAAAAAAAAAATCTCGCATGTACAGTTTCTATTTTAACATTATGTTGTAACCTAAACCACTACTTAAAAAAATTAATACAGCATAGCTTTCTAACACATAATATTTATTTTAATACTTGCAAAAAGCCAATCATAAAACATGTATTTTTCACACTGTGGTTTCATTACTGTGAAAAACGCGTATTTTATGATTGGCTTTTTACAAATATTAAAATGAATATTATATGTGTTATGTTAGTAAGTTATGCTGTATTAATTCTCTTAAGTAGTGTGTTAAATATAGTTTTAGGTTATAAAAATTGTTAAAATAGAAATTATGCGATGTAGGATACTTTTTTTAAAGAAAGGACTGTCAGCGAGATAGCAGCCACAGGACACCTAACTCTTTCAGAGAAAAAGAATTTATTGCCCTCTTATCAGAAGAAACAAACTTCTTCCCGCCTCGAAGGTGCTGTTAGGATTCAGAGGAAGAAGTTGACGATGACCAGACAGAATCCTGTGTTTGAATGGAATTTATCCATCATGTATGAAGAGTATGAATATGCAACAAGCTATTGTTTTTAAGGGTTAATTCTCTGTTAACGTGGGTCCTTTTTTGGGCTTATTGTGCCCAGAAAGAGGTACCCGGACGCCTGTAACTCTGTCTCCATTGTCTCATATTGTCCAAATTATTATTACCCTAACTGTATTACTATTTTTATAACCATTTTATTACTATCAAACTTTTAAAATTTTTAAAAAAACAAGTGATTGGCGCTTTTCACAATTACCAAAGAGCCATTCCTATAAAAACGCGTGTGCTTTTGGCCATCACCTTATTAGCAGCTTTTAATTGCTGTTGTTTAGCTGACTAAAAGCGCTTCCCTCACTGGGAATCCTACGGAACACAAACCTTCACACTGGTAGCGAATTTAAACCCTCATTGCCCACACTCACCCGGCCGTGCCTCGCTCCCAGCTTTCCCCAGGCAAACTCCGAGAAGGTCCGGGGGGAAAAGCCGCTTGTCCGGCTGGACGGGAGGGAAGGAAAACTAGAGCTGTACCGGAGAAGGGAATGAAAGACCAGAGCAGCGGCGGAGGAGGGAAAGAAAAGCCGGAGCTGTACCGGAGGAGGGAAGGAAAACCAGAGCAGTGCTGGAGCTCGCCGGGGCGGGACGCGCTTCCTTCAGCCGCCGGTGCTCCGGGGCGGGGGCAGCGGGGAGAGCCGCCCCTCCGCTCCTCCCAGAGCCCGCTCGGTAAGGAGGCAGCCCTGGTGCCAGCGGAGCCACAGCCGCTCCAGGGCCCCGCGGAGCAGCCTCACAACCGCCGAGGGCTGGGATGGGCCCGACCTCTCTCTCCGGCCCGGCCCGGCCCGGCCGGCAGCGCCGCCCCCGTCACGTGGGGAGCGGCCATGGCGGGGCCCTGGGGCCGGGTGGGAGGAACGCCTCGTTAAACTCTGCTTGGGGGGCTGTGGTTAAGGATGGGTTTTTAAAGTTCCCTTCGGCGCTTAAATTCCCCTTCAGGAAAAACAATCGGGCTGCGGCCGGAGCAGCAGAGCTCTGCCCGTCGGAGGCTGTGGGCAGGCGGGACCGGCCGCTTCTCCCGGGCAACCGGCGGCAGGAGGAGAGGACACAGTCCAGGTTGGGCTTGAGGAGTAATTTCTTTATAAAAAGGATGATTCGATTTTGGAACGAGCTGCACACCGTCCCTGGAGGCGTTTAAGGAAAGGCTGATTGTGCAATGACTGCAAATCAAAGCTCTAGCTGGTTGCTTCGTTTCTTTGTGTCTCAAACATTAAAAATTTTCCTCTCAGTCTGTTTTTCTGATGTTAGCAAATCCTCTAAATTCATGTAGTGGAGACTGTTTTGTTTATCTGTTCTCTTGTTTAATATTTCTGGTGGTTTTGGAAGGTATTTATTTAGATATACTTGTGAAAAGCCTTAAGCTTAATGAGATTCAGAGTAATTTGTAACCCTGCAGGTATAAACGCTTTGAGAAACGGCATTTATGTAACTATTTCTAGTTACAGATAGGTAACATTGTTAGATTTTTGTTACAAAGCTAGTTTGTTTCAGTTCTGATGTCCTATAAACGTGATTTGGTAATTGACTTTGTACCAAAGTGTGTGTTTGTTTTGGTTTTTTTTTTTTTTTTTCCTGGGCAGCCAAAGGACAATTCATGTGCAGCTGGAATCTGAGATCTTCTTTGACAGAACTTTCTTTTTTCACTTGTGTAGTACCCGAAGATGGAATTTCTCATTAAACACACCTGGGATGGTTTGCCTGTGAGCCACGAGCCGGTTTCAATTGGGCTGAGGCCAGATAATGCAGGATTGCTGATGGAAATTCGGGCTCCTTTCTTTAATGACCCTCCAGCACCTCCCGGAGAACCAGGGAAATCTTTTGGCGGACTCTGGGACTATGAGGGTGAGTGTAACTCTTCTGCAAATATATCTGGTTTCTGTAGACACTGATCTTTCTCTGTAGTTCATATGCCTGGTCTTTTTTTTTAAGAGACTTCTTAATCTGTGGTAGTTCTTTTCTTTTAAAACAACCCCAAAATTAGAGTTCAGTGATCTGGGTTAATTTCAATAATTCTGAAGCTGACTTCCTGATCCTGTCAATACTATAGGCACTCAAACTTAGGTTTTGGGTTACTGATGCAACTTGTGAACTATCAGAGGCTTGACACATTTGAGTATCAAAATAATTTTGTGGCTTATATATATTTAAATGCCTTTGTGGAAGAAGAAGTGAAATCCTAAAGACTGATTCTCCTTTTGCTTTAAGAAGTTAAGTGTTTTAATCATTTTTCCAAAGTTCCTTTGAGGAATAGGAAGGTGTGAAACACAGAAAGTACACCTCATGAAATGCAGTTCAAATTGTACCTAAATGAAATGGGGGAAACTCTCATAGTAGTGCTGGATATTTTCTCCTTTCCTGTCCATGCTGTCACTTTTACCCATTGTTTTGAGTAATACAAGCCTTGAATATTTCTAGCAGTTCCTTACATCCTGATTATTGAGCTATTATGATTCAAGCTCTACTAAAATGGTATTAGCATCTCTTTAGTGTTATTATAATAAATATGCTCAAGTAAAAATAAAGATATCAGTCATATCATAACTCTAACTGCAGTTTTCTAATAATGTCATTGCTGTGAGAAGCACTGTTGCAATTTTACATGAGAAACACCATTGTAGTTCTATTTTGTGTTCCTGAAATGTGATTCAAATGTCATATGCAGCCTTCAAGTACATCTGGAACAGTAATCCCATCCAAAATATCCCTCTACAGGGAAAAACCATTGAAGATCTAAGTGCTTTCTTATGATTTCTGAGGTTTGACAGTTTTGGTTACGGGGTGTGTGCCCTGCACTGAATGTGTGATCCTCTTTCCCTTATTTTCCTGATGCATCAAGGTAAGTGTTTTCAAAACTGGAACTGGTAAAGCTCATAAGGTCAGTACAGTACTTTACAAAGCTCTTTGTGATTGCAGCAATTAAAAATAAGAGCTCCTGAAGCTGGAATTGTGGCACAGCATTTCAAATATTAGGGTTGTAGTTACCGTCTATGTGTTAGTAGCGAGTCAGGCTCTGGCACGGCACAGGTCAAAACCCATAAAAATTCAGTTGTATTAATGGGATATGAAGATCTCAGGATATTACAGAATAGTTAATATAAAATACTGACAGCTTGTTTGTTTGTTTTTTAATTTTTTTTGTTTGGTTTGGTTTTTTTTCAGTTGTAGAAGCATTCTTCCTGAGTGACAGAACTGAGCAGTATTTGGAAGTTGAGCTTTGTCCGTAAGTACGACACTGATAAAATCCCAGAAGTTAATTTACACTTGCAATTGTAATGCTTGTGAGACACATGTATGAGGGGGGCTAGACACAGAAATTGTGTCAGTATGGGGAATGTACATATTTGTGGTGCTATAATGCACTAATAACTTGACATAATTTTAGGAAAACTCTGCTCTGATTCTTTGACAGCCATGGGCAGTACTTATTGCTGCTGCTTTCTGGCAGAAGAAAAGCATGGAAAGTAAGTGCTCAAGTACATAATAATGATTTCTATTTAACTACTTTCTCATCAAAAGATGGCCAATACCTCTTATTTAAATTTTTTTCCCCTCCTTTAACAGGAACAACTTCCTTTGGAGTTTGAGGTGACCAGAATGAAAAGGAAATGGGAGGGTAAAGCTCTTCTTCCTTGGAGTTATTTTCCACCATGCACTGACAAGTTCAATGCATTTGCAATTCATGGCTCGGGAGAAGAGAGAAAATATGAAGCACTTTATCCTGTGCCTCCACACCAAGTGCAGGAAGGGCAGGAACCAGATTTGTAAGTATAAAATGAGCTCTTCTGTAAAATGGTTGCCTTATTGTTGAAATACTTGAAAAAGCTGATCTGGTTTTTGGATTGAGTGCCCCTGGTATTTTTGTTACAGTAACAGCTCTGGGTTCACTGGTGCTGTACTTTGTATAAAGTACTGTAGTTAGTGCTTGGTTTCCATGATAGGGGCATAGAAAATTACACTTTCAGTACCATTGGTATCTGCTTTTGTCACCTTTCTCATCTAAATCATGGGTAGGTTGTTCTACTTTTCCTTCTTGACTTCAGCTCCTCCTGAAATGCTGTTTTAGTGATAATTTCACCAGATACATTTCCAGTAAATCTCTTCTGCTCCTCCCCTACTGTTCTGAAAGCTTTCACCTCTACAGATGGTTCCATGCTATGGAAAAAATTGAAAAGGCAGACTAAAGTAAAAAAAATATAATTAAAGTATAGCCCATATCAGTAGAAAAACCAGAGAATTTGGATTTTTATATTGTGCTTTGGGTCTGTTTATTTTCTTTGCCTGTGAGACTGAGATGATCTGATAAAACCTGTTACTCCTGAGCATTTTGTATAAATGAACCAGCTCTAGAGGCCACACTATAGCTCTTATGAAAATTGTCATACAACATAAGTGATGGTGAGGTAGGGTAAATTTTAGGTAGATCACCCTTTATTTAAGAAAAAATAAGCTTCTGCAACTGTATATTAAAAAATCTGAGCTATTGTTAATAAAGCATGTCAGTATTCAGTGGCAAATGGAAGTTTTTATTTTATTTTTATTTACTGTGTTGCCCTGGAGAATGGCTGTAATAGCTTTTAAGAAGGAATTCTTTCTATAGTACCCCTTAAAAAAAACCCTTTGTCTTTTTCAGATGGTGGTAGCAGATGAAATTGTGTGAAGAGACTGTTCCTTGCTGATTTCATTACTCTGTTTGTCTTTGCTCTTACAGATAACTACAAAAGTTAGGACTTTATTTCTCTTTTGTTTGCAGTCATCGTTTGGAGTTTTTCAAAGACTTGAACCTGAAAGAACTAACAGGAGAAGAGTGGAAGCAGCCTGAATCAGATATATGGAAATCTCTCACTAAATGAATGGGTTGAGGCATAAATTTTTGTAATGTTGAAGTTGGCTGAAGCCGTGTGGAAACAACTTCCTCATTCTGAGCAGAGGTTGTAGGTACCAGATTAACAAGGCTTTCCTTGGCACCAAAATCATGGATCAGTCTGAAAATCAACTGCAAGGCATGTGGATCTGTTGATTCTAAATGTATGAATGGCTTGGAGTTTTTAATCTGTGCAAGAGATGAATCTGCTGCTACCAGTGCAGGAAGAAAAATGTGCTGAAATTGCAGCTGTGCTTTTGTGAGAGCTCTGAAGTCTGACACGGCCAATACCTGGATTGAATTTTTTTTTGTTTACTATAGTTGCTGCATTTCTGCTGTATTTTCACTGCTGCTTGTTTATTTGTTGACTGCTGAAGGAGATCCTTATGTGCCTAGATTTTTTGCTTATAATCAGGAGGAAGAAAAAGTGAATTTTGGAGGCTCAGTACTTGCCCTGCAAGAGGGATAGTACTGCCCTTTCATATATATTCCTGTTCCTGAAGTTCTCCCTTGCTTAGTGCTCAAGGGGGAATTATTATCTCACAGACCTCTCTGTGGAGTTTCTAATGGTGTTTAGGTGCAGAGGATAGATTTACAAAAGGTTTTATGTATTTCAGGTCAAGTTTTTGGGACAAATCATGCTCAGTAAAACCTTTTGATATAGTTGTGCGCATGCAAAGGCTGTTTTTTTTTTTTTCCTGAGATTTGTCATATCACTTCAAGAATTCATCTCAGATGTCTGAGGATTTTTTTGGCATACCCCTGAGGGCTGGAGATACTCCAGGTGTATATTTTCTGTGTATGGGCATGAGTCATTTTAACAATAATGAATGTTCCTAGGTGGCAACAGCTAATCTGTAAACCCTCACAAGATTTACAAATCATATGTTCCTTTTTTTTGTCTAGCATAGCAACTGCTGCTTGATTGTGGCTGCTGATTTAATCTTATATAAATAAAAAATGTGAAGCTTGCCCACTACTTAGATCCTTGCTGGTATGCAGTAATAAACACATTTTGATGGTCCTATTTTCTTTGCTGCCTTTCAGCTTCACTCTAGCTGTAAGTTCTGCCTGAGAAGAAGGTGGGAACATCTCACCTTTGTGAAGAAAATCTCAGTGTGGTTAATATCTGAGATCAACTGTGAACTAACATGCTTTGTTTAGCTTTAGATTCCCTCTTTGTACTTTCAGTTTTATAGAGCTGTGCTTTCAAATTTGAAGATATTAGTTTTGTTTTCTTTTTCCTGTGGTGGACTTTGGCCTGTCAGTGCACTCAGCCATCCAATTTGCTCTGTTTCAATTAGACAGTGTAGGTTCCTTGCTGTAAAGTGCCATCTGTTGAAAATTGTAAGTATTGTACAATCAATTGTTTGGCTTCTTTTCTACCCTCTATCCATGTACAGTTTTCTAAAGAATGACATCAGTCTGAAATATTGAATAATTCAATAGATATTGATTAAAGTGTCATCTAGACATTGATGCCTCAAAGCTGCTTTAAAAATTTTAGTCAAAACCAAAATGCCATTTTGCAAAGCTTTTCGGCTTTATTTTGAAAAGTTTGTCAAAAACACTGTGTGCAAAGATTGAAAATGGGTGTACTGCTTTTCTCACAAAGGTTGTTTTCATCTGAGGAATGATACTTTGTATGTAAAGGACAGTAAATAAAATTTTTTATTTATCTCTTGTTTATTCCTACTTCAAACTGACTGCTTCAGATTTGACTTTGGATGTAAATGATGAACTTGGAGGGAAATGGATTATTTTCCCCAAATAAGTAATTTAAAGTAAAACCATTGTCTTTGCAGTATGAAATGCAAATGCTAGGTGCTCCAGGAAATGGAAATTATGTTTGCACTCCCAAAAACCTTGTTCTTTTTGCTTCTTGCCACTAGGTGGGAGAAGAAGGTTGTCTAAACTGTGCCTTGGTGCTGCCAGCCTAGTTATCCTTAACCAGATCCATTCCTTCTTGCTGTGTCCTTGATTTTAGAAAAAGGACATTTCAGTCAAGCTGATGGTGGCTTATTTTGGTTTATTTGAGACATCTTTGTTGCAAGAAACACTTGTCATGCTGTGCAGTTACAGTTCTAATGTTTGCTTTCCTGCAGGGCTATTCTCAAAGATAATTTTTGAGACAAAACCGATGGAAGATAAATTCCATGAGGTGTCAGTCAGTCTGTAGTATAAAAGTAGTTTTTGGTGTTCAAATGATTTAAGTGTTATTCTGGATTAAATTTCTTTTTGCAAATGTCATGGATAGTCTCTGGTAAACTTTCCAAAAAGGCTGTTTTGAATTCTGAAGGAATTTATTTCTTTTAACAGAGCATGGTTTGTGAGAGGTGGTGCACCCCTTCAAGGGTGAGGCTTCAGTGGTTCAAACAACCTGCAGTGAAACAACATGAAAACTGTGGCTTAAGAGGGATAGAAAATTCTTTTTCTTCAATGCAAAAATGCAAAAAGAAAAAAAAAAAGAAGAAGTAAAGAAAACTTGATTGGTAACTTTTGTTACTGTTAGAAGTGATTTGTACCTTTAATACAAAGCTGGAGCAACTTAAGCTGTCAGGTAACATCTAATATGTCTTGTAATGATCCTGCACATTTTGGAGGCAAAAGCTCTTAACAAGAGTAAAATTTTGCTCATATCTTTGTATACTTTTGAATATTTTTTTTCTGATATGCCAGGTCAAATATTAGAGCTAGGAAGCTCTAATTAAATTCAGGACCATATATATTTTGACTGCTGTAGCTGATACAGCTGCTGCATTATCTGTTCTAGTTGTTAGATACATGAGTGAGTTAATATTTGTACTGGCCAGCACCATGATGATAAGTTACTGCTGAATGTGATGTTAAGTACCATGTTGCTTGCAGCTCCTTTTTTCAAGGCTGTTTTGTGCCTCTGAAAGGCACAGCACAGAAAGTTTTGTGTTTTAAATTCTGACCATGTAAAAATCCTTTGGAAATGTGAATGGCACAGTGCATAATTTGCTGCACATAAAGTTTAAAAGAATTCTTCCCTGGTACTAGGGTAATCTCTAAAGTGGAATTCATTGCATTTAATTATGGTACTTTTAGAATAATGGTGCTGAAATTTGATAGTTAACCTGCATTTATTTAGTTGGTGATTCCCTTCTTTTTTCTTTTGTTGAGTGCTTTGGTTTACTGCAGTGTCTCTGAGCAGTGCTTCAGCAAAAGTACAGGGAAGTGTGTTAAGCCTGATTTATTTGCACAGGTTGTGTAAACAGCTGTGTATAAACACATAAACAGCCTCAGTGAGATCAATACAACACTTATCATAAACTGTGTTGCAGTTAGGCCTTTTTCCATCTACTTGTCTGTCTGCTGAAATTAGTATTGTCAGGAGAATTCTGTTCTGTCCAAGCTTGTTTTCATTATTCTGTTTCTAAACAAGTAAAAGCCTTGGCTGCAGGGGGTCTGTGGGAGGCTTTCCAGCGATGGATCAGGAGGCACTGTTTGTATCTGCACTGGCTATGAACATACCAAAATATTTTCCTGTTTCATTTTCAGAAATTATGCTGTAGACTCTCACAAAGTGTGTGTGTAAATACTGTCTGCCAGTTATGTAGTGTATTTGCAAATACAAATGTATTTTTAAATGTGGTAGACCAGAACTGACTAAATAGTGTTAAAATAGCTGAAGTAAACGTTACTGAAGTAAAATTAAATTACCATGTCCTCTTTGCTGTTTTAAAACCAGCCCAGCCAGACTAGTCCAGTGGCTTTCTTGGAATATGGAACAGATTCTAGTGGGGGAGAAAAAAGTAGTTTTCAGATCTTACCTTTTTATAATACAGAAATTCCCTCTGTAGAGCACATTTGTTGCCAATTTAATCTTGCCTTTCATTTCATGAGTTATTTCTCTTGAACTCAGTCTCTGCAGGCAATGAAATTTATATCTTGGTGCCACTAGTAACTGTCATAAAATTATTCATTTCTAATTCTAGGCAATGTAATTGGTTCACTTCTTGCTGCTGAGTTTGCTTCCTTCAGCAAATGAAACTGTTTGGAAACTGGTACTTTCTCAGTGCTTTATAGCTTATACAAGCCATGGCATTTATATTTAATTGTGTCTGGCACTTTACAGAACTGGTTCTTGTTTTAAAATTGCATATTAGTTTCCTAAATGTTAACAGGGTGAGCTGTAACCTCTTATGCCAAGTATCTGCTTTAAACTTTTTTAATTTCAGCAAAATATTGAGTGGTTTCAGAGGAAGGGTAGTTCATGATGTCAGGAGACAGAACTGTGGTCTTGTACCTCCTAAATTCCTCTGACTTCTGGAATGAAATGTTGGGACTTGGTGAGAGGTCCAAAATTTCAGGAGTCTTTTTGTAATTTCTGTGAAACAGCTTTTCAGAAGAGCACAGCTTGAGAGGTGAATTCTCTGCAGAATCTGCTGGGAGCAGGAATCCACCTCTGGCAGGTAGAATTGCCAGGGTTTGGCTTTGTCAGTGGGGAGTGTTCTTTCTGCCTGGCAGGGACAGGTTCTGGGGTGGGGAATGCCCTTTGATTGGGAGCACCTGCTGCTCAGGCTGGGGCTGCCTTCAGCCATGCTGGGAGCAGGGGAAGGGGATATTTCCCTTTACACTCTGCTGCCACTGTGTGCTTGAGAAGGTTCTGTGGACTCTGTGGGAGGCTGACTGGAAAAGGTACATGGCAGAAAGATGAAGGAATGGGTTTAAAGTGTATAAAATCAGATTAAAGAAATCCTCTCAGCATAAATTTGAATTTGGGAGTGTGATAAGTTAAGCATGTGCTCTCTTTCTTACTCTTTTTTAGGCATCTACCTATATAAAAATGTCACTGTGCTGGATGGATTGTTGGCTGGAAATATTGCAGCTATTCTTGTAGCTGGAAACCCAACTGAAGGAATTGTTTTGTGATTCCCTGCAGTGGTTTCTCATTACTTACAGGCTATACTAGAACTGAGTGCTAATAGCTGGGGTCAAAGCAGAGCTCCTTGCTGATGTTCTCAAAACTCTCTTGCTGAGCAAAGGTAGTGAGAAGTGGAAGCAGAAAGCTGCCAGAATTCATGGAATTGGGAAGCTCAGACTTTGCTGTTGTGGGCTAAGTGGAAACCATAAATGAAGAGGGAATGGGAAATCTCCACATGTCTTGCTGGTAACAGATTCATTCTCTTCATGCTCTCTATGGGGTGAAATGAGAGTGCAGCATAAATCATAGAATTGTTAAGGCTGGAAAAGACCTCTGAGATTGAGTCCAGCTGTTAACCCAACACTGCTGCGTTCACCACTATCCCATGTCCCCATGTGCCACAATCACACATTTTTTGAACACTTCCAGGGACTGTGGTGATTCCACCACTTTCCTGGACAGCCTGTTCCAGTTCCTTGAACTGGGCAGGCAGTTCTGGTTCCTGTGTGATCACCCTCTCAGTGAAGTTCACACGATACATGTTGTTCAGTGGAGTGTAGGATCATACAGTCAGAGGCTAGAAATTAAATATAAAATGTATAAGGCTGCAGAGCACTTGCTCACCTCTGAACTCTGGAGTAGTTGATGCCACAATGACTTTCTGTGCTCCTTTATATTCTTGGATGGATCCCTTCAATCACCTCTGCAGGCTCTTTTGTGCTGAAGACAATAGGTGAAGTGCTACCAGCCTGTTTATCACAAATCACTGTTTAAACTAACATCAATCATATTTCTTACACTCTTAAATAGGTCTGACTATCTTATTTGTATTTTTAAATTGTTGGTAAAATCTGTGTACAAAGCAAGAGTCAAGTCTTCCTTGAAGGGATCTCATACATCAAGCTCTGTCAGATTATTGTTAATACTGTTCTGTGAGTAGGAAGTGGGGACTATATTTTATCTGTTCAGATATTGTTGATGAGATGGTCATTAGAGAAGTCTTTGGCATGAAAAATGGTTTTGGATGTCAAGTGCAGGCTGCTGCCTAAGAGGAGACATCTTTATCTTGCCAGTGCTTTTGGCTTGACATGTGCTCACAGTAGAATTTTTCAAGTCACAAAGTTAGTCTTTAAAGACAAGGGGAATTTTTATTATATACTGTAATATCCTTCAGACTTGAGTCCATTTCCACATGCTGCACCTCTGAAGTGTCAAGACTTATTGAGATTTAACGTTTAGAATTGGAAAAGAATGTCTGAGCTAATGGGAAGTGGATTTTTTTTTTTTCCTTTTTATTTCTGCACCTGTTTAGGTATAATAGAGAAGCAAATGGACTGCTTTCCATATCAGTCTGTCTATTTGATGCTCGTGTGAGGCCCTCCAGATTAATTAGCAGGTTTAGCAAATGATACAGGAAAGACTAATCACATTCTGCATGTGTTAACTTCAGAGTGCCAAGACTTTGCTTTCACTCTCCTGAGTCTACAATGCCTGAAGTGCTTCAAATCCTGATGGCCTTGCTTATAAGATGTGCAATTTATCTGTTAAAATGAGGGCTATTGCACAGATTCTGTATCACCTGCACTGACTGACTGCTTTGTGCTCACTGTAATGTGATATGCTGGGTAAATAACCTCTTTGGTTATTAACACCTTCTCCCTCTATATATATATGTAGAATACATCTATATTTATATATACATATATATTTAGATGTATTCTGAAAGTCCTCTGTAGTTTTCAACAATGTCTGGGTTTTTTTCTGATGAAATCTATTTTTTCCTGATTAGCAAGACCACAAAAACCTCTTTGGAGAAGGCTTTTGTCTGAAGATCTGTGCAACTTCTTTCTGTCTTTAGCTTGTGTATCAACATTTACATCTCAAAATGTTGGTTTAGCCAAAACATCCCTTAAAAATTGCCTTTTAGTCAGAAGAATTCTCTGCTCCATATAAACTTAATGAAACATCTGGGTTGTTTTTTTTTTCCTTCCACTTGTGGAAAGATCATTTAATTAAAAATTGATGGTGCTAATTGACAAATGTGATGATTCCTTTAAACTGTTAAATATACTGCTATTAAAATCAGTCATTTCTAAGTACAAGTTAATGGCTAGTTTATTAGAACTACTAATTGCCTAGTTTTTCAGCAGATGGAATGAATGTAATTATGGTCATAAGGACTGGATTGTTTAAAAATAAATTGCAGGTATTATGCAAAATGAGTTTTTTGCTTTTCAGTAGGACACACAGTGGGAGACAGTTTAGAGAACAAGTAAAAAATAAGGAATGTATTCCCATTGCCTTTTGGGAGATTCAGGTTTGAAAGTTAAAGTTTTAAACTGCCTGTGTCTTTTCTGACTTAGCTGTGATGTTCCCTAAGCCTTACCAAGAGCAGAATTAATTGTGGGTGATTGTGTGTCTCTTCAGCATCTAATTAGAACATCCTAATTAAAAGCTGTTTTGTGAAGCCTGCTTTCCATTGGATTTGTGTTCTGTGTTCCCTGAGCCCTTCTACTGCATTAGAAACCACCTAAGAATCTCAGGTCTTGTTAGAAGAGTTTGTAATTGCTGTCAGACTCTGATTTTGCTGAGCTTCACACAAGTGGAGACAACAGGAGTATGTTGAGATTTTTCTTTTCAAGAATAACTTTCTTGGCTTGTGCACCTTTCAGTACCCTCTGTGTGCTTGCATTTGATATCTTAGCAGGTTTTCTGAAGCTTTTCACATTTGCTTAAGCTCCATTAGCACTGGTATTGAAAACTGTTTCCATGTCTCCTGGTGAAAGGTTGGCAGAGCCTCAAGTGATGTGTGGATCTGAAAGGCTGGGTGTTAAAAGCCATTGCACACTGGAGGAGCTCTAATTTTGAGGAAACAAATCATGCCACCTGTTACCCAATCTGGAATGCTGATATTTGTGATTGGCTGTGTCAGGCCCTAAGTGGCAGTGAGCTCCCCTGTACAGCAACAGCCCTTTGGAATCAGGTTAAATTGGAAAACTGAAACCAGAGAAGCCACACCAGATTCTGCAAGGGGCATGGGAGAGAATCTCTGGTAGATGATGAGACTGTAATTTCAAATGTCCATTCTGGCTGTGTTAAATCAGCCCTGTCGTTCCCAGAAAACTCTGTTAGAATTACCTTGCTATAATGATTTGCATATTGATTGGATTTAAAGTCTACAAGCATTTAGACTGAGTCAAGTTTGGGCCAAATTCTGAGACTTGCTGGGCATCATCTGGATCGTTTTGTGATCAGTAAGAGTATCACCTGATATTCTAGTGATTGTGGAATTTTTTTTTTATTATGTAAAAATAGGTGAGAACCATAATGGTAAAATTAATTTCTCTAGTATCTCTTCTTTTAATGGTTTTCGAACTGACCATTGTTGTTCTTTTCACCATTTTCCCCTCTGTAATCTTTATTTCCTTCTGGTTTCTAAAACCTGTAAATTTAATTTAATTTGTTCTACTGTGCTAAAGTTAAGCAGTGAAATCATGCCCTTTGAGTAATAACAGGATACCTCTATACCCCTTGTAAATTGGCTCAGGTTATCCAGTAAACCAGAAAACTGTTGAGTATCTCTTATATTCAAATTCACACTTAAGCTCCATGAAATACAGAGCTGATTTTCCCCTATTAATTGTGACACAGTCCAGCCTCACAGTGGCACATTGTGCAGAATGCAAAGATGTTTTTTCAGTAGCTCAGATTTTCAGTTAACTGCACATTTAACTTAATGTTTTTAGAGTATTATGATGTATTTTCCAACAAAATATGTGATTTCATCTAAAGGGCTTTTTTTTTTTATCCTTTAACCCTAGATTTTTGTGGAGGTACTTTTATGCATGTCTGCAGCATTTTGTGTCTGTGCAAGCACATGAAGTGAGTAAAAGTGGAGCCCACTGCTCTTACAAGCACATAAATATTCTTCATCATTCACCACTTTCTGTCCTAATGGGTAGCACTTAGGTTGTTGCAGGTATTGTAATATCTAACTGTGCAGTAACCAAGGCTAAAGGAGAGAGTAATTTCCCTGATTTATCTTAATGTTTTATATTTGTCTGTGGTTAGAGAACACGGTTGGACAACTTCATGGTTGTCCTTTCTTTTTAATGAGACTTTGAAGAGAGACCTGTAGAAGAGAAAACCTTTATTATTATGTTACCTTTATGAGCACTGTCCACAGTAAGAGTGAATTAAACATTGAAAACCAGTTATCTTTCAGGGTGGTAGTGGTTTAGACATGGCTGTCTTGACCCAAAATGTCCACACACACAATTTTGTAAGTTTAAAACATGGAAACTGATTTGTACCCTTGCATCAGTGTTTGATTGAAAAATCAGGGGTTTTCACTTTGAAAAGTTCAAATGGAAATTTAAAATGGAAAAACTGATGGTACCACTTAGTGCTTTGATGGAAGGCCTGCACTTCTCAGTTTATATCTAGACAGGGCAGATTTAGATTAAATGGAAGGAGGAAATTCTTCACTGGGAAATGGTGAGGCACTGGAATAAGTTGCCTGGAGAAATTCTGGGTGTCCCAGCCCTGGAAGTGTTCAAGGCTGTGTGGGATTGGGCTTTGAGCAGCCTGTTTGTGACAGAGATGTTGGAATGAGAAGGTCTTTAAAATCCCTCTCAACCCAAATTATTCTGTGATTCTCTTTTCATTTATTCATTGAAAGCTTTTGCCACCTGAGAAGAATGAATTCTACACTTTTAATGTGAGTGGAAGGATATATAACCATTTTATCCAATACCTAAAGAAGAGATGAAACTGATTCATGGACCTGATTTGTGAGTAGGAACAGTTTATTTTTGTCAAAAAAGCAAGATTGGGCTTTAAGGCCAATGTAAGTTTTTTTCCTTTTGACTTGAATATGTTTTGGGTTAAATTCAGAATGGAATTTCATCTGCAAAATAGCACCTTTCATCTAATGAGAATACACAGCATCCTTTTTAAGTTGATTATTTGCACACAGTTACAAGAAATGAATGTTTTAGAGGAAATACAGAAGCTATATACAAACAACTGGCAGAGAATATATATATTTAGCTGTATTCCTTACATGGGGGAACCCATTGACTTCAAAGGCTCAGGACTGATTTATAGGGCACAGTGGCCCTGATTTCAGAACTTGAGCAGATTGCTGTTGGAGACAAAACAACTGTGGGAAATTTTCCTTCATTTTAGGCTTGGTGGTTCCATAGAACCTCAGAATTTTCTGGCTCCCCGAAGGACCCTAGGTTGTCTCTGGTTAACTCTATTAGTAACACCATTTCCTGCTCAGTCCCAGTCAGAAAAACATATTTATGATGCTTAAAAAATAAATTAGTGTTTTGATGTGTAGCTACCTGATTGTTGGAATATAATAGCATTTCCATTTGTAATGTTACACAATATTACTGTACAATTGTCATGCTACAATTCTGGTTTGGTTAATGCCAATTAACTCCTTATAATGACTTGCTACATTAATTTAAAACCCCATTGCATTTGAACCAAAATTGAATTTTGCTGCCCTGAAATGTGTGTCCAACACACAGCAGTATTTGGCAAGGTATGTCCTAGAGTACTGTGGTAGACTTCCAAGTGGCTTCCTATGAAAGCCAGAGACTAAATTCTGGTTTCATCACACCTAAGAGAATTAAAGTGGAAATGGTTAGTGGAACTCATAGCATTTACTTGCAGAGTGTTTTCCTGTTCCTTCTTTTCATCACTAGCTGCCATTTGGTGTATTTGAAAACGTTAAGTCAAAAATGGAATGTGAGAGGGATCTGGGAGCCAACTGCCTTACTGTCATGGATGTGGATAAATCAGTTCCCACTGTCAAGTAATGACAGAAACTACATGAAAATAACCATCTGATCCAACTTGTTAAACTGTGTTGTCTCATGCTGAAAATTCCAGTCAGGCAAATGTTCAAGTTCTAAGGGGCTACACTTGAATATTTCTTGTTTTGCCTTGATTGTTATGAATTCTGACTGCGGAGAGATAAGCGGGGCTTTAAACTTTTCTTCTTGGGCACAAATAACTTTCCTGAAACAATCCTTATTGGAAAATATTTGAAATTATTTTTCCCAGACTTCTAAGTAGTGATGGTATTTCTATTAAAAAGCTATAGCTTAATCTCTCAAATTCAGAGGTAGGGTTGTTCATGTTCTGTTACTACCATCTCTAAAACCATGATTTTTGTGTCTATTTCAAACATTCTTTATGTATAAAATAACTGCTACCAGCTTACCCTTTCTTTAACTGGAGTACAGTAATTTTATGGAATAAAATAATTTTCCAGAACAACAGATCATTTTGCCAAACATGATTTCTGTTTTTCACTCATCAAAAAAGCTGCTGCAACTTGTCCCCTTGTAGGAAAGGACTCAGAGCTTTGTAAGAGCTACAGTTTAATTATAGCCATGATGTACCTGTTCCTTTTTGATACAGATTTTGACTTTGCAGATTTTCAGGCTGTATGCTTCAGGGTGGCTCTTGGGAGTGATCTTGTGATGCTGCTAAAATTGGATTATTTCCAGTGGCCAAAATGGAATTCCCTCTGAGGAGATTTTCAGAACCATGGAGAGACTGCACAGATTCCTCACTGTTTGTAACATGCAGGTAGGAACATAATGGAAAATAGGATGACAGTGTTTATTCTGGACAGTCCATACTTATGGTTCATGGTAAAAAGTTGACTTTTCTTAGATCCACATGGATCTAGAAATATATGTAATCTATTTCATATGTAATCTTACAGGGTTATAAATACTGGAGAGTTTCAACTTTCTTTGCTTTAAATAGAACCTTTAGGATGAAAATCAGTAAAGAATAAACTGAGTTATAAACCATAAGATGCTACTCCCTGTTTTGGTTTAGGAATACTACTCCACAATTTAATGCTCCCTCTGAGACTCTCCAGACCATAAGCCACTCACTGCTCATTCCTATCATGTTTTTAGTAACTTGGTTTTATGGAATGATTTTTGTAGGTGGCTGAAAAGAGTGGTTAAAGTTGGGCTTCTTTCAATTAGAACCAAAAAACCTGTCTAATATTGAGCTTATTATTGCTGGACGTTACTCTATCAAAAAATCAGACCTTGGTATCATTAGAGGTAATGACCCAACTGATGGTCATCTATTTTGCTGTAGTTAGTTTAGTATCACCTTTTCAATATGTTTTTGACATTTCTCTGCATTTGAGAATCCTGTCCTGGTAATGGAGTTCCTGCAATGTTGTAGGTCAGTTCCAAGAAAACCCCAAAATGGTAAAATTTAGACAGGTTACTGCATTGTTTTGTGCACTGTGGTTTGGGCCAAACCTTGGTGTGGGTTCAGCACACCTGTTTTCCATTCAGCTGTGTGACTGAGGGCATCTTGAAGTCTTTGAAAACATTCTCTGAAATTGTGTGTAGTGCCACTTTAAATGCAAGTTGAGGAACTTTAAATGGAAGTGTGTTAAGTTTTCTTTGCAGAGTGTTATTTAACTAGAGGGATTCTGGATTAATTTAGCAGCCAGGTCTGTTCTTTCAGCCATAAGCCATGCTGTCAGGGAAACTTAATTACACTTTAAGTGGGATGCAAATGAGTTGTGACACTACATCATTTCACATGAAAGGTTCATTACTTACATTAACTGCACAATACTCTCTCTTAAGCATAGGGCTCACTGCAATTTCTCCATTTTTTAACATGGCTACATCTGAATATGGCTTTTACTTTTCATGTGTCTTTTCCTACTGTGTGTCCTTACTTAAATAGTTTAAGCTTTAAGCTGGTGAATTTATTAAATGACTTGAACCTGAGTGGCATAGAAGATACTACAGTAAGACCTTTAAAGTTTTCCAAAACTCTCACTTTGAAATTATTTTTCTTCTTCTGAGTTTTCATGTGTAGCATATACCTTGATATGACACATGCCCTTTAGCAGGGACGTACATTTCTTCCCTCTTTCCCAGAAAAATTAGAAGAAAATAGATGCCATTATTCTTAGCTGTTAACCATATTTGTCAAGTCACAGTAAATAATGATGATGGAATGAAATGTCTTTCTAATGACTCAGAATTATGGAGCTTTGATTCATGGCTGGTCATTTTCATGTGAGAAAATAAGATATGGTGATATGTCTTGAACTCCTAGACCAGCTCCATAGTTCCTTGGCAGGTTTCTGCCACTTACCAGTTGTCCCTATACTGGTGAAAAAGGTCAACAGGAGAACAGAGGGAAGGAGTCTTGAGTGCTCTTGGGGCTTATTATATTATGAATAAATTAATTTTGATTGCAGGTTCACACTAAGCTAGATTCTTGTTAAACCCTTTGTTGCTGCTTAGAGAGGCTTCTGAAGGCAAAACTCTCAGGTACTATCAACACCCCTCTGCTAATTTCATAATTGCCAATTCTTTTAGTAAACCCCTTTCCATTTCACTGAATTGAGTGCTTGTAAAAAATGCTCAACATGATACCCTTGGAAATACCTGGCAAACACGTTTATTGCCAATTCCTGTGGGCTCCTGAGGAGCATTCTGTATCCCTGGCTGGGAGGGTGAGCCAATGATTGTGTGTCAGGTTCAGCCTGCATTAAACAGGCTGTTTTCAGGTTCAGCCTGTATTAAACAGGCTGTTTTCAAAAGCAGAGCCTTATCTAAGCCTTTGGTAGCATCTCTCAAGCAGTAGGGTCGCTGTGGAATGGAGTGGGACTCTTCTTTGGAATCAATGGGCCTTCCCTCAGTTGTGGTTTCATTGTGACATTGGGAAAAGTGATACCTGAACAAGTTCTAATGAAAGATTTATTAGGTCTGCAGTCTACCTCAGTCCTAATTTTATGCACCTCTGAAGTATGGCTCATTAAGTGCACTGCTGCAATTTTAGGAAGGGTATCCAAGTTCACAAATGCTGTTTGGCATGCTGCTGTGGCCCCAGCAACAAAATAACTTGCTTTTCCTTAGGGAGACTTTGGGCATCATCATGCATCTCTTAATTTCATCTCTTTGCCTTCTGTTAAATTAGAACAGAAGGGAGATCTTATTACCTTCCCACTGAGTTTGAAACTGTGTGGTTTTGTGAAACTTGTGAGAATGATTACTCAAAACTCCTTGTTTTAAAGTGTAAATGCACCCATGACTAATTTCTGGCCTGAAAACCAGTTCATATATAACTATGACCATACCATCAACCAATTTTGACCTTGCTGCTTTTTCTGAAATTTGTCAGTCCATGATTATCCCTTTAGTTTTAAAAGGTAGAACACATTAGAAAATGAAAACAGAGCTTTTCTGAGGTATTTACTCTCTCTGGTTCGGTTACGTGTTTATGGATGTACATATTCCCACACCCAGCAAGAGAACAGGTTTGGCAGTTTCCTTTAATAACAGCCCTTAAGAGCTGAAATATTTTGAAATATCAAGACTTGCATTTAAAAACTTTCCAGAGATTACCTGCTTTTTTTTTAAATTTTTTAATTTTTTTTTTAAATTCTTTCAGTGAAAAGAGAATTATGCTTGGTTGTTATTTAACTTTTTGGTGTTATCTAGCACCATCTTATCTTTAAATAATAATCAGTGTGTTTGAAACCAGAATGCTGTTTATTGTGCATTCCCATTTCTGGGAGCAATCTGGCTTGAATGGCTGAAAAAGGGGTTGCCCAAAGTCTGTAGTTTTCCCCTGAAGTAGGAAGGAAAAGAATTAGAAGGCAGAGGCATAAGGAGTAACTATGAAACCTGGAACTTTTAGGGAACATTTTTACTTCCCATTCCTCTCCCTTCCCGTTACAGCAGTTCAGTTCTTGAATTCTATTTTGTAATAAATTTAGATTTTTTTTTTAATTATACATCAGATTATTCTTTTATTGTGGTTAAGGTAGTAAAAATGTATTTCCAGTACATGTGAGAAAAGAGCTATTATTTGCCCAGTGCATTAACAATACTTGGATGTAAAATATTTGCCCCATTACCAATTATTTCTGCGCAAATCATTAAAATTTCTGGACTACCATGGGATGATAATTGCTAAGAACTTTTGGAAAAAATGTTGATAGTTTCAAAAATGAGTGGGAAATCTGTTAGAATAATCTGAAATAATCTTGAATAATCTTGAATCTCTAAATTTGTTTACTTATATTCAGCTAGATAGTGTCCTAGAGGCCATCTGAAATGGTTTTGCCTGTTTTGTATGCTAAACTGCAAAATATTGATAGAGAAGCATCCCAGTCTCATTTGATTGTGTGCAGTCTTGAAGGGGGAACAAGACACAAGTGGGACATCCACTGTGAAAAATGAAATTCAAGACTTGGAGAGCAGCTGTAAAAATATTCCTAAGGAAGCACATATTGGGGAGAAAATGGACTGTTCTAATATAACATTAACAAAAAAGGATACTTAGCACTACTGTTCAAACATAGAATTGCACAGAATTAGAAACTCAGTACAGTTGTGGAGAAGTGTAACACCTAAACAAATTCTGGGGAATAAAAAGCATGCCAACAAATCACTTGTCATTGTAAATAACAGAATGCTGCATCATTTTCTCTCAAGTTCTACAAAAACTGCTTTCTCAAACAGTGTGATCTTACTGGAATATTCAGCACTGACTTCTGAGGGTGCTGAGGGCCAGAATTCCAGGGAGTAAGGGATCTTCAGGGCACTCTCCTGTGTGATTCTTTTTCCTCAGCTGCTTGTTCCTGCTGTCTTTTGTGTCTATTGCTTGTGCTGGGTGAGGTGAGTTGGGAGAAGTGGGAAATAACACTTTAAATTTAGCTTTTGCTGTCCTGTCCTTTCTACCTCGTACTGGGTGGGTTGGGCATGAGCAAGGGGTGGCAAATGGGAAGAACATGTCACTGATAAAGGTCTTGAGGCAAAAATATAGCAAGGAAATTCTTACAATTATTTCAGGCACAGCAGTTATGACTTGGCCAATTTATTGTTTACAATGTGCTTTTTGAAGTTGAAATATTTTTCCCTTTTCCTGCAGTTGTTATAATTTCTGAAAAAGATGCCGTAGTATTTAGTAGCAGTAATGATAAGAACATTTGAATTTGGAACTAATGGAAAAAAAATTGCTTTCCCCGAAAAAAAATAAAATGTTGACTGTAAATATTATTCAAAGTGTTCTGAACAAAGGAAGTGTGGTAAATGAGTAGCTTGTCTTGCTTTGACTAGTAAGCTGTTAAAATCATAAATATTTACATTTCAATAGAAGCACTAGGGTACCTCGGTGTCTTTACAGCTAATTGTCTGTAACTGGAAATGCTATTTTAAAGTAGCCTTTATAGCTATTATTTTTTTCTGCTGTGAAATTGCACAGAAGGTGGGGAAGGTTACAGATTAAAAGTAAATTGCAGGAGACAGTTGAGACCAGATATTGCCACCATTGTATTGAGTGGTGTTTTATGCTAAATTAGTTTAAATAGGACTGTCTTGGGACTCTCATCTCAGTGAGATTTAACCTGAAATAGGAGTTGCTCTATGCCCACAGTGGTCACTAATTTAATTTTTTCCTTTGTGGCCTATCTTGATGTGATTTTTTTTTTCCCCCCATGTTCTTTGATGTCATGAATTTTATGCCTGTGTTCAGAGAATTTAGAGACTCTGCCCACCTTTTGCTGCAGTGGTGTGAAATTATAAATTGTACCCCCTTGGGTTTTTTGGGGTTGCTGTACTCTTATGAACATTATTTATAAAGCAAAACTAAGGAGGGATTAACTCCTCCTTTTAGCACAAAGCAATACTCTTTCCACTCAACCTCATGTGATGAGGACAAGGTTTAAATGTGTCAGAAATTGGGATTAATTCTCCACTCAGGAGATATCTACATTAGCAGTGTAATTAGCAGTCCTGTCACAACAGCAGTGTGAACCATAAAAAAAAAAAGTTGCATTTTTGTATTTTGACAAATGAGACAAGGCTTACCTGAAAAAGATGAAATTGATGATACTATATGGTAATGGAGTGTATAAATTCTGTTAGGGATTCCAGAAAGCCTGTTACCCTTTAATCAGGATGGCAAAAGCATCTTGATATCCTTATCTGCTTATATAGGAAAAACAAGTTGATGTCAATAAGAAAAATTTGTCTGTTCTTGGGAAGTCTCAGTTTATTTACTATTTTCATTTTAATTTCTGCCTTCTCTGGATTTACAGGTTTTTTTTTCAGTGTAAATTCTAATATTTTTCAGTGTAATACTAGTATTTCAGTGTAAATTCTAATATTCTAATATTTACATGCAGAGCATGTAAAAGGCAAACAAAAAAAAAAAACCAACCAATAGGAAAATGATCCCAAAAATCATTTTTACTTCATGGTTTGAATTTCTTTTAGCAGACACACCCTTTTCCCAACGTGCCATGTTGATGAGGTGCTGATATGCTGTGAATTAGCACAGGCTTTCCTTTTCAGTAAAATAAATAAATGTTAATTTTTAGCATCTTCAAAGTGTTAGTCTTTTTAAAGGGATTTTCAGGAAAGGATCATGTTATTCCAAGGTCCCAGAGCAGTATTTCCATATGGATTGATTTTCCAGGCAGCTGAGTCCTCACTCTGAGTGCAGTTCTTTTATTTTGTTGTAATATCTGTAGCAGTTCTGAAATATTGGCATATAATGGACTGTTTTCTGGATTGAGGCTCAAATTTAATCAGGTTATATACAAACACTCCACTGAGTTTTTTCTTTTTTCTTCCTCTCACGCTGCTCTCCTCAGCTATAAAGGAATATTAGATTTACTATGTATAAATTAATAGCTGCTTCAAATTCTGGTCACATTGGAAAGCAAGTGAATTACATCCAAAATAGAGGAAAAGTAATTGAGCATTTTGACTTCCAAAAGGTAAGTGTAGTTCAGCATTGTTGTAAAGCCAGTGAGAGCCTATTCTATGCATTTTTCTGGCTCTGATAAATTTGTAATGATTGGTACACGAAATCGATGGAAATCATATTAAATACTTTTTTTTTTTTTTCTGGCATGATTATTGCAAAGCAGTTTTAGAAGAACCCAGTGAACACACACCTCATTTTAAGCAACAGAAGTCTTTAATAAGTGTAAGAATAAAGTAAAAATGGAGACAGCTTACCCTAAATACATAATTTTCAATGATGCTTGGTAAAAAGCTTGAGCTACAGCATGGAAAGATGTTTGTGTTGCAGCTTCCAGCTCCACAGGCTTTGGCAAAAGCCAGGCAAAATGTGGTTTGTGCTGGTAAATTCTGCAAAAGCCTAATGAATTACAGACCCTGCTTAAGTGTCACTAAATTTGTTTAGTAATTTCTATGATCTACAGTACCTGTGCTGATCTTCTCTGCAGAGAAAGAATCCAGTGAGTGGCACAGCCCATTTCTGCCAAGTTGTGTGATATGTTCATTTCCCCCTTGCTATCTTTAGTCAGGCACAGAAAATCCTGGAATATAGGTGTTAGACAGTGGAATTAACCCTGTACTTTTGAGACAGGAAGGTTCTTAATAATAATGAAAGCCCTAGTAAGGTATGGCATAGCTTTCATTGAATCTTATTTTTATATAGAAATTAATTAATCACTTCAGTGAGCTTTCCTTCAGGATTGTAAATGATTACTTCAAAATCTTATGTTTTTGAAGGTACCAAAAGATAAAGTAATAAAATAATAAAGATATTTCTGGAACCAGTCCATCCCATTAGCCTTAGCAACTTCTGAATCCTTTTGCATTGTTTATATTAAGCAGATATTTCTAATTGTATAGCATCTTGAAAGGATTTCCTCTAGTCTAATGTTAGTCTTAATTTTAGGGCAAGTTTTCCATAGTGTACAGCTCTGCACTGTGACACCTCATTATGGCTTCTGGAAGAATGAATTTTTTAATGATGCCTGATACTCCATCCACTTGAACCTGATCCTCTCGTTAACGAAAGAGGAGAAAGATAGGGCTACTACCTTCTCATTGTAGAGGATTTGGAACCTTTTTAAAATGGCAATTATTGCCTGCTTCTGAGGGTGTAGGAGTGTGTCTTCAATGACCTACCACAGGTCTAAAAAAGAAAAAAAAAAAATCCTATCTTTATAAAATACTCCCAGCTAAGGACTGTCTGTTTACTTTTTTTTGTCCTGGAATAAGGGGCAATAACACTCACAAAAGATTCTGCAATGAGTGTAAGCCATAATTTTTTTTTATAGAGTTTGCTCTGTAATTTGCTAAACAGGTTATTATTTTAAAGCATCATTTTGCTTTTTTCTAAGGAAGAAGCACCTGTAAGCTCTCCTGACACCCGTGCTTTGTGAATGGTGTCTGCAAACAGAGTTTTGGGGGTTTCCTTTTCAAATTAAACCAAAACCATGCTAACAATTTGAAATATTGCACCTCAGAGCAAAATAACTTCAGGTTGGTGAGAAGGTTTCTTTAAACTTCGAGGCTAAAATGCGATGTATCCTGGAGGTGGCAGCAAAGTACACGCAAGGGAAGGAAGGAGGCCACGAATGCAGAAAGGAGTGCGAGATTAATGCTGCTCTGCAGCGCTGCTGATGACTTTGACTAACTGCATCAGCCTCTGCTAGCTTCAAATGACAGAGCAGGTAAATAGAGGGTTGATGTATTTATCTATTATTGTTTGAAATCATCTTGGGTTTGCTCCAAGTGCACTGAATTCCCACTTCAGCACATCCATTTTTAGCAGAAGATGGAAGTTTGCATATTTTCCCCTTTCTTTTCCAGTATCATTTCAAGCAACTAAGACAAAAAGCCCTTTTGATTAAAATTTTTCACTTCTGTGTGCCAATCTGGCGCCGTTCAAAAACCTATATTCACTAGTCTGCCTGCATTTTTTTTTTTTAAAGAGCTTTCCTTAATCTGGAAATATAAGTATTTCAATCCCTCTTGGATTTTTTATGCCTTCAGCATTCATAATGGTGTGATTAACTGGCAAGGTGATTCATACCCTAATAATGGATTGCAAAGGACATCATAGACATCCTGTGAGGCCTCTTTACTCCAAAGCATGCACACAAAAACGCCCCAGAGACATGAGTTATGGCTGCTGCAGCTGGAATAACAAGAGCTGGGAGTGCTGGGCAGAAACGTTATTAAAATCAAAAACAGAAAACCCGTGGCTGCCAAATTGCAGCTGTTGGTTTCAATGTCCAACTTGTTTGTCAAAATACTGGTTTGTGGAATTGATAAAAGCCGTGGCCGGAATGTTCTACAGTGGTAGCAGCCCAAAGCAGGAAAGTTCATTTTAGATCTGTCTAAATGTTCAGGGGCTTTTTTTGGTAAAGAAAATGGTGTAAGTCTTTGCAAATGCATGGCTCTGGTTTTTTTGCTGTTGTTGTTTTGGTTTGGTTTTTTAATTTGTTTTTTTGGGGGGGGGATTAAAAAAAAAAGGCCTGGCAGTATGGAGCTATTTATTAATTTTATTCATAGACACAATATAGGCAGAGGTGGAGCAACTTCTCAGTTCCCACTTCACGTGTGTGTCTAAATTCCAGCTTGTGTGAAAGGCTTCAGGGGATCAGAAGATGGCACGTTCAGGAGAAATTTGATGTTTGTTCTTTGGGAAGCAATAAGCACACTAAAACTTAGTATTGAGGGAAAGAGGGATCTGCCTATCAAGAAAAAACCCAAAAACTTTGAGGTCTTGCTTGCCTCCTTTCATTTCAGTGATGGGAATGCTGGAATAACAATTTCATGGGGTGAGAGCCAGCAGAGGTGTGTGTGACAGGGAAAGGGGCTGTCCCCTACAACTGTGACCTCTGTGCTGGAGCTTCCATGAAAATCAATAAGCAGAACCTATTCCCTGCAATGTAGGGGTTCAGGGGCCTTTCCCAATGTCCATTTTAGGACACTGGAAAATGTCCTAAAGGAATACCTTTAGGTGTTCCTAGGTATTCAAAGGTATTCCTAACACTTGTTTGAAGAGGAAGGAAGCAAGAAGCCTGGCAGCTTTCTATAGTCAGTAGGAATGTGTAATGGAAAAGCTGAGCAGTTGTGGAAGTTTTTGTCAGGCAGTGTTTCTTTCTTGCTGAGTTCAAGTGCAGCAAAGTTGGATTTTATCTCTACTCTGTGTTCTTGCCCAGTGTGTGTGGCAGCAGCAATGGCAGTGTGATTCTAAACTGTCCTTTGGTGGCAGGTGTGACTGAAGTAGCATCTCTCTGCTACTCTTTCCCCATAATCAGCTTCTTGCACTATTTTCTATTTTATCCACCCACTGTTTCATCCAAAAAATGGCTTTTTGTGAAATAGAGGAATCACAAACCTTATTAACGCTGTTTTTACAAATAATGGAATAATAATAATAATAGAATTACTACCATAATATAGCATGTGAAAACATTGTAGCTAGTGTGCATGAGCAGAAAGGAATCCCTGTATTTTAAAATACCAAGGTAAAGCCATTAGAAAATTATCCTAGATCTCCTTAGAAGATTTTAATTTTTATTGTTTAGGTGATGCCATGAGTGGAGTGGTAGCTTCAGACAGGGTTTATTAAAGAATCCTTCCTGCTGCTGAGTCATGAGGTGCTGAGAAGTCCTCCTTGCTTAAGGGGTTTAAGGTTGCCTAAAGTTTAAGTTTTCAGCTTTGTCTCTCAAGTTTTAGTGATGGCAAGTCAGATATATTTATAAAAGATGAATTAGTTATTATGACAAGTGAACAGACAGAAGATCTTAATCAGAATTTCTTACTACACAGCATAAAAGCTAAAACCTCTATAACACAAAATGGCAGAGGGCACTTTATTAAAGCAATAACCTTAAAGCAAGAATATATTAAAGTTAGCAAAAGAAACACTGAGTAGAGGTTTTGATGTATCTCACCACACTCTGTTTCATGGAATACATCTTGATTTATGCTATTTTCTTCATAATAAACTCTTAATCTGTGTTTCAAAAAACCAAACCAACACTGCAATTTTTCCTGAAATATGTAATTCAACTAAATTTTTTATCTCAGGGAGATCTGTCCTGAAGTCCTTAAAAGTGTTATTTATAATTAGCTTTTAGTTTAGCTTATGTGATGTTTAAGATCACCTAGAGCTTTTATATTAAGTGGTTCACATCACTTTTGCTAAACCCACTTGGAAGTAGGATTCAAATTAATCCCAGGCAATATTTTACTGAAGATTAGGAGGTATTTCCTGTCCAGCCTTGAAGAGAGGGAAGGACAAAATTACCAAATTTGTCTCAGATGTAAAGTCATGCTGTTTAACATTATTAATAAATAGAACTGAGAAATGTGTTCAACAAAGTAGAATTTTTTTCTGCAGGATTTCTCTTTTTTTACTAGAGACTAATCTTATATTCAGAGGTTTTTTACCATTTGTTTAAAGGTGAGCTTAATGGTAGATTTCAACTTCAAATGCTTTCAAATCCACCGAGTTAACTCACACCTCTTAATATTTGAGGAGGACAGCTTTCATGTTTTCTCCCTTTTGAAACTTTTGCTGGCACCAGTGTGTGTGTGTCAGAATTATCTTAACCATTTCCGTGCTGGCATTTGAGATGCAGCCCATGAATTGTTTTTCTGTTTCACATACATCTGCATCCTGTGGAGACCCTGTGACACTGTTCCTTGCTCACACATCTCTCATCATTATTTTGAATTCCGTCAGATTCTGTTCCTCTCCTAATTTCTCTGCGACGAAAATTGCTTCGCTGCAGTTTTATTGCTCATTCTGTTGATATGTCATGCCACCAAGTAGGGTCAAGCAATATTGAGGAGATGCTTTGTTCCTGGGCAAATGAGATGCATAAGGAACTCAGATGGCTGCAGCAAATCTCCTTCATTGTGCCAATCACTGGTTGTTTGTAACATCTTTCTAAGCAACGTGGCGTGTGGCAAAAATACATCTCAGTGATAGTTTGGAACATATTATCTACCCAGCTTTCCTCCAAGGAAACTCAAAAAATTTCATCCTCCAATTTCCAGGACAGTGACTATCAATCAAAGTCACTGCCTCTTGATTATCTGTATAGAGGAATATCTGAATAGAGGAATTTTTAATTACTATTAAATGCTTGCCAAGCATGGACAGAAGGGGAAAAATCAGTCGAGTTCTGGTGTAGACACTGAACTGTAATCAGAGGACACTTGAGAAAAGTAAACGAAATAAAATAAAATTAGTTGGTTAGAAAAGCAGAGGTGGGAAAGAGCATCTGAGAGGACAGCAGAGGCCTCCTGTACCTGATGGCTCTGTGTGCAAGCTCCTTTCCACCTTGTGTGGAATATCTGTGCCTGTAATTAGAGTGTTGGTGTGTTGGGAAGGAGGCCTACTAAAAACAATTATTTTAGATTACTTTATTTTGGATCCTTATGGTTACAAATGAACACAGTTCTCAGACTCTGATTTTCATTAGTGTTCTTTGCCCTCTTGTCTTTTCAGGTTGAAGTACCTTGGGTTGCCTAAGTAGGACCAGATTGAGGCAAAAGCTGGGTTTCAACCAAAATACAATTTTTTTTGTGTTGTGGTTTTGTTTTTCTTTGAGGTGGGTTTTTTTTTTCTTTCTCAGCCCCTTTATTTATTTAGTAAGAAATTACAGAAGTATTTGGAAATGAGGAAAACAGGTCAAGTTTTTATTTAAGGTTCTTACATCTAAAATACCTTTGCTACAGCTTTTGCCCCTTGAATTGGGTCCTGCAACACATCCCTGCTCTGTAACAGAGTTGGATTTTAAAGTCCTGTTTGAGAGAAGTTGATTTCCATCATCTACCTCCTTTGGTGCCATGAGAAAAACTTATGGGATATGTAGATATGGATTCTGGGGATATGTGACATTTCAGCCACAGTTGTGCTTCACATGCAAGTTTTAGGGTTTTTTACTTCTTGCTTTCTGTGTAACTTTGGGGTGTCTAAACATTTAACTCAAATTGGATGGTTAGAAGTTCAAAAGAATTGGAAAAAACAAATGCAAAATTATAGGCACAACAGGAAAAATGGACAACAAGGTGTTTACTGAAAACAAAAATATATTATTTCCCCATTCAGAGAGTGCTGCTGGAATGCTGCAATTCACTAAGTTATATTTCTTGTTGAGAAAGAGATATTAAATGTAATTGAAAAATAACTGAGAAGCATTAGAGACTTTGCTCTTTTGCAGTTTGGAGCGAAATCAGATTTTGAGTTGTAAAAGAAGTCCATAAGAATAATTCACTGATCTGAGAGGGTGATAAAAGATCTTTTGCTTTCTTTTTTCTAGGATAAATTGCACTCAAATGTACAGGGATGTCCTTTTCTAGTTTGAGAGTAAATGGATTTGTATAATAAACATTTCTGTAACATTCAGCTACTTTAGCCCAGACAGCTCAATTAGGGCTGTGCAGTAAAATACAGCTTCTGTGCACTTTGTGAGCACTTAGTGTGACTGAAAGCCTGTTAGCAAATAAATCTCATACAAAATAGGTCCTGTCAAGTGTTTAAGGAAATTGAATTGCCATATATTTAGCTCATAGATCTGGAAAGCAAGAGATTTCTGGATGTTTAGTAATTTAATTATTTTGCCATATTTGACTTCTCCCATTAGCGCCTCCTTTATTCATTATTTTTAATATATTGAAAGCCATGCAAAAGGGGATGGAAGTTACTCACACAAGCTGACAAAGGTAGAAAATATAAAAATAGGCTTGACAAAATTTTTTTCTTTTCATAGTCATCCATAAAACCCAGTCTTTCAGGTAAGTGATGGGCTAATGCTTTTTCAGCCAAGGGTTTCAGCCAAGCTTTTGAAAAAGAACACATTTTCCCTCATAAAGCTTTTAAAAGAGTATTCTGATCATAAAGAAAAAATACTGTTACATTTGTATAGCATTTTATCTTTAGCATAATATAAATATCTGTAGCATAGTTATGCTTAATCATAATATATTCTTTATTTTCCTCTAAAACACTCTACTTGTTGATGTACAATTAGGCCAGGAATTACTGTTTTGCTGGAGCCCCCATTCCACAAATGCAGGTTGAGGTTTGCTTTCATTGATGTGTTGCATGGTTTGCTTTGCTCAGAGACACTCCATGAGATGATTTCCTCATCTTTAGTTATCTGACAAAAAGCACCTGTTTCATTTATTCAGTGGTGAGCAGACAGGTGACTGCAATTCCCTATCATGACATTTGTTGTGGAATGGGATGGAGTGCCCTCTGGAGATGGATTTTTTTCTCAATACTGATGAGTTTTTTTCAATAGTGGCTCCAAGGACAGCCTAGAAGTCTTGCTTACCCACTTGGTTTTAACTTCTGGCCATCAAAGTGAGAAAAAATCAGCTCTCTCTTTTCACTTTTCACCATGAAAAACTCAAGGTTTGGTCTGGAAAATACAGATAATGCTGAAGAGATGCTTTCAGGCAATACCAAGGATTTGTCCCCTCATTTATAGAGTAAGTATTTCAGAATAAGAGTCAGATTGAAGGTTTAAAAGAAAATAAACTATATCATACTATCAATCCTGGGAAGAGTGCATTGTCTAGTTCAGTATTTCCCTGGTGGAGATGAAGATGACATGCATAATTTGGTACCAGTTGCATACCTGACAGGTGGGGGGCAAAAAATGAGGTGAATTTTGTGTCAGCTTCTTGAATTAAATAGATACTTAATTCTGAAGAAAGGTTCGGGCAGGCAGGCTGTCCTTACTATTTTAGATGAGATTTCTTCCAAATAGTTCGAATGATAAAAATGGAGTGATATTTTGCAGTATCCTTGTCACTGTGTACAGTGAGGGGTTGCTATCAAGATGATGCCTCAGGTTTTAGCTTTTATGTTTTTCAGATTCTGTGCTGCTTTAGTGTGTGGGTCTGGGCTTCATATTAGGGGATAGTGAGTTCACAGAGCAGGCAGACAGAACAATTCCCTCTCTAGCTGGGGACCAAGGACAAATGACCCAAATCTCAGGCCCAAGAGCATAAACAGTGTGGACTGAAGAGAGAAAAACAAGAAGGATGGGACTCTATAAGCTAAAGCTGTAACTGGACAATGAACTCCAATATGCAAATGGAGCAGAACCTATAAAAGAGACCCTGTGACTGATCTTCCATTTTGTGACCATTGTGGGTTCACCTGGGGTGTGGCCCTGACTGGGCTCTTGTGCTGCCCAAGGTGGATCCCCTGAGGCCTTTTAATAAATCCCTACTTTATTCTTTAGCTCTGTCTAGCCTCTTTTCTAAGTCAGCTTTCACAAGGCACCAAAGAGAGCACACATTTAAAGAGATAAGATACCAGTTATCTGTCTTCCATGTGTTTTACACCAGTGAAAGTAAGAAACAAGGGGACTCATTTTTGTTACAAATCCAAGAGCCATCTGCAGGCAGCCCCTGTTACTCTTAGGATTCCATTGCAGCAGAAAACTTGCTAGGAACTGTGTCTAACGTGAGATGGATGCTCAGCAAGTGCTGATGATAGTTCATGCTGCTACAGTTTGAGTTCTCCAGATCTGTCTTGTCACAGTGAGGAATTGCTGTTGGCTCTAGGGCAGAAGGCAGATAGGAAAATCAAAGTTTGAGATGCTGTTTCAAACCAGTAGCTCTTCCAAATGTGTTTGCAATTTACATTTTCTATTTCACAAACAATGGGAATACAGAGAATATTTTGACAAATATAATTTTTTAGAAGGAAGGTCAAGTGATTATGAATGCACTTATAATTTTTCTCTTTTACTGCACAGCAGGGAAACCATCAGCAATTCTGAGTGCAAGTAAATATTGAAATGCTGCAATTTGCTTTTGAAGAATCTGTCAAATATTTACTGTTGTATATAGCGCCCACTTTTCCATTACTTGCCTCATTTATTGAATGTTTCAATTATACATTCAGGAAGGTGATTTTGTGTTACAGTAAGCAGTTTAAACCTTGCACTGCTGGAAATTGTAGTTGAAGTTTTAAAGAATTTAAAACAGGATCAAATAAGAGAGTGTGCTACTCTGAGCCACTAATGCTGCTGTTTTGCTAATGAGGCTTGGTTGATTTACAATAATCATTCTGTTTCCTTAGAAGGGTGTGGACACACCACCACTTTTTCTTCTTGATGAGTCCACTTTGCTATGAACATCAAGTGGCATTGATGATTGTAATGGTTTAATTACAATTAACTACATTTGATCTTTTTCAGCACGTTCCTGAATAAACACCTGGGCAAAGTCATTCCTCCTTTAACATGCAACCACGGGCAAAGGTTATAAGGGAGACCTAGAGGGCCTTTATACTGCTGGACCTTTATATCCAGATGCAGGTATTTAAATGAAGTTAGGAACAATTGTATAATATAATTTTATAAATGTTATGATGAGCTCTGCAAAGGGAATGGAAGCTCAAAATGAATTTAGGATAAACAGTTGTCACCTGTTGTACAGGTCATAGCTCTTTGGCGTGCAAATGGTGTCAAATAGCCAGGTAAAGTTCTTATGTTTGATCCCCTGATATGTTTGATGCTGAGAGAGGAATGTTATTTTTATCTAGTGGATAAAAATTTGACAGTCTATTTGATAATTAGGAAGAGCTTGGACTTTGCTGCTACTGAAGCTTCAGTGCTATGCTGATATGCCCAACAGGAGAATGTTCTGTCAGCATCTCTCTGTAGTCACTCAGAGGAGGTGAGCACACTCCAAAAGTCATTCATTCCTCTAAAAACCTGAATTGCTTTCCGCCAGTGATCTCTAAGGATTAAGGAGGGAGCTTATGGTTAGTGCACACCTGCCTTTGCTACCTTAGTTGAGTGTGATTAATCTCAAGCTCAACACTGAAGGATTTGCACAGAACGATAGTCTTCTCCCTAAATGTAACGTGAGAATCCCTGGACATGCATTTCCCAGAGCTTGATGAAGATGCTAGCAGAATTTGCAAAGTAACTTTAATTTGAGACTTAATTCTGCAGTTAATCTAGTAAAGACTCTATACCCTGAAGCATTTCCAGGAAGCCATTATGGATCTTGCAGTTGAGACAGTGTACATTCCTTGAAGAAGCTATTAAAGGAATTGGCTTCTTAGAGTCTCAGAATGTAATAGAGGCATTGCTTCTTTTATTTAGACATTTATGAATGTAAGCTGATGTAAGGTCACTGAAAGGGAAAGAATCCCCTGATTTCTCTAATAGGACTCAGCTTGTGGAGAGGTGGTACCAAAATGAGAGTAATGAAGAAATAAAATTTCACAATTGAAACAGATAATAATGTGGAAATAGATAGGGAATTTCTTGAGGAGGAAAGTAAAGTTACACAGACTTTTGTCCATTATTAAAAGAGTGAGAGGAATATTCAGTGCAGATATCCCTTTTCTGTGCTTACAATGTATTTCTTAAGGCATTCTAAATGTTTAACAAAGTTCACACTGCAATAAAGCTTAAACCCCAAGCACCAAGCTTTGTGCCTTCCTAACAACATTCCCTGTTGACCCTGCAGATTTCTTGGCAGGAAGCTAGTGGAGAGCTAAAGCTGCTTTTGGAAGAGCACTGACTGCCCTCACTTGCCCTCCTTTCCTGGAAAACCATGCCAGTGGGGGCTGAGGGATGAGGGAGAGCAGTGGGAGAGTGAAATGCTTCTGTGCCAACTCCTTTGTGCCACTAGGGCAGAGTTCCTGTTCATAATTCAAGCCCTGCCCTGGTAAGGTGGCTGCTGTAGCATAAACCCTTCTGTAGCTTTCACAGAGCCTGGTCACAATGATTTTGCGTAGAACTGATTTCTCTGATGTTTTTCAAAAGGCAGTGTTCAAGTAAACACACTCATTCTGTGGTAACAAGGAGAACAGCCAGAGAGAGAGAGAATTTCCTGTAAATACGTATGAAGATGGTGTTGCTCGATAACAATACCAGATAACTGATAATTTTGCACATAACCAGTGCTGTCACTGAGCTAAACAAAGCCCTTCAGAAATTAGATGAGCAACTGCTTCATCATATCAGGAAATACTGCTGAAGTATGAGGGGCAAAGGAGGCTGTGATTTGAAAGAGAATCTTCTATTAGGCCACATATATTGATGCATTCAAAGCTGAACCATCCAAATGGAGCTGTGTCGCTCACAATTGTGAGTGTGTTACAAACCTTGATTTTGAAAGCAAACTGCTCTGTTTAAATTAACAACCTTTCCTTAAGTATGCTTGTTGAGAAGGAGTGCTTGAGATTGCTTAAAGAATGACTGGCAAGGGTCTCAGTAAAAGAAGGGATTTAATATTAAGCGACAGCAGGGAAAGGCTTGTTGGAAATGTTCACTCTGCTACTTACTACAGGGTTAAGGCACACAGAGGGGGAAAAAGCAAGAAATAAAGTTCAGTCAGTCAATCCAAGCAGCAATAAACAGAAAACTATCTGTGTGTGTTTAGGTGCATGTGACAAAGGGAGACAAAGGACAAGGTAAAAAGGAATGTGGCCTGACAGGAGGCTTAACAGCAATCACCAGTACTTCAGTTGTAACTTCACAATTTAATAAAGGAACAACACTTCACAGCATTTAGCTCAGCTTATGACTCAAATTAAACTTACTTACAGGCCTAACTTCCTTAGATGTCTAAAGAACTCAAACATTTGAGAGAACAGCATTTCTCCCATGTTTGCCACAGCAAATGCACACGTGTGTGCACACAGAGTTACTGCAAGGTACCTGGGATGCACCACCACAATAATATACATATATAAAACAATATATATAAAAACATATGTTTTATAAACCTTTGGAATTCATAGTCTTTTAAAGTGCTTTAAGTGTCTTTGTGAAGTTATGTAAATGAAAAAGAAATCTTCTAGATTTCAGACATAAAAATATCTCACGTGGCAGCCACCTCCAAGATTTTTTTGCATTTTTCTTTAGGAGGGCTACTGGCGTGTGTAAGTGCATGTGTTTCCAAGGCTTTAGCATCTCAGAACATAGATTGGAAAGGACCTGGCAAGTCTGTCTCAAACATGTTTCTCCCTTCTTTAGTGAGAGCTAGATTCAAGGTAAAGTTTCTCTGACGCTTGATGTTATAATTATGCAGATTACTTATGGCCATGTGTAATTTATAGTTCTTATGTTATGTGAAACATTAATTTCATTTTTTTTAGTTACTGAGGAACACTTAAAATCAAATAGAAGCTACTATTTTTTTTTTTCCAAAAGCATTTATTTTTTTTCTGAACTGGATGAGCCAGTTCTCTTGACATCACTCAAGCTGACTTGAAATAGAATACTGAAAACAAAACCTCCAGGATTCCATGTGCCAGGATTAAAGGCAAAACAAATAATGCATAGTGCAATCAATATTAGAAGCAAGTGTTTCTCTTGAGACTAGGCCAACAGCAGACAGATAGAGTTCAATGTACAGAAATGTAAGCTTATTAAAAGTAGAAGAAACTAAATAATCTGGGGAATACCTACTAAGTGAAACAATCATTCAGCACACTGATCAAGAAAAAGGCTTAGGGATTAGTCTGGGAAAAAAAATGTTGAAAACATGATCTTATTGAACTCTGTTTCACTAAAACAGGTAAATTGTATATTAGGTTGTATTAGGAAAATGAGTAGGCAGAAGATCAAGGAAGGTTACTGTGACCACTTAATACAAGCTACCAGTCTTGCTGAACAGTTTTATTATGTGAAATATATTTAATAAGGTGGCCAAGCAGGTTGTTGAAATCTCCTTTGCTTAGTCTGTCAGTTTAATTTGTTTTGTCATCCAAGCTGGGGATTTGTTCTTCCAGTGATTTGTGCTACAGGAAAGTACATGAGGCTTGTTGCTGTTTTCCACCCATAGCTGTATGAATAAGGATTTCAATGATGCTGTTGATTTTGATTTTTAATTATTAAATTATTCTGCATTTTAATCTGGATGCCAAATTAGGTGTACCCTGGAAGTGTAATTTCAATGTTTTACCATGAATGGGTCTGGTTAATTGGTCCTACCTGGTCACTTGTGCTTAGTTCCACTTCTGGAAAATCTCTGCAGGATAACAGCTGCAGAGCAGATGAATGTTCCAAACTGCATTCCTCCTCTGTAAATGTGTAGTAGATAAGAGACACAGAAAAACACCTAATTCTGGTTCTCTGTTATGCAGTTACATTAGATATTTGAAAAATACATGCATGGTACATTTCTGCACTTATTTCAGGCTGACAGCTCTTCCTATATCAGATGTCAAGCACTCCCTGTTCTGTCCTTGTCTCTGTTACAACATTATTTGAAATTCTGGGATATGGCTCTAGAAGCATTCATAAATGAATAAATGAATATATTATTATTATTTTGATACTGAGAGCATCAGTCTTAAGAAAAGGGGAAGAAAGTCAAACAGAGCAATTTACAAATTGCCAAGGAAAACAAGAAAAAACCAATACAAAAGCTCCATGAAGTTCCCAAATACAGTGGCTGGGCTGCCCCCCCAGCAGAGGATGCTCAGCAAGAACTTGCATTCCATCTTCATTTAATTGCTGTTGCCAGTGTCATTCTGCAGAGCAGAACTGGCTTCTGAACCAATTGCAAAACATCACAAATGGGTTTCTGACTCAGGGAGGTTTGTGCAGATGTCGCCAGAGGATGTTCCGTGAAGGAAATTAATTACAGGTGTTTAATTTCCCATCTTCCCCTCTCATGAACAGTTTTGCATGATGGCCTTTGCATTACTGTCATATGGCAAACTCAGTGCTTTCCTGTGGCTTTGCAACAGCACCTGCTTCTGTATCAGTCATTAGCAAATGGGAAACAGCAGACAGGAGAGCTGAGGTATTTTAGCTTTGTAGCATGTTTTTGCATCTTTGATGGAGATGACAATAATGCCATCTCTCTCTCTCTTTCACCTATCCAGGCAAGATATGGCCTGAGTGAGGAAAAAAAGCAAATTGGAAAAATAGATGTTGAGGGAGCAGTGATTGCTGTAGTATTTATGCATGGAAGAAACTTTTTATCTGTATATTTTATACCCAGGAAATTCTGAATTATGCAAGAGAAACTTCAACTGTGGGAGCATTGCCTTTGCCCAGATTGAATCCAGAGCTTTCTGAAATGATGTTATGTGCAATGCAGGCCAATATCAAATATGGTTAAAACTCACTCTGTTCCTTCCATCCTCAAAAAATAGCATTTTTTCGAGGGGCTGATTCTGTTCCAGGCAAATAGTGGCAAAATAATGCAATCAGGACATTACTGTTGTTTTTGTAACACCAGGAACTGCATTGTCCCTTCTAGACAAAGGAGGAAAAATGGTAATATTCCTTCCTTGAGGGTTTGATTATTGATAAATATGAAGCAGAATACAAGTTACTGAAAGAGGATAAAATGTTGAGGATTTATGTGCAGAGGCCTGCGGGCAGCCTGGGATGAAGAGATGGAAAGAAAGGTGTTTTCCCTCAGGGCTCAGAGGGATGACTGGAGTCAGTTACCCAGAGATTTCTTGCCTTTTTTTTTTGGCTGACCATGGGGCTGAGGGCAGAGCTGAGGATGGGAAAGGATTTACCAGCCCACCCTGTGTCTGTCCATCCTAATACGGGGCTGGCCTTTTGACATTTTGAAAGCCTGGCATAATTTTTTCTTTTTTTTTTTTTTAAATAAAATCTGTGTTCCTTTTTCAGAGTTCCTGGCACTTCTAGTCTCAGGAAGAGAGTAACCCACACTTGCCCCAGCTCCCTGACCTCTTGCCACTGTGCAGGGCATCCTGCTGCCTCCTTTCAATGGCACAGTCATGCTCAATTCCTCACGATTCCCTTCTGCAGAACTTGGAGCCCTGCAAGGACAGTGCCACAACCAGCAGCAGGTAAAAGCTGGCATGCTAAGAAATAATGTTTGAATTCCTAACAACAAGGCAGGAAATTCCTAAGGAGGAACAGGGAATGCAAGAGGGGTGGTACAGAGACATGTTTTATCCTGGAGATTAAATATATGATTTTAATAGACACAGCCTCTGACTGCACCCTTATTTACTTGGGATGTTTTATTCAAAGCCATGTTTTCAGGACTTGCCCTGTTGAATCCCAGTGAGCATGCTTGGGGTGAAGAAAAAGCTTCTGTGTTTTCCATATTTCACAAGGGAAATTTCACTGTCTTTTTAGATATTGTTTGTAAGACTTGAAAAACTGCAGAGGCTGGGGGAGCATGGAAATAAAGAAGATGGGCTTTGCCCTTTTAAAGTGTATCCAATGCCATTTTTTTTATATTGAGTCTCATAGAAAAAATGGAAATCTCATACTCCATACACCTCCCACTGCTACTAGAATCTGTTTTTCACTGGGCTACATGAGAATGGGGTCATGCCATACTGTGTTTAACAAACTAGGATGCTATTTTGAGAAAATTCTTCCTGACTCCCTCCTAGGATTTGTTTTATGTAGTGATAGATTGAATTGACATGTCCCTATAAATGCTGTCTCTTACTGAGGCACAAAAAAAAGCTGGTCAAAATACTCAAAATTTATTTTCCCTTAGCTCTGAGTTCTACTGCTTATTCTTGAAACTTCACAGTTTTGCTTCCAATGTCCAGTGTGAATTCACGTAAGTTTATATGATTTTTTTTTCCCCTTGAATGGTTTCCATTCATACATCTCAACGAACACTCCTAATGCCTGCAGTGCATGGCAAGTATGTGCTTCTTGCAGCAGAATTAGAAGTTATTCTTTAGCATAAAATATCCGTTAATCCAAGGCAATTGTATAGAACACTCTTTTGGTACCAAGTTATAGCAGACCCTTGACACTTATTAGTTGTTAATCTGATTTAGAAGAGCAGTATCATCCATTTTCAAAATCATTCCTTATTTTTTTATTTTTTTATTATGGTAATTCAGTTTTTGAAAAATCCTTGAATGCGTGATTGCATGTTTTGAGCTCTTTTTGTGTGTGGAAAGAGTTTTAGTTTCTATAGCAGAGCATGGAATGAATAAAAAGGCAGTGACTTGTTATGTATTATTATATTATATGCAGAGGCTTAGAAACTGTCCTCAACATTATTTAAAACCGTATAATAATGTCACTGTAATGTTTGGTGCTATCAAAGAACTTGGTACAGGAGCAGATTTCCCCTGGGTTCTGTTGGCAGAAGAAAATGGAGAGAGAGGGATTTCAGTAAGATTTGGGTCTTAAAATTCTGATTCTTCTTCTTCTGAAAATGATGAGGTGGCCAACCTTGCATTGGATTTTATGATGGCATTTGCTGTTATCATGGTTGTGTGATTTTTTTCTTGAGATAACCCATATGCTATTTGCAACTCTTTGGCAGAATCCAAGGTATATACCCTTTTTTAATTGAAAAAAATTGCAAGTAGAGCCTGGGACTGATTTCAATATAAATTATTCTTTTTTCTGGTTCTGACTGTATGTTCACATATTGTGTTTCCTCTAGTATGTATTTTTTTGTCCCTTGTAGACTCAGTTTGTAGTGAAAATGATGCCCCTTCCTATAGGTGCTTGGTTCTAGGTCTGATGTAGGATTTCTGCAAGATGTGATGTGTTGGTAGTGCAGCCAATAACACATGAGCACCACATGTTATAATAATCACATTCTTGTCCATGAATTTCCTATTTTTCAGGAAACTGGAGCTTCTGCTATTAATTTGTCATCAGCTTTGTGAGCAGTTGTAATTAGACATTTGGAACATGCAGCATTTTGCTTTCCCTCACTGCTCAAAAGAACAGGTGAGTGTAGAAAATAACTACCTTGTAATGGCCCTGAATGGCATTTAATTTTAATTCTTCTTCATCTGGTCTTATTACTTTTATTGTATTATAATTAATTCTTTATTATATCACTTATAAGCATTTTTGTATACTTAGTTGGGTTCAGTTGGATGGATTTTATTACATTGGTGTGTCGGATTCTGCTGGCTTCAAATCACAGTTAATTTACAAACCCCTAAATTTTCAGTGCTGTTGTGTGAACATAGATGCCATGCAAGCCCATATCTGCTTCCATTCCACGCATGTGGAGCTGAAATGGATTTGGAATCTTTATCTTGACTGCCCCTGACTGCTTCACTTGCCTTTTAATCTCTCTCTCCAGGATTTACAGGGGCTTTTCAGTTTCATGGAGCGTTGTGAATAACTGCCATTATATATTAAAAAAAAAAGCTCAGAAGAAACTCTCTTTTATGGTTCTCTTTTTCCCCATGTGGAGCTCCACTTCAGCCCTGACACAGAGCATCTTATTTTGCCAGACATACTCCACGGCTGGAGAAGTCTGTGCTGCAGAGCACTGAATGCCTTTATTAGGTTAGGGAATGTGTAATGGCTGAGTTTCAGCGCTGCCCAATGGAGAAATCTCCCTGTAAACATCAGTTCTGAACAAAAGTATGGAATCCAGGATACCAGCCACAACATGTGACATTAAAACATGCTTTTCTGAAGTTTACAAAAGTTATCTGCTCCTTTTAATCAAGTTTTCTCCATAAATCCAACCTTTGTAGTGCAAAAGTAGTGCACATTTATTATGTGTAGCACCCATTTACTGTGTGTAGTGCACATTTATTACATGACAACAAACCTCTCAAAAGGAATGATTTACAGGAAGAGCTGAGAAAATGAAGGTGTTCAGATGTTAATGGTATGATAATTTCAGCCCACATTACTGCAGTAGTCTGGGAGATTTTATTTAGAAAAATCCACATTTTTAGCTTTAGTTTTTACCTTTTTGAGCAAACTATTAATATTTAAAGGGCATAGGTTAAAGTCCAGAATATGAAGACCACTTCAGCTACAGAGAAGATGTGACTAAGATTAAAATAATAGCATTTCTGTTTGGATGCAGCAGCACAAGACCTTAACACTGTGCTGCTTCCAGCAACATAATTGGACCATGAGAATTTTGGAGGGAAGAAATTCTTATTAGAAAATTTAACATAAATCCACCCATTTAAAACACTGAAAGTATTTTCCCCTTTTCTTCTCTAAAACTTTCATTTATGGACTTCAGCTGTGGTTCTGGGCTTAACTTTCCTCCATGCACTAGAAGAAATTTCAGCTTATTTAATCCCAAGTCATTTTGGCATCTATCACAAAGGTAAATGAGGAGTTTGTAGTGTTGCCTGCTCTCTGCATAGTGTGCAACTGGAAAATAACAATGCCTATTAAAAGTAAGTTAAAACTGTCAAAACTAAAGAAATTAATGTTGTCTCCTACATCTTAAAAGTGCATTTAATATATACTAAAATATAACACTAAAAAGATACAATTGAATTAGTTTTAAAATTAAAATATACATAAAAATATATTAGGAAAAGGTATTTTACTCTAATATTGAAAATCTATTCAAAGAATTACATCCTATTTTCTTGCTCCTGGGAGAATTTTAACTTTTAAAATAATGCTAGCAAAGGATCATTGATAAGCTTTCATCTGTTGGTAGTATTGTTAAAGGCAGTCACTGAGATAGGGATTTGGATAATTTTAGAGATGAATGACATGCAGTTCTAAAAAATGCAAATTCTTCCCATGTTAACAGCTTTAATAATAACTCAAGAGTAGGATAAAAACCTTAAGTCTTCTGTATTGCATGTCTGCAACAAAAATTATAATTTGGCTTTTTATTTTTGGGTTGTACAAAACTGAATTTACACTTATGAGTCAGAAACCACAGAAGCTGCCCTTGTAAAATCAGGAAACAGTGCCCATGTTGCAGCTGTTCTTAGAGTGGATATAGGCCTGTAATGAATTTCAGGATCTTTTCTCATATCTCATGCACACAGAAAGAGCTTTTATTGACTTCTGAGGAGCAGCAGATTGCAAAGGGTTAATTCAGTTTGAGGATTGCCTCTAAAAATGAAGATATTGAAGCTGAAAGGAAACAATATCAAAATTTGTAAATCAAAAACATTTTGACTCTTTTTGTAGTGGAGCAGGATTATTTATATGCAGTAGTTCTCACTTTGTGGTAGTGGTAGTTTAAATATCTGTGCTTTTTCATTTGACTTACATGTATTTAATGTTTGGTTTGCAAAAAAAAAAAAAAGTAAAAAGCAAAAAAGTAAAAGTTGGTGTGACCAGGCTACAGACAACTTTACTGACTCAAAATTCAAATGTTGGAAGTGTAAGATCTACTTTTTACCAGATATTTCATGTATAGCTTTCAAAGGGTTTTTTTTCTGTTTTTCTAACTAACCCATTTAAACCTCTTTCTCAAGACATGCTGTATGGATTAGTGGATGAAATCTTCTGTAGAACTCAGTTTTCTCCTTACAGTTGGACTGTATCTTACACAATGCATGGAACAAATACTTTCCTTTTCACCTCCTGCTGGATTGCCTGTAAAAAGCTGTCATCAAAAGCCAAGATTTAAGAGCAGAACGTGCTCTGGTGAGAATACAGGGAGGAGCATCACTCTGAGGCAGAGCTGGGGGTGCAATCACTCCTCAAGTCTCATTTCAGTCCCCAAAGTGGCTCCTACGAAAATTGCTAGAAACAGATTTGCTTAGGGGCAGTTTTTCACAGCCCAAGAAGGAAAAGGGTGTAAAGAGCTATTCTGTTTTCTTTACTTGTCTGTTTTCATGCCTAATTGTTGCAAAAAAGAAAAAAAAATAAAAATCTGTCTGTCAGTTGTGAGTCACACCCCCAAGGATGCTGTGTGTACAAGCAATGTGTGCAGTGGGATCTGACTCCTGCAAGGAGCTGAATCCACAGAAATTACACAGCTTTTCCCCCTGCCCTCAAATCAGCTGAGAGTGGTTAAAAAAGTTTCTCAGTTAAAAAAGTAACAAGATTTAATAGAAGAAAATCAGCTGAATATGAGGAGTTGATATCCTTTTTTTTTTTATTCCTATGTAATATCAGATAATAGTGAGATAGTGATTACATTTTAACTAAAGGAATTAAATAAAGCTCCAAAACCATAAATTAGAATTTAACTATGCCATTAAACCCCAATTTAATTAGCAAGCCATCATTACTAGATAATAAAGACCTAATACAAAATGCACAACAATTTCTTGTATACACAGGGAAAAAAAAAGCAAGCAGTAAATTTCATTGAGCAGATGACTTTCTGTTACATTAGTAGAGGAAAAAAATGCTGAATGGATGTTTTAATGCGTAATGAGGATGAGGAATTAATAGAACAGTTGGACAGCCCAATTTTAGCCATAAATGATTTTATAGTTAAGGAAGATCTAGGGAATACCAGAAGAATACTAAAAGAAGAAAATGTATGCACTTGATTTTCTTGGCATGAAATTTTTTGGGGCCCAAATAGCCAGTGAATTTAAAGTATTTATTGAGCTAACATGGCTTAGAATTCATTCATAATTTCAGAAGAAAACAGTGAGTTGAGGCTTCACCAACTTATGTGGAGATGCATGTCACAATACACAGCATGAGTGTATATTAAAAGGTGCTGCTTTTCCTGAGAGAAAAATACTCTTCAGGCTGATTAATACAATTTTGTTCTGCTGGATTTGTGTGCTAGCTGGGTAGAACCTGCCTCAAGTTTTATTTGCAGATGTTAGCAGACATTTGGTGACTGCAGTTTGCTGCTGCTTTTGGTTTTTTCTGTCAGAACTTAACTTGTCCCTGCTACGTTTGCAGCACAGGTCAGGAAGGGTCAGAGTTTTGTACTTCTGGATGCCTTTTAATTAATATTACTGTAGGCAGAACTTGCCTTGGTGGTGCAGCCCAGTGTGGGTTTTTTGGCATGGTACCACCAACAGCCAATTGCTGCAGGAACCACCACAAATACATTTATTTAATTGCAGTTTCCTCACTGCTGGGACGCAGCTGGTGCCAGTAGATGGCAGTCGGGTACTTTGCTTCCACCAGCAGTCAGCTGACGAAATGATCCTTTTAATTTGGATACAGTGAATACTGTAGCTAAAAGAAATGCTTTTTAGCTTGATAATTCCCACGGTTTTGCTTCCTTCTGTGCCCTCATTATCAAGGTGCTGGCAGGAAGTCCACCCCTCTGCTTTCTCCTCTGCCCGATGCCAAGATTGCAACTTTTACCTCCCAGCTGCGTCTGTGTGGAGCTGAGAGCAGGTGTATGAAAGTTGCTGTGCAGCCTGTGTCCCTGGCACTGGCAAGGCTAGATAATTTATAAGCTTCATGTTTTAAAACTCATTCTGTCTGAGTAATTTTAATCACCCTAACTGCAATCCTCCCCGTAGCATCATGAGGTCAGGCACCCTCCTGCCTGAGTGGCTGCGTTGTGATGATGGCTGGGGATGAAACAGTTCCATGCTCAACCACAGGAGCATAAGGAATGTAATTTGTTGTTCAGGCTCAGCTCTTACAAGCTGTTAGGCACACACACAACTTCAGGCAAGTGAGCTGGAGATGCTCATGGGTTTAGTTATCTGTAGATTTATGGGGTCTTGGAGCAGGGCTGGGGCATTGTTTGTAAATTGGTCTGTAGGACCCTTCTATTGCAAACAAGGTGCCCTGACGAAGGCAGGAATGATGAATCTGACTCCATCTCACCAGAAGGCTAATTTATTACTTTATTATACTATATTATATTAAAGAATACAGAATACTATACACTAAAGAATAAAGAGAAGATACTTACTGATACTAAAAAGATAATAATGAAAACTCGTGACTCTTTCCAGAGTCCCGACACAGCTTGGCCCTGATTGGCCAAAGAGTGAAAACAACTCACATCAGAATTCAATGAAACAATCACCTGTGGGTAAACAATCCCCAAACACATTCCACATGAGCACATCACAGGAGAAGCAAATGAGATAAGAATTGTTTTCCTTTTCTCTCGCTGCCTTTCAGCTTCCCAGGAGAAAACCATGGGTGAAAGAATTTTTTCAGAGAATGTGAATGCCAAACCCTTCAGCATACTTCAATCAATGTGAGTGCACAGAGTTACTGTATTAACACAAATGATTGCATTTGGGGGAAGAATATATTGATATCTTAAATCTTTTTCTAATGCCACTTCCCATTCTGTCTAGATGTGACTTGAGACTGGAGGCAAAGCTGGTGATGTGTATTATACACTCTGAGTGAAATTTTATTTACATGGAAGTGCTGCTTCTGAAGCCAGATGGTCAACACCAGAGATCAGTGAATAAACTTACCTAATCAAGGTCCAGGTTTGCTTGCTTTTTTGGCTTTACCTCTCTCTGAGCTGCTTTAACATTGTAACTTTAGTTGGCATTCAACTACCACTTATTTGTTTTCTGAAAGGTTGAGAAAAAGCTAAATATGGGCTTAAAACAGACACTGACAGGTTACAATATACCCACAGAATGAAACAATCACCTGTGGGTAAATAGGTTCCAAACACATTCCACAGAGCACAACACAGGAGAAGCAAATGAGATAATTGTTTTCCTTTTCTCTGAGGCTTCTCTTACTTCATAACCCCAGTAAATTCTCTATTTAATATTGGGGTGGATGAGAATGTGCATAGATGTACTCTACCATACCATTCCTTCACTGTTGCCGTGAAAGCATCTTAATCTGAAAAAGCAGTAAGATCAACTGAATTATATCATATTATGTGATGTACATATAATTATGTCATATCTAACCCTGTAATTAGTGGTTTGGAAACCAAATGGACTTCAAAGTGCAAAAAATGTGGGCATATTTTATCTCAGAATTAAGGTATCGTGCAACATATTCTCACTGGGTAAGGCAAGATGCCCTTACTGGTGTAACTGGTGGAAATATTTGTACTATTTGTACAAATCTGCAAGTGCTGTTGCAGAATCAGTCCCTGGATTGTTGTGGCATGTCAGGCCTGGGCAGCTGACATAATGCACAACCATAATCACCGTTTTTGTGTTTAAAAAACAGGTGACCACCCATAATGCTAATGGGCTCTTGCCACACAAAAGAAATACCAATTAAGGTTCTTATGAATTATTTATACATTATTACTCCTCCCCCCCATTAGATTCTAAATCGAGGATTAGCTTTAGATCAGAGTTCTGTGGGGAGATCTGTGACCCTTCTGAGCTGCACGTGCACTCATTAGCTGCAGGCACGTGCACATGGGCTGGATTTCTCTCCTAAAGCTGCCAGTCTATTAAATAAAGACCAGGTTCCATCCTCAAAACCCTGCTACTGTGTTGCTTCCTACAGGAATGTGTATTTTTATGTTTCTAAAAGCTGTCTCGGCCCAAGGACTCTCTCTCAGGTTTGAGGAAATGACCAGCTGTCAAATTAACAGCAGCGAGGGCTGCTTTTTATTTTACTTTGATTTCAGGCAATTAGTATTCAGCCTCTAGCAGTAGTCTTATTATCCACAAAATTTTAAAGAAATTTGCCATACTCCATGTGTGTGTTTGTGCTGCCAAGATCTTCTGGCTGTGTGAAAAGAAATGAGCAACCTTTTGGGCCAAGTTTCACTGGCTCTTTCTGTCAAGTGATGCTGAAGACATTACAAAGGCATTGCAGACTTTGGGATCAGTTTGACTTTAATGGCCTGTGAAAAAAAACAAAACAACCACAACAAACCATTACTACTAATATTTAGCCATTAAATGGACAGTTCTCATAGAGTATTTTCGGTCCAAACAAGCTTTACATTGTTTGAAGTAAAAACAGAACCTGCCTTTGCATGAAAAGTGTGTGCATGAGACCTAGAAATCATTGGAGAAAAAAATGCTCTGCTTTTCCCCAAAATAACTGCAGAGCAGAGCAAAGCTTTTATTAGCTCTTTCTTCCCCAAATATCTCCATGTTTGGTACTTTACTGGAGTCTTTTGTTTGCTAATAATTTTTTTGATTTCTGTTAAAAGTCAGTTTAGTTGCGCTGTTGAGATTCCAGATCTTGTCTGGTGCCTCTTCCAGTGGGAGAGGTGTGTGTCAGAGAGGAAATGTGTTCTGTGAGTACTCTGAATGCTGCTATTGGTTTGACAGCCAGAGAAATGTTTGTTCTCTTTTTCTGAGTGAATTCTGGAAGGTATTTTTCCTTTTTAACCTTTCTGAATTGGATGAAGGAGGGGAAAACTGGGGAGGCAGGCAGGCTGCAATGGAAAGCTAATCAGAAATCAATCTTGTGACAGTTATAACTGTACTACTGATGAGTAAAATATTCAGAAATAACAGATTCTCACTATTGCTGGCATGGCACAGAGAGTTTGGGGTCAAAGTACTGCTACCAGTGCTTGGAAGCTCTCAGTAATACAAAAGTTGCTGATATAATCCTGACAGCTCTGGGATTTTGCATTCCTTACTAAATCCTGTCTCAGATGTCAGGGTTTGGATTTTATTTTTCCCTTTCCCTCTTTACAGTATGTTTACAGGATTCACAATGATATCTTGGGATTTGTTCTTCTTGTAAAGCCAGTAAGAGTGATGTGGTTAATCTTCTTCACTGTGTTCCAAATGTACACCCTGTTCCTCAGACTGCCTAAGTAAGTATTTAGTATTAACCAATATACATCTCCTTGTTGTCTCCTTTGCATCCTACTTTCCCAACTCTCATTTTTGTAATCACAGCGAAACATGTATTATGAATGTCACTTTTATAGTACCTAATCTAGTGTGGTATTAGCATAATCTCCTTTAATTTTTATGTTCTTAAATATTTTTTCTTTCCTCTTTTTTAATATGAAAAAGACCCAATTGGATATAAGTTGAAGAAATTCACGTATTCTTTTTAGTTGTCTCTTCTGGCTACTGTCTGAAAAAGAAGTGCTGGCAGGGAGGCAGCTTTTTTAGAGGAACCTGAGTTTACTGCACACAGTTATGTCCATTGAAATGCTAAAAAACACAGCTTTTCAGCAGTCACTTCCCTGTCCATTGAAAATAGAGTTCCCTTTTCCTGTTATTTTATCCACAGATTCAGTATCTTACCTTTTTTCAAATTGAATTTTGTAGGCCACTTATCTGCCCATGATTTTAGCTTAGCCAAATCCGTGAGAATTTCATTGCTTCCCCATTGTGCATTTGTTGACTCTCCCGTTCCGTGCCATCAGCACATTTCATCGCTTTGCTGCGTTTCCCCCTCTCGTGTTGATAAAGCAAGCAAAATCAATACCAATACTCAAGTACTCCACAAGTCAGCTTCTTCCACTTGGGCCTGCCTCTAGTCAATAAGCACATTCTGGCTCTCTTGTGCTCCCTGGTTTTTATGCTCCCAAGCACCTCATCTCTTATGTCTCACACATTAAAGTGAATACAGGGCAGTAATTTGCAGCAATCATGAGAAGCTGGATGTTGCTTAGAGTCAGGTCTCTAAAAGGCTGAATAAAAGGTTGTGGCAGCCTTTTAAAAAGCAGAGACATTTAGAAGGGTTATCCCTAGAGTTTACTTGTAAAGAAGAGAAGAGCATACCTGTTCCCTATTTATTTATTCCTGTCTCCATATTATGAGGCTCTTCTGTATAGCCTATATATATATACATATATATACATACAAATATATATATATATATGATAGGGTATGATGATATTGGCTATTCCTGAGTATGATGCTTTGATTTTAATATCAATTCTCATGGTTACAAGAAGATATTCTGTCAAGATCCAGCTCAAGATACTCTATACCAAGAAGACAGGTTCCTGACATTTGTGCGAGAATGGCAACTTTTAACTTCAGGTAAGTGATAGACTTGTGGTTAGTCCTTGCATTGATCACTGAAGAAACCAGGCAAACAACATCAAACTGCTGCTTTTGCTTTCTACAGAGCAGACCCAGCCTATTCTTCGAGATATTTAAAATCAGTACAGAAATAAATGTCTTACAAATCATAAAACGTTACGTTGCAGCAATGTAATCATGTTTTACCTGGCATTTAATATGAAGCCTACTTAATTCAGGCTCCAGCTCAAATAAGGATTCTCAGTGAATGAATCTATGAGAAAAGGGCTTGTGAAAGAAGGAGAAAGATTTATGTATGCCTTTCTTTTTGCTAAAATGAATGGAAATATCTAGCATGAATGAATATGTTCTAGGAATTTCATTTTGAGCAAGGACTGGATGCTGACATGACAGTTAATTTTAAGGAGGGTGCTTGGTCCTATTGTACCAGTCATTCTACAAAAAAAGGAAAAAAAAATAGTGGGGCAGAGTCTACCCTTAGAAATAAAGAGTTTCAGTAAAAAAGAAGGGAAAGTCTGGGAGCCAGGGGAAGGAAGGATCAAGATGTGACATAAGCTGATTACAGTCACACTGTAAAGGAGTTTTATTTATGTCCCTTGAAATATAATATTTTAAGACAGCCTTCAGAAAAGGCTGAGAGATCCATATCTTCATGAAGCCTATCCTATTATATCCAGTTGCAAGTACAAATCAAACAGAATTTCAACAATGCCCTTTGAACTCCACAATAAATTCTAGACACAGAAGAGATGCTATCTTTTAATTTTCACAATATGGATGTTCTCTTCCCATCTATAACAAGCTGATGTACTTTTTTTCTGCTAGCAACAAGCCTGTCTATTGGAAATAATGCCTAAAAGAACTTCTAGTGTAAAATATACCAGTTGAGGTGCTGGTTTTCATGTTGCAAGCATTATGGGCTGAATTTATTTGCCTCTAATAAAAGAAGAAAGCAAAGAAACCCTGTACTTAGGTTTCACCAGAAGCAGTTCTCTGTCTAAAACTATCTTATTTTTGACGTTTATCTGATTCAGTTTTAATGCATTATTACTATAGGGTGAGCTGTTATTCTTTGTCATTATGTCAGGACTGTCTTCAAGGTCTCTGGACAAGATAAGAAACAGGGAAACAGCAAAAATCCCAGTCTAGCCTTGTGTGCTTCTAGTATAGCATAGTAAATTTCACAGTTATTATTCTTATGGCTATCATTCTCCCCCTGAACTGCACAGCTTAATTGTATTTGTCAGCAAAAAAGAAATTTTTTTTTAAAGGTACACTTGGGTTTTTCCTCAGGACAAGCCTCTTGGCTTTGTTCACTGGCAGAAACACCTCCAGCATTTTGCATCACATTTGGACTGGGAGATCCATCCAGTCAGGCATCTGATTCAGTATTCTGTGCCCTGTTCCCTCATATTTGATTGAAGTGTTGGATTCCCTCTCTTCATAAACCCATCATTCACAGCTACTGTGCTCTTCCATCCAGGAATCATCAGTGTCAGCATTGATAGGAACAAGAAGACTGACAGTCACCTCACTGAGAGCACTTCTTGGCTTAGCAAACCTAACTGTATTCAGTGTATTTCAGTGAAAATAAATCTAATTTCCCTGATAAACCTGTTTTGAGGTGCTGTATTTAGTCAGAAAATAGGATTAAAAATAGTTCAGATAATCTCATAACTGCATAATGTATCATGTTTAACAGATATTTAACCAAAGTTTAGCTACCATTATAATTTTCTGTGCACTATTAAGTCACTACTGCTGCCAAAGTGGTCAACCATGGAGCACCTAACCAGCTAGCTAAAGGAAATAAGCACAAACTAATTTATTACTTTGTGTATCTTAAGATATTTCAGTCCAATAGGATTTCACAAAGGAAGCAAACACAAACTATGCTGTACTATGAGAAATACCCAGGCTGCCTTTTTAACAGTGGCAGACTAGCAGTCCTCAAGCAGGTCTTGGTTTTGAGATTTTCAGAGTCAGTAGACAGATGATGGCTGTTAAAAGCCCCACACTGCTCTTCAATCAGAAGGTAAATCCATAAGTGATGGAGACCAAGAGCACCACAAGTCACTCCTGAGAGTTTTTGTGACACAGCAGTAATGAACCCTCCATTTTGAGGTTCATCAATGACACAGTTGAATTAGTTGCTGACTGTACCTTAAAATAATTCCTTTTGTTCCAGATGCACTTAGCCAGGTCGTGTCAGCTGCTTTGAGATTGTAATTGGCTTAGCTGCACCCAGTGAGGGACACTCCTCCAGTTTGTATAGCAGCTGACCTGTCTCATACACTGAATGGAGTTCTGTGGCTTTTTGGTCAGAGACTCAGTAAATTAAATCAGTCAGATTATTAAAGTAGACTCTTACTAGTAACGTGTTCTGTGGGTGCCTCCTGGTCTCATATAAAACGTGAAGAAAATAAAATTTTATATACTTGAAGGAGTAAAAAAAAAAAAAAAAAAATCTTACCCTGTATAGCACATTGTTTCTTTCTCTCTTAGTGACAGGCAACATCATAAAGGCAGCTGCCAAGGACATAACATGTCCTTTAAAATGTAAATTGTTTAGAAGTGAAGCACCTTTCTACAAAGATACCTCTTCAAAGAAGCTGCTTTGAAACAAGACTGTGCAGATACTGTACATCATTTCAGGGGAGCTTATAAGTGAGCCTTTAAAGCTTGCTCCCATGATTCCCATAAAATTCATGGTAGATTATATTCCAGGATATGATCTGCTTTTTGTGCAGATTACTAAAAATTGGTTAAAAAATTAATAGATACAGTGAATCTGAGTGGAGTTCCTACCTCCCCCAGCACCAGAATGGAAATATTTCGACTAACAACCTCTCTTTCAGCAAATTAGCTGGTGCAAATTCTCTCTAGATGGCAGTGGAGCTCTGTCAATAACCATTCTGCTTCCTTCCCCCACCCTCTTTCCATTTCTTCTGGAGACTCATTTTCAGCTGTATTGCTCTATGATTTAACAGGGCTTTGATGCTGTGAGATGTTGGCGGGCACAAATCAGACTTTCTTTTCTAAAAGGATAATATACTGCTTTTTCAAAGTCAATTAACACTTAGGGCAAATGAAATGGGGAGAGCTAAAGGTCAATTACTAAAGGATGGCCACAAAAATTTTTCTGGTTTACACAGCATTCATCCAGGGATTGTAGATCAGTGGGGAAAGAAAGGAAATAGTAATTAGCTCATTTGATTTCTTGATGGTTACCAAAAAGATAGTTAAATACAGATTATCTCTTTTATTACTATCAATTGTGGCTGGTGCTAATAATCATTCTGACCAGCTCCAGACCATGTTTTTTTTCAAGGCATTGTACCTCCATCACAGTAGCTGCGAGGTTGTTGTGGCAATTTGTGCACCAGGCAAAGGTTAGCAGAGAGAACAGCTTTAATACTCCAGGTTTGGAGTGGAGTTAGTAAGCTTTGTGTGTAAAAGAAATATTGTAGCTGGCCAGTCCAGCTATGAAACAAAGAAGAGCATTAAAGGAAGGGAGACTGAGTGCCTTTTTCACTGTCATTCATCATCCTGTTTAAAACAAGCAGGTGAGTTAAAACTTGGCCTTTGGAGGTCTGTGGTGCACTTTCATTGGCTAACCACCAGCTTAGTTTTCATGTCATGACTGTGATGCTGTTTTACAGGTGAACCACTATGGATTTAAAGATTTAATCAGACAGGGCTCCAGCTGCTTAGATTTATCTGTCTTCGTGTTGCTCATCCGAGTCACTCTGGTGTAAGTGATGCAACTGAGTAGTGTCAACCACAAACATCTAAATCATTTTAAGATGTATGCCTTGTTTAAAACAGGGAGGTTTGTGTCAAGAGAACATGCAGCTTAAAGGATCCCTCCATAAAAGTAACAAATTTAAAGCACCATTCATAACAAAGTGAGGTAGCAGATTACTCTCTTGTCAGCTTAATGGTGACTACACATGAAAATGGCCAGCCTTGAATCTGTGCTCCCTGCTTGCCTTTTGTGTGTCAAACAGCTTTCCAGGCAAGACTCACACTTAAGATTGCAGTCAAAGTTCATTTCTATCTTTTTTAGAATAACTCTGCTGAGTTTAATAACCTCTTCCTTTGTGAATAAGGAGTTTCTGTTTGCAGTTACATGAAAAGAAAGAAAGGCCAGCGTTACAGGCAGCAGGAGATTATTTCAGGCCTGACTATTCAGAGGGTTTTGCAAGACCATGAGGGCCAGGCAAAGCACATAATGAGCAAACTCTTTTGAGGGTAAATTATTTGGGATTCTGAATGGGCCTTTAACTTGTGTGGGAAAATACACTGTGTTGCACTTGACTTGCATGCAGGTAGTGACTTACCTGCCAGCTGTCAGCAGCGCTCATTTCAGTGTCTGAGACAGCAGGAGAAGTAATACAAAGTGCTGCACCTAGAAGTCATGCTCTCTTGTTTTCTGGTGTGTCAGAGAGGCAAACCTCTCCTCAGCAGTGTAGTGCACTGTCTGCCTGCCCTCCCTTCCAAGCTGGATCCTTTTGTTTCCAAAGCTCAGCAGCTCTGCTCTCCAGCTGCAGAGATTTGCTCAATTTGCCTCCTTGAGTTTACCAAGGGAGGATCAAATGGGGATCTCTCTTCTTCCTACAGCTCCAAACTCTATCCCACTTGCAGGACATACATAAAACTTTGTCATGGTAGTGGCTGCTGTTTTGTTGATTCCTGAGGTAGCTGGAGAGCACAGAGTTCTGCCCTTTTGTTTGCCTTGCACAGCCCCGTTCAAAGACAGACAGTTTCCTGGCAAACATGCATCCTGCTGCCTGGGTGCAGTGTTTTCCCTGGACAGACCTGCTGTTGGAAAGTTGGCAGGCAGGAGCTGTATCTGTGGAACTGCAGGGCTATTTTGGCAATGTGTCTGCACATAGCAGACACCTGACCAAATTTCTGGGCAGGTTTTACAGCACATGTAAGCTAAGTGCTTCTGTGGTACCTCTTACACTGAGTTCATGTTTCTCTTGTCATCTCTACTTATCTTGCAGAAGGTTTATTTGGGGCAGACAACATGATATTTTTGGACTGCTGAGTGCCCAGGAAACCAGGGCAGGTTCACTGAGCACATTCAGGTCAGTTGTGCTGTGTCTGCAACTGATCTGCAAATGCAACAGAACACAGTGCGAGGGACACACATTGTGGAGAAATCACATTTGTCTTATTGTCCTGGAGAAACACCAGCTTTGCTGAGGTGGCCTCAGGGTTGTCACTGTAATGACCCTAGAACAATTTTGGGGAGCAGCTTTGCATGTGTGAACCATGTTAATGCAGTGTCTGCTGTATTGGGGAGCAAGAAATTCCAGATATACTTACAGGGAGTACTCTTTCCCACAGTTAATAGAATTGTGAGGTTGACTCCCCTTCCTCCCTTTTATGAACTTAGCTCTGCTCTCCATTGAATGAGACAGCATCTATCCTGCACTCTTAAAGGAAAAGGGAATTTGGATGCAACTTTTGTATTTGCAGCTTTGAATTGGTAAGCTTGTGAGAACAGTTGCTCTTTACTTCAGCAAAACCAGAAAACACAGAGACGAGCAGTGATAAAAACAAACAAACAAAAAAACCCCAACAACAACAAAAAAACAAAAACAAAAAAAAAAACCAACAACAAAAAAACCCCAAACCCTGGGTATCAAAACCAGTCCCTAAAGCTTTGTGTGTAATGTCTTTCCATCTGAGCCACATCCATTGAAATAAATGATAGTTCCTTTTTTCTATTGTAGACAGAAACAGCTTCAGGCAAAATTGGCAAGGTATGTTAGACCACAGTTTCCCAGTGTGTGATGTTTTAGGGAACTCACTCTCTCACCCAGCACATTGAAGGGGAAATCCACTGTTTTACATAGAGAAATAGATAAACTACAAGCTTTTAGATTATTGGTGTTGATGTATGGCAAGGATTAAAACATGAAATCTTTATTTATGAGCTGAGGCCATGATTCACTTCAGGCAATCTACCTTAACAGATGCATAAAACCCAGGATGGTTTATGGCCATGACCATTTGTAACTCTTCATGGTCCTTCTCCTGACCCGCTCAGATCAGAATCTTTCTGCAAATGTGCATTTTGTTCTGGAATCCAAACAGTCATGTACATGTAGAAAAGTGATTTATGATTAAAAAAAAAAAAAAGAAGTCTGCAAAAAGTCAGTAAGTAATGGATTTGCACTCCTTGTCTCCTAGATCCCTGGAAACAGGGAAATAGACCTGAGCTGTGAATGTGTGTTCATGGGATATTTCTTATATTTCAGTATTTACAGTGGACTGTAAGGAAAATGAGTTTAAAATAACAAAATTAATATTTCATTTTTAATTTGATAGAGGGGGGTTTTTGAGCTTGACAAGGCTCACTAATTAATTTGCTCTTCCAGCTGGAAAATATTTCTTCCATTTTTATTTAGACTGTGAAAGAAACAGCATTTTTGTTCCTTGGAATATGCTCCCTGGTGTGTCTTGCCTCTTAAAAATAGGATTGTTGGAAAAGGATACCAATGGATTATTGGAAATTATTGTTTGTGTGTTTTGGTGGATATTGGGCTACTGTGGTAAGGTCAATGGGAATCAAGAAAGCACAAAGGACTTACATTCTTTTTTTTTTTTTGCCATGTAGAAGGACCCTGAAGGGTGGTTCTTCAGGAAGCTGTACCTACAGGAGACTGAAGCAGTTCAGCTTTGAGGACGGAGGTGGAGAACATCGAGGACTGAAGGTGTTTATGGAGAAGGCTTTTGGTAAGTTTGGAAGAGTTTCTTTTCCTTAGATACGTCTAAAAGACGGAAAGGACAGACTTCTTTTTTCCCCCTATTGTTGTTTTGCAGACAAACCTGAAAAAGAGAAGGGAAGAAATTTCAGTGGGGAATTTCATGGAAATATTTTGTCATTCTCACATGATGCAACCACCAGCAGACTGTCCTTTTCTGTAATGAATGTGAATGTAAAGGGGAACTGAAGACCCTTATCTGCTATGAAGTAAGATTTGAATAAAAAATGAGCTTCATTTTTCATTCAATCAGCCCAATAAATGGTTTTTAACCCTTGTGGAAAAAAACCCTCTTGATGTATTTATATGCCCTGTAGCCAAGAAAACATAAAAACTACTGGAATTTGGAGCTGTTATTTATTACTCATAAAATTGAGTTCACTTTGAGCCACATATTGAATGATGCTGGATTTATCTTACGTAATTTATATAGGGTTTATATCACATTTCCTATGGAATGGGTATCAATCAAGGGAGTTAACCATACTTTCCTTGTCAAGCAGATACAAGTTAGTTTCAGAGGGTGAAATATTGTATTCCCACACTGTTGAGGAAGAGATCAGTGGCCTTTTTTCTTGACAAACTTTAGAAAATCTGTGAGATAGTTCATTTGTGTTACTCTCAGCTGAGTGTTACATATTCCATCACGTGTTTGAAAACAATTTTTTAAAGAGAGGAGATTTTTTCTTCCTTTTTTTTTTTAATAACATAAAGAATGATATGGAAGAGAATACAGATTGTGTCAGAGTCCTTTCAGATTCAAAATATCAATATTTTCTTCTGCTACAATGGTTTAATTTAGAGGAGTCTTCTTTTGGTAAAGGATTTGTATCTCTTTAATGAAATTGAAGAGCATGAAATGTGGTTTCCCTTCTTTTAAATGAGGCCAATTTTAGAGAAATAAAATGAGACATGAATAAATTGTTGAAGTCACAGTGCATGAAATTAAGAGAGCCCTTGACTATATTTGCAACAAGTTTTCTCTCAAGTGTTTTGATGACCACAGAGCTAAGTGGTTGTGGGCTAATTGTGAAGAGGGTTTTTTTTTTTGTTTTGTTTTGGTTCCTATGACTTTGACAGATCTATTGGCTTCAGGTTGTTTTGCAGATTCTAGGGTCCTGATCCCATTGTTTTTTCATCCCTGATCCCAGGTGTTTTGAGGCAGCTTTTCTGTGTGTAAAAGCACGTGCTTTTTTATTTAAATATCCCTCCTTGGAGGCAGGTACACTGAAATCAGTGGGGCACAGCCCCAGGTCCTTTCCTGGACACAAAGAATTGCAGACTCGGAGCTATTTGTCAGGATTTTTGAAAGTTTTCAATGCAATTGTGAATTCCTAAGTGTCCTCTAAGTGTTATCTAGTGCAATGCAGCGGGGTGAGGTAACCTTGGCAAACACCCACCCAGCCTCTCTCTCTCTCACTTCATTTCCTCAGCAGGGCAGAAAGAAAAAAAAATAGGATGTAAAAGCTGATGGATCAAGCTAAAGATGGGGAGACCACTTAGTATTGCAAGGAAAAGAGACCTTAACAGATACATTACTAAAATTTCTATTTTATTGCCAATTTATATAGTGTTGTTGGAAAAAAAGACAAATATTATTAAAATACCCTTCCTACCACATCTCCCAAGCTCATCATTGCTTCTTTATTTTTCTACCCCCTGCACAAGGAGGTATTTCATGTTCCAAAAGTTTTCCTTTCAGAATTCTGTCCCAAGAAGAGCTCTGCTTTTTCTGAAGCAAATCACAGAACACCCTCAATGTCCTCTAGCAAATTTGGCACTCTTTCACGTCTTCTGGAGATTCAAGAATGACAGAATTCTGCAGGAAAAGAAGAGAGAGAAATGAAAAGGATTTTTAATAAAAAGAGACCTTTAAAAAGTGAGTGAATAAAATGAATCATATTCAAATAAATTCAATAGGGTAAAAAGTGAGAAAGGGAAATTAAACATTCTAATAATTGAAAACAAAGATACAGTAAATTTAAAAATTCTACCTTTTTTGGACTATTTTGGATATATTTTTTAAAATGGAAAAGAAGTCCTAATTTCCTGCCACCAAAAAAGGGGGAAAAAAAGCAAAGAGAAGCTTTAATGAATAGAGCACTAATTTTGAATGAGTACTCATCAGAACACAAGAGAATTCTAGCATTTTTGCAACACAGAACATTTCTGCTTTGAAGAACATGAACAGGTGTCAGGTTTTTCTGAATTGTGGCATTTCTTCATTCATTTAAAGCTGGGTGTGTTTCTGAGCTCTGTTTCAGAAAACTAAAAGAAAAGTTTCATATTCTAGATCACAGTTAATGTGTGATTTAGGAATCCATTGTTATTAGCACTATATTAGCAATATAATGCTGCTGTTGAACATCATTTACAGACCTGGGTGGGATTGCAGTGCTGTGTTGGTTTGGGATCTAAATCACAATTTCCCTGAAAGCAAAGGAAATATATTGATTTAACCAACCAAAGATATGGCCTCACATGCACACAACCATACCCATTTAAATCAAAATTCAGTGTCTCGTGGAATTCTGGTGGTTTTAGAGACTCATCTCCAGCCATGGTTACATGGCCACACATTAGTCTCGGTGTTCAGCATAAAAAATTCTTCAAACTTAAATTGTTCATAAACCTGTTCTATATTGTTTTAGTGGAGAGGGTGGGTAAAGACTAACTTTTCTTGGTGAGGGTGGAGTGGGAATCTGTGAGCTACGTAAAGAATGTGGCAGAGAAGAATATAATTTGTTCCTCTAGCTTAAAGATCGATCTGTGTGAGCCTGATGTAATGTGGTAACTGAATGGCAAATCAGAAACCTCTGTCAAAAATGCTCAGTCTTGGAAATTAAGTATCACTTCATGTAAGAGAAAAATGATGGTGGATCAGAAATACTGATGAGTAAGAATGGAAATAATTGTGATTTCCGTGAGAGGATTGCCAGTTTGCAGGATTCAAATTGCATGCAAAACTGGATTTTACATCTCTAATTGAAGACGTGTTGCCTTAGAGGCTTGACTTGACATTGACAAACTTCAACAGAATACAAAGACAGCAAAATGGGCTTTTGTTTGCCTTGGAAGTGATTAACAAACTCATACTGTGATGTTCCTTTTGTTCCTAGGAATGCCAGTGGGATGATAAGGTTACTTCTAGAGGAGATTAAAGGTGCCAGTTACACAGTGGTGGTAAGAGGTATTGAAACACAAACAGGCCATGCAGAAAGACTCTGATTTCCCAGAGAAAAACCTCTTATTTTCTGAGATTATAACAAGTACAAAGGAGGATTTTGGAGTGATGATATTCATGAGGTTTCCTTTTTAATGAATAAAATTCATTCTAGAGAAGACATAAGATGTCTGATTGATTTTATTATTTAAAACTTTTTGCTCATTAGATTAGAAGTTTTGCATGCATTTAGGAGAGCTTCATCCTCTACAGACATAGCTTGGGAATCATATAATTTTTTGAGACCATCTAGTAATATTTATTACTCATATTTACTAAAATAGAGTATATATTGCTCATTAATGCAACTAATTTTCTGCTTTTTTCTTTTTTCAAGGACCTTGTATATTTTCCTTTTTCAAATTTGTACATAATGCTGGGCTTTTATTCAAGGGGGAGAATAGATTGCTTCTACATCTGGCAGGATCAATTATATTTTTTTTTCAAAGAAATCATTTCTAGGTATTAGAAGATTATATAATTCTAGGGGATGAACACTTTGTCAATAAAAGTTAAGGCATGATATAAAAAAAGAAAAAAGATAGTGTGAATTCTAAAATCAGGGTGCTGTTAGGTCTAGGACATTGTCCTTTAGATATGGATAAGCCAATGCTGAGTTGTCTTTCCTGAAGCTGGTTTTGAACAGTCAAAATTTTTATCTTTGCCTTTAGATGCACATGAAAGAGTACCTTACTTATTTTTATTACTTTATTATATATTTGTTTTTATTGCAGAACTGTCCTTTGGCATTATTTTGCTACTGCTTTCTATAGATAAGCAAATTACAGAAACTTCTCCAAGAGAGGTGAATGCTCTTGTTAAGAGAAGCATAGTCTCTCCTAGCCTGGGGGCTGGAGATGCAAGAATTCCTTTCTGTTCTAGGTCACACACTCAGTTTCTTCTGTTGGTTTGAGAATGGCAGGAGATCAGCCAGAAATTGCAAGGTTACCCAGATTTTCCAGTGGCAGTTTTGAGAAATGAACAACAATCATGTATTTTAGAGACCACGGGATGATAACAGTTTAGAGGGTTTTCTAGAGGATTTTTTTGTAATAAAGACATGTTTCCTGACTGTAATCCTGAGATTTATATTAAAAGTTTCATCATCTTGTCTTTTCCCTCTTCTGGACAAGGAGAGAAATATCTGCAGATAGAGCAGACATGTAACAAAAAGTAATGCATGGCTGGTTGCTCAGCACATGAATTTTCCTCTGATTGTAGCCAAGGATGAATGAGAGGGTTATTTGTGCCCTGCTTAAAGTAAATTTGCATTTATTAAGTAGCAGAAATAGACATATTCTCAGGGTGACTGTTCAGTTGTGGGGGGCACCAAGAAGGGCTTCAGCAACTGAGCTGTCCATGGATCTTGTTAAATCCTAGGGACTAAAAAGGCTCAAAGAACCTTGTTATAGTTTTATGAAGATCACACTTTTGTCTTCTTTACCTGAACTGGTTTTCACTATACCCTGTGTGTAATCCTGTGATTTCTCAGTTTGCTGAGCCTCGAGTACGAGTAACCCTTAGGTTAAACATACTTTATTATTACTATAGACTGAGCTCCACTGAAGTGTTTCATTTAACTATAAATAATGAAGAAAAGAAGAAAAAAATTCTGGGGCAGCACCCCATGCTTTGTCAGGGCAGCACACATCTGTTGTGTACCCATCTATTACTGTTATTAAGCCAAATAAAAAAATTCAGTGCAATAATATTGTGAGCTTTAAAAAAAAATTCCTAAGTTGTTCAATATGCTTATAAAGATTATGTGGTTGTATTATATTGTTTCATGCTGCAAGAAGTTACTGTAAGTTCAAGCACCCCTCTAAAATGAAATGCTATTAGAAAAGGCACTTGCTAGCAGCATAAAAATGTTATATTAAAAAATAAGAATACAAATGCAAACAGACAGTCTGACAGCCTCTCACAGAGGAAATCATGAATGCGACTGGTCTCCATACTGTAAAAAAAAAATAATCAAAACACAGCCAAATGCACTCCATCTCTTGAAAATTTTTTTTTTTTTTTTTGCATTTACGCATGCTTTCAAAGTTCAGTAAGGGAAGATTCATTTTGGCCACTTTATATGTTTGGACTTTTTTTTTCTTGTAGTAGTTTTGGTTTTCTGTGTTTCTTTTTCACCCGAGCAACTCATACAGGTGATGAAAAAATTTCATAATAAACAGAAGAAAATGTTTTGGAAGGATCAACCTTTTTTAATAAGTTCTTTTTTAATAATCTTGTTGTCATACTGGTCAAGGTATTCTTTGTCAAATAGAGTTCAGTATTGACCAAAGTATGACACTCAGTTTTATGTAAGAATTGCTTGGAATTTGGAGTTGTTCCCAAACATCCTTTTAGAATGTAAATAACTCACTAATAGTGCTACCTACAGGCTCTGCCTGCTTTAATGACTGTATAACGTCAGGGTAAGAAAGAAAGAATTTGTTGGGAAGAGAAGATGGCCAAAGCATTTATTGGCTTTAGGGATCACATTAAAAAATCATGCTGACTTTTATCTCTGGTTTGCCATGTAAACCAGTACCAAAATATTTTTGCTTTATAAGATACCAAAACCACACAAATCCATTTCTTGCAAAACAACTTGAGTAACTGTCTGGGATGTACCTAAAATTATACTATATAGACACTCAAAAGGAAAGAATCATTCAGAAGAGAGTTGGGGTTTGTTTCTCATATATCAAGGCTATCAAAGAGGACACAAATTTATGAAAGGGTTTATTTATTTTAGTTACTTAAATAACTAAACTGTGTAAGTATAGAGTGACGTAATTTAAGAAATTACTGTATATATTATTAGGTGGTTTAACTTCTGTATAAGATATCATAATGTCACTGAAAATTATTCCTTAAACCAAGTTCTTTAAGAATATGGCCATTTGGCTGTTTCTTATGTCAAGCTTATTTAAGCTATGTAACTCATTTTTTGACTTTTCTTCTTCCATCATATGATATGAAGCACACCCTATTCATGGCTGGGGAATGTGAAAATGAGAAGTACGTGACCAGAAGCACTACACAAATCCATGACACTTCCTTGCAGTCATCCACAATGGAGAAAATAAACAAATGCTAAGTGGTTGCAGCAGATTTAGAGGTAAGGGGACAAACGAAAGAATAATGCTGTTTCCAAATTTTGATATTTTACTGTATAGTAATTAGTAACACCATTCTTAGGTAATCACAACCTATCAAAATCAAGTGCACAATTTATTACTTTCTCTTCAGCCCAAAGAAGAAAGGACAAATTTCTAATCATTTAAATCTGTTTCACTGCCCTCTTCACCTGCTCAGATTCTGTTAAATAGTCTGGAAAGCTTGCATTAAAAAAAAAAGCCAAGTTGCTTTTTCACCACCATAATTCAAGAACAGTATATTCTGACTCAATTGCTGTGAAAGCATATCTCTGAGAAATGCAGAATTAAAAATCTGGGTTCATGTTTTCACTAGAATAAACCACACTTTGTGCTTCAGCCTTATAAGAAGAAAACCCAAGCATTTTCTTGAGAAGGTCCTGGTACTTTTGAAACATGTGTTGATTAGTACTGGTGTGTCACCAGCTGGAACTACTTGAACTAGAGAGCACTTTTTATTTTTCTACTCTCCTTTGGTAATTGGTAAGTATATTTTCTGCTTGTAATCAATGACTTTTATATTCTGAGTAACATTTTTAAGTAAGAAGAAATATTATAGCAGCTAGAGAAGATATTGATTTTAAGTAGAAAATACCCTTTTCCAAATGCCACTCTAGATGACTGAAATAAAAAGAATATCTGTGACATCACTAATATGGCCAATAGACCTGTCACCTGCTAAAATAATGAACGTGAGTAAATATGGTTCTTAATTTATCTTCTGTATGAACCATGGCACACAGACCAGGGTAAGATCAAAGGAGGCACCACATACAAAGTCCAAAGTCCTGAGCTAGTGAGTGGAAAAATCCTGACTGGATACTGCATAACAGAGCAGCAGGAGTTCTGTTTTGTTTTAGGAAGAAATACAAATATAATTTTTACTATCCTGAAGGCTAACAGGTAGTTAACAGCCCATGGATAAATATATGTGTGGCTGTACAGTTCTAGTTCATCACAGCTGATGTTACCTCAGGCTATCCACCATGGCTCTTCTGAGCACCATAATCTGTATTTCAAGTGATCCTTGTCAGGAAAACATTCTTTTAGCTACTAATGGAAATACAAGATGGAGAGTAATGGGAGCAAATTTCTTGGAGCTACTATGTCCAGCTGAGAGCCTGCTCAGGTTTGCAGAGGTCAAGAGAAGATCCAACTCTGTTCTAATTACTTTTTTTTTTGTCATAAGTGCTATCTGTCTGTACTATATTTTTGTTATCATCCAGAAGAACGAAATAAAATTTTTTTTCTGTTTATAAACTTTGCTTTGTGAGACCTCTGGCAAAACGCAGATGAATGAAAGATTTCATTTTTTTCCCCTGATATATGGCAAGTTTGGAAATATCTTTGCATTCTTGAGGAAAAACTTTCTAAACTGATGGACCAGCAATTTCTAAACGAGAAATGTGAACTTGTCCAGTGAGAGTCTTATTGTCCTTACAAATTCCAATAATCTCAGAGGAAGTGGCTTGAAAATTATGAGACATCTCACTCCTGGAAAATTATGAAGCTCAACACTTAGATTTTAAGTAGAGGCTTAAGTAGGCCTTGAAATCTGCTTACCAACAAAACCACCAAAGTGATAGCTTAGCACCCTACCGTGTCCACAGCCTGGGTGCTGCATTTTGAAGCACTTGAAACACAAAAAAGTGTCTTCCCATTTTAATCCCAAGTGTTGTACACCCCATAGGTGAATCTAGAAACTATGAATGTAGGAACATCATAGGAAGAGCTGGGGTGAATGCATGACCCCCCAGTTCTCTATAAAAGAGGTTTCTGTAAGATTTTAGGGTTGTCATAAAAGATTTTCTCTGTAGCCCCAACCCTCTATTTAAAAATTGCTTCTGCCTAAATTTTCTAGGAGGGAGATCTATGAGAACTGGCCTGGTTTCCTTCTCTGCAGGTGGCCCTGTGCTCCTGCTGAATATTTTATGGATAATAAACAGGAAAAGAAATACACTAGGTATATACAGTGAAGGAACTGCTACATCAGCCTCTGTCCATTCAGGGGTACTTCTCTGAAAAAAATATAAAATATAAACTGCAGCTTACTGCCAGGCATTATTATAAATTTTAACCCGTGATGTGTAACCGAATTTCACAAGAAGAAATCTGTCACTGTGTCAGTGATCTCCTGAGTGAACAGCAGAGGTGGAATTTCCAGTTAGCACTGTCTGCCCAGCTGGAACCAGATGACTGACAAGGGAAGATGGAGCATGCATGACCAATTATGTTGTTTTGTGATCTGTAAACATCAGTAAATCTCCTGTAACTACTGAGCAACTCCTCTGCTTGCTGTTCTGAGCAGCTTCCGTGTGCCCACTCCTGTGCTCAGCAAAGATCTTTTCCTCTAATCCCATGAACATTTCTGGTTTACTTTTATTTCTGTCCTTAGTCTGGTTTCTGGGAAGCCATGCCCTGCTGCAGATGAGGTGGGTATCTCATTAGTATCTCTTTTTCCTGTGAGTGGTCCTGTGCTCTAGGAAAACTGCACAGGTGCTGCTTACCACGGAATGTGTTTAACCTTATTTTGAAGACTCTGTTGATCTAGAATTTACACAGTATATCAACAGAGGATGACAGGCCCCCAAATATTTAGGAGACTCAAAATATTAATATGTAAGGAAGTGAAATCTCCTGCCTTTCTTTTTGGGCTCTCAGTATTAGGGCCTTTGCAATGAAGTAGCTCAATTGAGTAAATCTGGCTCGTGACATTTCTTTGCACTTTGTTTGAAGCAGAAGGCTGCTGAGCATTTGAATGTGTGACCATCTTGGATATGTAAGTTTTAGAGCAAAGAATTAATGATGTTTTATAACCTCAGTGGAAAGAAGCTTCAGTAGGCTGTTGAAAAACCCTCTTTTGATATTTGAAAATGGAACAGCCAAAGAAAGATTAAAAAAAAAAAAAAGCTACAGGCTTCGTCTTGCAAGCTTTCATAAAAAGGTGAGATGAAAGAGAGCAGATGGATTTATCTTTTTGCTTAGCAGCAAAACTACGAATCATATTCATATAAACAGATCTCTCAGCCAAATATAGCTTGACAGTAATTCTATAAGATTTATCAAGTCAAGCAAAGTGATTAGGTCTGATGTCAAATAATACGAAAACAGGATATCTCATGTGATTTCAGTATTTCAGACTTGAGTCCATTAAATACAACTTCCTGATGAAAATGCTATCCTGTGTTGCAAAAATTTTCATCTTCATATATTCTTCACACTGCTGCAAAACTCTCATACCATTCAAATTCTCATTTTCAGTAATCTTAAATATTACTGAAATAATTTCTAGAGCGCAGATAATATTGTGACTTTGAATTTTTATTTAATGGTCAAGGTGAATTTTAAGCTTTTGTGACAGTTTTCTTGGATATAAATCCAAAAAGCTCTGTTTTACACATAAAAGCTATGTATACAATACTCTGGAAATGCAAAAGCTTCAGACAAAGTGCATGGTGTAAGATATTAAATAAGATGCATCACAGTCTTGCTTTTGTCCTTCTGTAACACCCAAAAGTAGGTCTGCAATGCCATTAAAAAAAAAAAAAAAAGAGGCATCTCCTGTTCAGGGCTCTCAGATATAATTTATTCTAATGAAATCTCTCTTAGCCTCTAAAATGGCAAATTTCTATTTATTGAGTTCTACAAATGGTCTATTTAAATGGAGCTAGGTTCCCATGCACTGTGTCATACAAACTTCTAACCTTTGAGTCAGTAGGAATCAGATGCCTAAAATGCTTGGTAGCAAATGGTAGGTTTGACTTCTTTTACAGATTTCACTACACATAGAATTCAGGACTTACTGTTTACCTAAGTCCTGTTTTTATGAGTGATTTAAAGACAGCTTGAATGAAAAGACAATAATAAACTTCTCAAAATCACATGGGTACCTAAATCCTGTTGATTTTACTGCAAGGTGGGTAGGTAAATGACTTCTGGATTTGGTTACTTTTAGATTTTTGATGTTAGGTGCCAGCACATATTAAATAAGGGATGTGTGGAAGAATTTTATTGCTTTCTTTACTTGTATTATCTCTTGTATTATTTAAAGCACAGTGTACTTTTTGGAAACCTTTACATGAGAGGTTTGTGTAATGTTTGATTCAGGTGGTATATGTCTCTGAAATGATTAATTGATAGCACCAGAAGAGGAGGTCCTTGCTGAGGAGCCTGGGAGATCAGTGCACCCAGAGTGCAGGGCTAGGGAAGGTGTGCTGCAAAATCTCATTTACAAAAACATGGCAGGTGGGGACAGCTTGTGCACAAGAAGAGTACTGGGCATGCCAGGGAAAAAACTGGTACTAAAATCTATAGAAATCTACCTCAACTACTGTATTTGAAGTGCCCAGTTGTAGGAGCTCTAACAAACTTTTTGACAGGTGGGGTTTTACTGATATCAAAATACCAAGACATGTTTGTTCAGCTTGAAGCTGACTGTGATTTAACAGGAAAGAAAAGGACACCAAATCCAGCAGGCTCTTTCTAATGACACTGATCTCAGGCAATCTCTTTCCTAGTTGCACTGAACAATAAAAATCAAGAATTTTTATAATGAGTATGAAATCAGTGGGAACATGAATAGAATTAGTGGTGCTGGAAACATCTTTAGGGAGAGAGAAAATGATTAATTGCAGTCCTTCTCAGTGACCTCTTTCCCCAGGTAAAAACTGTGTTATTGAGACTAAATGATCATGGTCCAGGAATGGTTTTCCCCAGTTTAGTGTTCCCACTGAAACCCTCCAAACCATCCTGGCCAGAACCAGGATACAGATAGGAATAAATTCCTCTCAGTAGGTTTCTCAGGCTCTCAGAGGGGTGGTATTTTTGAAAGCAGGAATGTCAAGTTATGTTCCTAACCCTTAACTAGAGTTCTCAGTGAACCATATAGATATGCTTCAATTTAAATCTTACAAAATTTCCCAAAAAAAGTTTCTTTCAGATGAAATCTGGTGGAAATGGGTCAGCTTTTGTTTTTCTGGGGCATATTATAGAATATTTACTATTAGATATTGTCTGAGAATTGTATGCTTGGCTGATACAGAGAAAAATAAGTGTGTGTGGGGGGGGGAAACTCCCTGAGAATTTGAACTACATAGATAACAAATGTTTTAATAATGTTATGATCCAGTTATTAAAATTTTCACAGCCATGCCTCTGCCCAAATTAAGGTGCAAGTGAGACAAAATGGCAAAGTCAGTAGTGCAGGTTTTTATTTAACAGAAAATTGTGTGGTAAAGAGAGGTAGAAGCAGGGAATAAGAGTACAAGGGGATTTGGTCACCACCTGTTGGATCCCACCACTTGGTGCAATTTTGAGGTCTGATAGTCTGTGTTCAACCCACCAGAGGTGAGGGAAGCCCAGCAAAACACCAAATTTCCATGGTTTATATTTGCTCAGGTTCAGGAGGGAACACCCAAACCTCCCCTGGGGTGGGGGAGTTTCACACTGAGTGATGTAATGCTGGGGATCAGGAGACACTGCAGGAATATCTGATGGTCCATGACACCTCCTAAGACACCACAGCTGCCTTTCATTTAGCAGTTGAGTCAATTATGTCCCATCAGCAGATATTAATGACTCCAAATACCTCAGAGAAGCCTTAATGCTTTCTGTGTTCTGTACCAAGGAGTGAGGCGATCCTTTGTACACCTAATTGAAAATACCTTGATTTATGACATTTTAGAAAGACTAGAATTAAATCATGATGTTAATTGTTAACGATGCCTTGAGTGAAGACAGAGCCTTTCAACCAAGACTGGGAATATCTGAACACAATTTTACCAAGCTACTCAGTGACAAAATCTCCTTGCTTTGTGGTATATGTATAAAAGAACTTGAAAAATTAATGCTGCTTTTTTTTCTTAAGTACCTTCAATAGTACTTAGAAATGTAGATTTGTCACTTTCAGAAGGCTTGAAACGTAAATGAGTGACAAATGATCTTAGTGGAGTTTATAAAGGAATAATTAATGGTGCAATATGCTGAAATGAATATGTGTGTCAGGCTGCAAATGCATTCATGGAACTATCTTTTATCTTCAGGAATGTCTTTCATGGTGTTCTGAGTATGGATGATGAGTACTTAGATCAATTTATTTTGTTAAAATTTAAACTGTGCTTTTGTTTTTTTTTTTTTCTATTTTTAAAAAAAATATGTGATATAATCACTAAATTAATTTTCTTTTTAAGAGATTTCTTACGAATCTCATTTTTACACATGCCATAATAATTTTCTGGAGATCAAAGACTGTGATCATTAGCTAAAAGTCTCCAAGGCATTGTGAATTCCAGATCATGCACACAGCAAATGAGGAAGTGTTGTTATTTGTTGGTGAATTCTTGGCATTACATTGGACTGGACTTACTATTGTTCTGGACTTACCTTGCTGTAGATGTCTCCTGAATTGTAAATTACCAATTTGATTTACTAATAGCTAACAGCAGATGTCAAAGATAAACACCTGTGCTGATAGAAAATTTTCCTTTGCATATTAATCTCTTAGAAGCCCACGTAGCAAAGCTGTTAATAATTTATTTTCTGTCTGCAATACAGAAAGCAGATTTTGAGTATCTGTTTTGCAGCACGGTGCCTTTGCAACACCAGCAAGTGGTTACCTAGTTTTGCTTTTTTTCTTGTCTTTTTTTATTTTATGCTCATGCTATTCTTTCCAGTTGTCACAGAAGAATGTGTTTCTCTTTTTACATCCCCTGCAGTAATCTCTTAATAACAAAACCAAAAAGTAGGCCTGCCATTGGTTTACTGTGTTGTGTGAAAGTAGCTGTTGACAGGATACACATCTGCTGCCTAAAATGACATTTTTTTGGCAGTCTGACAGCTCTTTAATTCTTGTCTCCTTAAGCAGTACTGAGGTCCTCTGTGCACTACAGAAACATTTCATATCAGCCAAGTTTTGAATGCTTACAATATGGTTGTTTAACAAGCCCATGGTGTCGTTTGTCAACTATTTATTTAATGCTGGGATTTTAGTTTTAATTTAATTTTTGTACTGCTTAAGAGCATTTTCAGAACTCCTATGACCAAAATCATTATCCAGATCTTGGTTAACATACATGTCTTGCTATATCACCAAAAATATGATCTTTCAAGCATTTCTGGTGATAGTCAGAAACGAATTAATCCAAGAGAGAAAATGAGCTGGTCTAGCAATGTGTTGGTCTGTCAAGGTGGTTTTTACTGTCCAGCTTTACTCAGAATAAATACATCTAGAAATATCTATAAATATCTATAAATATATCTATCTATGCCCTTTCTATGAATATATAAATTCACCTTCTATTTACATTTACCTAACAGAGGCTGGAAAGAAGCTAAAAATAAATAGCTGGTTTTTTTTTTTTTCCATTTACTTGCTTCCCTTTATAGTTCTGCTCTTTAATTTGTATCTGTTCATGAAGCTTCATAGCTCCCCAATGTTCACTTGAGAGAGATCAAAGTATTGATCTATGGTATTTTGTAAAGCTACCTTTTCTACTATGCTTTATTTTTGCTCTTTAAAAACTCTGTGTTTGGGTCTCACCTTGACTTTAGGTGTGCTGAGAGGACATGGATTCAGCAGGGTGGAATGAAAGATATCTGTTCACTTCTGAGTGGATGCCACGTACTTCAGTCGTTGTCTTGTTCTTGCCTAGGTGCTTTTTTGTATTAGAAGGACAAAAAATTATGACAAAATGTATGTGAAGAGGAAAATTCATCAAGTCTAGTTATCAGGTCTGTTTCTCTAAGGTCACTTTTTGGTTTTCATTGATTTATTATAACACATGCAGAAGGAAGGGCAGAGGAAACATGTAATCTAATCTAGTGTGGCAAGACCCTTTTGGAAGAGAGTGAAACTGATTTATTTAGCATAAAGAAAACCTAGCTGTGTAGAGAGGATCATGTCTTGTTTGGCTGCTACTTTGGCATCTCTGTTGAAGTATAAGGCAGTTAAAAAATAAAAAAGCCTGATTTTTGTCTCAGTGGAAATCAGTGTGTTGCAAGTAGATGACAATGTAATCTGCAGACTGACAGATATTTTGACTCAGTGGAGATCTTTAGGGTGAGGAAGTGCAAGAACTTAAGAAGGCAGCACGTCTCCCATCCCACATGGCATTATGAAAGAAAGGAGGATAATTTTGAAGTGGCCTACAGTGGTAATTGCATGATATATCTCAACAGATTGAGATGTCATGTTGCAGCTCTGCTGAATTTAAACTGTCAGTATTGCAAGTGCAAGTGTTTTTGCTTTTTCTTGGAGTATGAAGAGTGTAAATGAGATGGCTAGGTGTCTAAATCACAGAAATGACTTTTGTATGCCACTCTTGCAGATAAAAGTCAGTATCAGCAAATAAAATAAATGACCTAAAATACAATTTGAAATCAAATAACAATCTTTTTTTATGTCTACTGATGACAGTTTATTAAGAGTGCTAAAATAACAGCGTGCAGCTACTTATTGAAGCATGTTTTCACAGCAGTGCAATAGGGAATGCCTTGCCTTTTTCCCTTTACTGCCACCAGAATTTAAAACATTACCCTGCATCCTTTACTTTGGGAAATTTAGCCCATGGAGCCTTAAGCATTTGAGGAACCAAGTGATAGCTGTGAACTCTAACTAGAGAAATGATGGCCGACAAAGGAAAGTGTCCAGCTGCAAGAATTTCTCTTTTTTTTAAATATAAAAAAGGTCTTTCTGTATTGCTGCTCAAAGAATTAGTTCTATTTCCCTTAAATAGGATTTCTTTGACGAGATATCCTCTTGTCAGGTGTGCACTAGCCAGAGAAATCAAGCTGTATGCGCACTTCTGACCTTCTATCTGCTGTTTCAAAGGTGCAAGTTAAATGAAAATTTACACTTCTCACAAAGTTTTTAAAAGTTGGAGAAGTACCAAAATGCAAATATTTTATTTTCAATGCTTAGCATATCCATCTCTGCTAATTGATACAGTGAAGCAAATGCTTTCTAGTATCCTTTAGTGTTTCAGCCCAAAGCGTTTGCTCTTTATCACTGTTTTGATCCCTCCTTTCTCACATACTCTTCCTTTTAATAGCACATTAAGACCTCACAGCCAAGAGAACTATTTGGGAGTTTTTTGACAGAATGCTCTCTATCACATTGCAAATTTGTGAAGCTTAGCTATGAAAATGCATCCTGTTAAACACAAATTTTTGACATTTATGGTTGGAAGGAAAGGTCTGCTTTAGAAAACAGACCTTCATTTTGTGTGTTATGTCTGCATATGGCAGCACGCCTTCTCTCAAGGAAAAGGCTCCTTATGAGGCCATGGTTTTAAATCCACATTACTTTTGTTTTTTGGCAATGGCTCTGGGTAGCTGTACCTTGAATTTGTGAGGCTGGTGTCTCTCTGTTTATTGTTTGGCATGAACGTGTTTTGATGAAGAGTAGTTTGACTGAAACTTTCATTAAAGACTATTTCAATTTTTGCCAAGTTGGTTGCTTGCAAAATGTCAGCATGAAATCAGAAGTTTAGGTATATAAACCAGCCCATTTTAAGCCAGTGGTGTACAATGGGTCACATTTAGCAATGGCTTAGCTCTAATTGATTCCCTGGAAGTGCATTTAAGTTTAAGTTGGCTCATTATTTTAAGCTAAACCTGTGTTATTTGCATAGAGAGCATGGTTAGGGTTTGGGGGCATGTAACTGCTGTATCACAGTTAATGAACCCTGTAGAATCAGGTTCACTTGCCAAGATTTTTCAGTTTTTTTCCTTTTATAATTCTTCCCTTAGGGAATATTTGCTAACTGTGTTGGAGGTTTAAAGCCCAACTCCTTTTATTTGAAAATCCTGGGCATCCCAATAGTGTTCAGTTTGTGTTTTATCAATATTTCTTTAGTTTCAGGAGATGGCTTTGGTAAAATCCCTAAAATTTAACTATGATCTGGGTGGGAAAACATAGAGGGGCATGTTTGGGAATCAATAGCACAAGGCCTATGTTTTATGATTCTTCTCAAGTCACAAGGTGATTAAGAGCATGGTTGTTCTGTGACTGTTATCAGCATATGTAAAGATATTTAATTTAAAATAAGCAGTATCATTATATAAAACGAGAAGGATTAAGTGTTTATACAGCTACTGTGTTATGTTTTTGGTGCTCATTCCCATTATTACTAAGTAATTATCAGTTGTTTTATTTTAAATGACAATATATCTGTCTTTGTAGCTTTAAATGAGATGTTCTTTGAAAAATTGTAATTTAAAGTATTGCTGATATTTTCATCAGAGCCACCAAAATCATGTTAGAGATAAATCACACTTAAGAAATTTTTTTGCGGGCTTTACTAGTTTTTAAACTGGTCAGATTTTCATCAATAAATGAGTTTAGGTAACATAAAAGTTCTGTACACTACTGTGGTGGGGGGTGAGGCAATATAACTGCCTGTCACCCTGCAAGTATTCTGCTGCCTTGAGCTGGGACATTTCATGTGCTGCTCTCTCTATTGAAATAAATTCTTTCTCTGCCTAATGGTCCTTGTCTTATGTGAGCAGAACCAAAAACTAAAGAAACAATAATGATGTAAAGATGTTTAATGGCACTAAAAAGGTCTGAGAAGCCATTGCAAGGGTGCATGGTGACCAAGCATTTATCAGAAAGAGAGGAGTGCCTATACACACTGCTCAGAATTCTGGGCAATAATTGAAGTACAAGTTTCATAGACTCCTAATTCATTAAGTACAATTTTAATAGACTCTTAATTAACTTTGCTTGTGTAGTATTTATGGCTATTTGTCACTTCTGTATTTATGTGACTTGATAGTATTGGAGCCACATTTTGTAAGAGATGATAGGTGACTTTTTTTTTTCTGGTAATTTCTCTTAATACTTTAATAAACTGAAAAAGCAGTTGGATAGCACCAACCATTTCACTGATGTCTTTTGATTTAAGAGAGAAAATTTACCAAACATGCAGTTATGGTAGTAAACAAAAAGTTGAATAAAAGAGTGAGACAAGCTTTTTCCTCTGGAAATAATGGAAAAATGCCAGTGGAATTCCTGAGGCATGGTGTTCCCTTAGGTGTACAGGTTGTCTTTCAAAATTATGTCTTTTACAGATCTAAACTAAAAGCACAAAGCTGAAATTTTTGATATTTTCTCTGTGCAAGCTATGAGTTTATGCAACAGGTCATTTGTGAAAGAGTTTTGAATGAGAAGATTAATTTAAAATAATTTAAATTGTAAAATAATGTAGTGTTCTACAGACCTGAGCTTGCTAGGGTATTTATTCTCTGTTCTGCAGGTGATATTTATGTGGCAAGGAGTATTTGGTGCCAGAGATTATTACTTGTTTCCATATTTCAGCCAGATTTTACTCATGGCTTCTGAACACATTGGCAGTTGGGGTAGCTACCTTTGCTTCCCTTTAAAAACTGTGCAAAAAATGAACTAAAAATTATCTCCAGATAAGCTATATCTAATCAGAAAATTCCTTCTTTGTTCTCTTGTGTTCTTCTATCCTCCAATGCCATATTTGGGGGACTGGCTTATACTCTTGCCCTGTTATTGTGTGTAAAGATTTTTCTTTTCCCCAAATTGTGAGAATTATTTTTGTAGGCATTTCTCATGCATGAGGAGCTTCCTTATGAATGACTTTTGGCTTAAAATATGTCCCTTTTCTGTGCTGTTTTAAAATTTCACTGTTATGCACTTCTTATCATGTATTATGATAATGATGCTTTACACTCTTTTCAGTGCAACTGCTTCAGATAAGCTCCTTACATCTAAGAGTCAGGGTCTTAGTGTTTATTTTTCTTTTGCAGAGTTATCAGATTTTTTTTTTATTTTATTTTTTTTCAGAGAGCTTAGAAGAGCAGTGTTCCTAGGACAGTCACAATTTGGAAAGTGTATAAGCTCAGGTCTAGATTGTACAGATCCATTTCTCTCCAGTTATGTCTTTGTTATTTGTCCATGGGGTTGTGATAATTGTGTAGTGTCCTCCAAACCATCAAGAAATTAAAACATTGGCGTAACTGGCATGAAAATTCATGAGACTGGAACTTTTTCAAACTCAGCAAATAATGATCTTTCCACGATCAAACAATCCCTAGCCTTTGTGCAAGCCAGTCAAATTGCACTGGAGTTCAGAACTGGTGAAGAAAAGACCAAATTTCAATGGCATTGCAGTTGAAAGTGAAATTTCCCTGGGCCAGGGTGTCTACACACTTGCTCAACTGTCACATTCACATTTTCTGAAAAATCCCTTCGCCCAGGATTTTCTCCTGGGAAGCTGAGAAGCCTCAGAGAAAAAGGAAAACAATTCTTATCTCATTTGCTTCTCCTG
>JAWMRF010000207.1:6719712-6754955 GCA_035221435.1 Sphenopsis melanotis
TCCTAAATTCCTAAATTCCTAAATTCCTAAATTCCTTCCTAAATTCCTTCCTTCCTTCCAAAATTCCTTCCTTCCTAAATTCCTTCCTTCCTTCCTAAATTCCTTCCTAAATTCCTTCCAAAATTCCTTCCAAAATTCCTTCCTTTACAGCGATTGAAATCTATGTTCAAAATGCAATGAAAGACTAAAAATAGTCACCTGTCCCACTGTCCATCTAAACCAACTGTCTCAATTTAGAAAACATTTACCACTTGTAGCATGGCAAAGTAGTAGGTAGTGGCATTTCCTTACTTCCTTCTTCCTTTGTCCTTATTGCTCTCTTCTTCTTAGGGCAAGACTGGTTTTCTGGCATGTTCTAGACTCTGAAAGGTTGCTTTTTCCCAGGTCAGAAGAAATGAATTTGTCACTGGACAAGACATATTTTTCTGTTCAGCTCCCACACAGCAGCTGGAGCGCACAAGCAGTTTGAGAGGCAAGGCTGAGGTTGTGTGTGGGTTTAAATTTCACTCACTCTGAGTGAATGCCACTGCCTTTGTCATTCCTCTTCTGAGGAGATGAAGACCCCTGGGCACTTAATGCCCCTGAATCCTTGTGCCAGTGCTCTGCAGGGGAAGCTCAGTGCCATCCCCCTACACTTGTGTGCAAATCCTGTAGTCTGACTGCGCTGGACAATTTAAATAACACTTTGTGATCACACTGTTCTTCATCTCTCTATTTTTCCTGTGGGGCTAGTTTAATGAAGCTCCCACCTGTCAGGTGAAATCTATTTCACTTTTCAGTGTCTTGCTTATCAAGAGAAAAAAATCCCCATCTTTTGGGAGAAGTGTAATGAAACACCTGTTCAAGTGCCCAGTAACAGCCAGGTAAGGTTTAGTTTGCATGAAGGACTGGAGGGAGCACAGTCAGTCAATAGTGAAAGAGGACAACTTTATAAAATCAGCAGGGTTTTCACCTTGAACTCCCTGTCCTATCTGGATTACTCACATGGAGGGGTGACTGAAATGATTTGTAGCATTCTGTATCATTGCAGAGGCAGACAAAAATTTTTGATTATATTTAGAGGACTGGATTTGCAAGGAAAAACATGGAAGAGTAACCCAAGTACCCATCTACACACTCAAATTAAAAATGCCTATTTAAACATGTAGAAGGAACCACACCTTACACAGCAGAGTTTTCTAAACAAAATGCAAAGAAAGTATTTTAAATAAAAATTTATACCTAAAGTCCTTGTCCTGGAAAAGGAGACTATAGTTTTTTCTCTATTTTATGAGTAATTTAACTATGTAATATTATGACATTAAATTTAAATATTCTGTCTTCATTCAGAAGACATGCTCATAAGTCACTGCCAATATTAATCTACAGAATTTAAAATCTGCCTTCTGATACTTTATGTGAAAACCAATGTGAAAATGAAAATATGAAATTAGATAATGATGTGTAACATCTTTCCCTGCCGCCCTGCTAAAACCAAATTTTTCTTCCTTCCTCTGTTTTTTAAGAAATATTTCTACCCTGATTTTTAATGTTTCCCCCCAATCCTCAACCATCCATGATTCTTTGATGAAGTCTAATTTTGCCAGCATTTTGAGCAGTAATTTTTGCTGAGTTTTATTAACCAGAAGTGTACTTTGATCTTTTCTTTACATGTCCATACTTCTCAACATCAAACAGCAAAAAATCCTGGAAGTGCTAGCAGTTAAAAGAAAAAAAAAAAGTTTTAAACAATCATTAAAATTCATGGGACAAGTTCAGTTTTTGCTCGTGACATTATGAGAAATCAGAAGTTTCAGAGTCTAAAGACAGCTGAGGTAGGGTGGGAGGGAGTATCAGTGATACTTATTGTGGTTATTGGGAGACAGGGAAAAGCATCAGATGCTACATAAACAAGAATCCCGTGGGAAAAATGTTAAAACAAAAGTGAAGAGAGGTCTGTAGGAAATCAGAGCATCTCCACCCATTCTGATCCTTACTCTACCAAAGTTTGTTTTTTTAGTAAAGATAATAAAAAAGGACATGGATGAATAAAAGGCCTGTGTGGGGATCTAGCCACATAAATGCAAATAATAAATAAAAAGTTGCGTTCAAGTTGTCCCATTTCAGTCAGTTTTATCTATTTTCAAACTATTACTTTGTCAAAACCTCCATTGCTTCTCTATGAATTATACTGACAAGAAAGTTGAGTGCGGCAACTGTGAGGGGAAAAAAAGGCATTTTTAACTTTCTGGGAGCATTATTAATTTAACATTGGTGACTAGATGGCATGAGCACTGTGCTAGATTTTCTGCAAAAGGCTGGTTTCTTCTCTGAAATAATTTGTCTCACTCATATTTCTGCCTTTCTTAGGAATGCTCTGTGCACAAGTTCTCACTCTCTGCATGACTAGCAGAATGTTTCAAAAGCAGCTATGAGGGAAGGAAACGAGGTCTTTATTTCCCCCTCTGCCCCTTGTTTAGAAAAAGATCAGTTTCACACTTAAATTCTGCCCTGCTTTGAGATGTTATGTGTAGAAGTGGGCTGATTCCTTTATGGAGGCCATGCAGCATCTGTCTATATATAACATTTTTAGGAGCAGCTATGAATTCTTCAGCTTACTCATCTAAGTTTGTCCCTCCTTCTTGTAGTGTTCCCTAAGCCTGTGGAGAAATTTCCATGCATTAAGAAAAATGAGGAGGCCACAGAATCGTGGAATGGTTTGGGTTGAAAGAGACATTTACAGGTTTTGTGGTCCAAATCTTCTGCCATGGGCAGGGAAAATTTCCATTAGACCTGGTTGCTCAAAGCTCCATGCAACCTGGCCTTGGATGTTTCCAGGGAAGGGACAACCACCAGAACGGACACCCACCACCTCTTTGGGCAACCTGTTCCAGTGTTTCACCACCCTTATCATAAAAAAAAAATCTTTCCTATACCTTTGAGACTTCAAATGATGGTCTTGAAAATAAATTTTGGTTTTGTGTAAAGCTTTTGGGGCTTCTGCCTGCCTTAATACCTTTTCTCATTCTCTCTCTATTGCAGAAAGTGGGGGAATATTCCCTTTCAGTTTTCATTTTCCTAGAGAATATACGCTGTTCTGCTTTACAGATGACCAAAACATTCTGGACCTTCTATTTACCCAGTGTATTAAAAAGTAAGTCTACAAGTACTAAGTGAAATTTATTGAGCTCTGTAATGTTTCATATACAAAATTTCAAATTATGCATATGATTTGCTTTTCTAGGATTATAAAGTAAAGAAAAATTATAAAGAAATGCATTATTATATTAAAAAAAAAAGTTGCCATAGGTGAGAAAAACTATCTAGCTGGTCTCACTTGTCCCCATGTCAGACAACACGTGGTTGTTCCTACAGTCAGGTAGTGTGCAGGGCTTCAGAATCTTTGTGGCTCCACATCCCCAGCATCCCATCAGGTTTTTTTCATGCATTATGGATTCTTTACTTGTAGAAAACAACCCTGCTTTGATGTGTCAGAGGTTATTTTTTTCCCAATTGTTTTTAAAATTGTCGTACCTTCTTAGCTGAAATATTGACTTTAAGCATTTTTTTCTTAACTTCATGCAAATTGCAGTAGAGAGAAGAATTTTGTGTTAATGGACCAGACCTATGACCTCCTAAGGAATGAGAAGTAAATTAAAATGTAGCTAATGACTTCGTTATCATGTGTGTGAGCAGGTCAACATGAAAAATAGCAAGGATGGTAAAATAGATGACAAGGTAGGGAGAGGAATATTTATACAGCTTTTTCTCAAACTATGAAAGATGTTGTCTTAATTTTAGACTCTGACAAAGAACCTGGGTGGAAGTTTACCTCAGAAAAAGTCAGCATTTTCTATCTGAAGTATTTGGGCACAGAGACCTTGCCTTCACTAAATTTCCCCAAGTTTTTTGTTTTAAAATTAAAAAAAAAATAAAAAAATTACATCAGTGAAATATTTAACCCAGAATCCCCTTGCTATAGTTTCACTACGTAATAAACGTGGCTTTAATAAAGATAGTAAAGCTTTTGTAGTTCCATAAAAGTTCAACTATAAATTAATGTTAAATGCAATGCTGAAGTTTGAGCAGGTTATATCCTTTGAACTTAATGGCCCAGATCCTTGGCTGCTGGCAAGAAACACACAAGGCAACTCAGGTGAAGGGCATTCAAGGGTGTGTTTCAGCATTTCTTACCAAACTGCTTCTCCATATAGGACAGGGAGCTTAGAAAACTCTAAAATCTGGCTGCTGCTAATTGCAGTTACAGCCATTGCAGCTGAAAGGTGGATGGTAGACTTCATGGCTTTTTGCTGCCTCTATTTTAAGATGATTGCACCTCTTTGTGGGAGTAACTTCAAACATTACTGCTAGGAGATACCCATCATCTCAAGAAATCATGTTTGCACGTGAAGCTATTTAACACTCATGCTATTCTGGCTATTTCGTGCTATTGAGTGATCTTTTTATTATTTATGCTGCTTCTAAAACTTCCTTGCATGAGTTTTCACAGCTAGTCAGCTTCAGATCATCTTTATGGCAGCACGAGGCTGTGAATGATTGGGTCACACATCTTTTTAGAGGAGCAGCACATCATGAGAACCTGATCATTACCAGAATTACATAAAAGGAAATCAATGTTTAGCTTCCCCACTTATTTTCATTTATTTCCTCACATATCTTATGCTTAATGTGCCAGTGGTAGGCTTTGTTATTAGCTTCAAAAAAAAAAAAAAGTTAATTAGAACACTACTGCTGTGTTATACCACATCACAAAATATATCCCCTAACTCCCACTTTTCCATCTCCTGAGTGGTTTGGTGGTTGATTTGTTCAAAAGGGAGCTCACAGGAACCAGCAAAACGCATGCATGTGGTATTTCACAGGTGGATGCCCTAAAGTCAGAACTATTTCCATTCCTCACATGCTGTACTCTTGGTGCAATTTGCTGAAAGCATGCAGTTATCAGCATTTGTAAAATTCACCTTATCCAGACAAAAAAAATCCCATCTACCTATGCCGGTAAATGTATAGTTAGTTGCTAATGACAACTTAATTCTCACCTTTTTCTTTCAAAATCTGGGAGAGCAAATGGCTCTGTTAAACCCTCAGCCTGGACTATTTCATTTAACATTTTGCCTGGATATCTTTGTGGTGGGCAGGAGGCGGATGGAGTCAGAGGGCTGGAAATTTGTGTAGTATTTTTCTTGTAAAAAACACATGTTTTAAGAAGGGACTTTTCCACCTGGAAATATCCATGTGCCCTTGTATTCCACCTGAATATAGGTTGATTGAATCAGTATCACCAAATACTTGGTGCTTACAATGCTGAAAACAGGCACCCCCCCTGAAATTTTTACCAATGCTTCTCTGAGGTCTCAATCCCCTCATTCTGCACAAGCCATATTATTTTCCTAGCCTTGATGCCAAATGAGACTGCACAAGAACTGCAGCACTTGGGAGAGTCCAGTTCACTGAAGCTGAAACTCTTTTTCCTATAAATACTACAAACATGGGGTGCTTGCTCCACTTGCTTTGAGGTCTGTGCTCAGGCCCCTCCTAGCCCTATCTCCTGTGTATGACTGCTGACTAGGTTGGGAAAAGAGAGCAACAACTGTTTTTTTCAGGGTTTTAGTACATCAGTCTTTATGTGAAATCCAAATTTCAGCAGGTAAAACTCGGTGCAGTGAAGCCTTGGTGTCCTGGGACAGGCATAAAGGCTTCAGGAAATAACTCCTTGTGCACCCGAGTGGCAAAGTGTAACCAGTGCCTCAAGACTTGTGGGCTGAAGTGAAACCTCTGGGGAGATGTTAGACCTCCCCCAACAACTAATTATTGCCATTAATCAAATTATGGCCAATTGTCACATTCACAATCTCCGGAAAAATCCCTTCACCCAGGATTTTTCTCCTGGGAAGCTGAGAAGCCTCAGAGAAAAAGGAAAACAATTATCTCATTTGCTTCTCCTGTGTTGTGCTCACATGCGGAATGTGTTTGGAGATTGTTTATCCAACCAGTGATTGTTTCATTGGTTTCTGGTGTGAGTTCTTTTAACGCTTTGGCCAATCAGTGCCAAGCCGTGTCAGGACTCTGGAGAGAGTCAGGAGTTTTCATTATTATCTTTTTAGCCTTCTGCAAGTATCCTTTGTGTATTCTTTAGTATAGTTTAGTATTCTTTAATATAATATAGTATCATAAAATAATAAATTAGCCTTCTGAGAACATGGAGTCAGATTGATCATTCCTTCCTGCCATGGGGCACCCAGCAAATACAACACTCAACATTTACAGAGCGAGTAAGAATCCTCTGTCTCTTGCGGTTTTCCTACAGAACAACTGAAAATTTCATAATGAAATATTCAATGCTCAGAAACATTAGTTAATGAGGTGAAGCCCAATGCATATGTTTAACTTTTGGCCCTGTTGGGTTGGTATGAATCATTCAAAACGTTGGCAACATCAACAAGTCCTGGCTTTTTGAAATTTCTATTTGAAAATATTGACTGAGGGAAAGAGAAGAGAAAAAGTCTAGGTGTTTTGTGGATTCTGCTTATCAGGTCCAGTGCAATCATCTATTTCCTTTTTCTCCTGTGTTCCTGTCATCTGAGTTCTTAGTTCTTAGCCAAGCTCTAGAGTAAGCTGTGTGCTTTTGATCTCTGCTTTTTGTTGCAGCTGTTCCATGACATGCAGAGTGGGAATTAAGCCCATAGGTGTTACAGAAACAAAAACAGATAACAAGGATACTGGAGGAGGAAAGAAATAAAAAAACCCTCATATTTCATGCAGTATGCTTCGGATTTGACACATGAAAGTGAACTGCTCTCATATGTTCTAAATGAATGACTGGCAAATGGTATTTAAAAAGTAAATTGAAGAAGCTTCAGGAAATCTACACATCCTGGTAAGGAGAAAAGCAGTACAAAAGCACTCAGTGTTCTTTATGCCAGATAGTTTAGTGTCTAAGCATTTAAAAGTCAAAAAGGTAAGACAAATGCTATGAAGAAAGGGAACTTTTTTGTTTCAATCATGTTTGACGGTCAGAGCTCTCTAAATCCTTTATCCTACTCAAAATATATAATCTTTTGTTTTCTAGTGTAGAGAAAACATAAAATCATGACAGCTTATTGTAATTTTTAATGATTTGCAGGTCATTTAGCTATAGTATAATTAAAGATGGTGTTTGAACTCTCTTATGCTCTGGGTAAGGACACGAATTTGGAGCAAAATTTGCATAATAACATTTGCTTTTGTCGATGTTCAGAGCAGTAATATAATTAAAAAGGTGAAAGGCTTAAGAGATGATGGTTCATAATGTACTTATTAAAACTCTGATTAAAATAAAATGTCTGGGAAAAAAAGGATTAATCAGCTTTGGTGTTTCATTTTTGATTTTTCTCATTCTGTGTACAGTAGGAGATGACTCAACAGTGCTGTAAGAGGAAAAAGCACTACAAGCTACTGCTGCTTGGGCAAACCTATTCAACTGGAGTTTTTAACAGCTGTTCCCAAGCTTCATTAAGGCTCATTATAAGTTGTCATGTAGCAGAGAACTTATATTTTCGGATGATCTGTGCACAGCAGTAAAGATAAAAGTCTGTCTTAAGGCTGCACTAAACAGAACAGAAGATGGTACATATTAAAAATAGATTACTGAAATTCCCTAATTAGCTAGCAAAGCCCTATAAAAGCAAAGCACAATCAGTGAGTTTTAAAGAGGGATGGGGAGGAATGACTCATCTATGGATGGACTCTCAGGCTTGATTCTGATAAGCTCATTAATGAAAATTATTTACCAATTAATAATATATTTACCTTTAATAATATATGCATCCTTAACCACACGTTCATGTGCTTTTATTTCCCCAAAATCTAACACCTAGATGATCTGTTAAGAATTGTTGTCACATCTGTCCTATCTGACAGCAGAAAGGGCAGTCAAATTTTTGATTGAAACTGTGCAAAAGATCTGATTCTAAAGTGATACATTCCATGACTTTAAGTGTAGAGTCTAAGCAGGGCTTGGAGTGTGAATAGATCTGACTTCTGGAGGGGGCAGAGTGGGGAAGGACAGTGACAATAACACAGCTCTCCATTTTGCAGCATTACAACTGGGTTTCCATGTCTCATTTAGCCTTCTATAAATAGCTAACAAACACTTGTCCCTCCTGTATTTTGAATGGTGGGAGATGTAGATCTTTTGAAGACAGGGAGTATGTGTTCCACAAAAAAGCTAAGAGGGGGAATGTGGCAAGATCAACAAAATTACTCCTCTTGAAGAGAAATTATGTGGGAGGGCACTCAGTAATACTCTAGTTGCTTTAACCCACCTCCCTTCCTTGATGATGTTGGTCATTTGCTAAAGTGATGATTTAGTGTGAAATCCTGATTTTTTTCTGCATAGTCTGTCAGCAAGTGAAAGGGCAGGGGGTGAATGACACAGGGAGACACAGGATAAACTTCTCTCCAGTGGGTGTCCCTCATTCTGAGAGGATTGAGCAGGATCAGACAAAAACAGACTTGTAAACAGAAGTTTTGCAAATGCTTCTGCAAGTCCAGCTGGAAATCTGATCCCCCGGTGTTTTGATATTTACCCAGAGATGAACTGGTTTTGGTTTTTTTTTTCAGTCTGTTTTTTGGTGTAAAAAAAAAATCTGAGGAATATGTTGCTTCATAAGAAGAATGTCTACATTTTAAAAATTAATTTATGGTAAAAAAGAAACATTCTGGATAAAATTAATCTGCTGCTGATGGTCTGTGACACAGGCATCATGTAGCAAGAGCCTAAAAAGAAGTATTTCCAGTCCTGCTGTTATTCTGCCTGTAATGCAGCAATACTTACATTCAGAGTTGGGTTCTGATGGGAATAAAAGTCTGTTAATGTTCATCTTCATAAAATAGCTCCTCCTCTTGTTGCTGTTGTTTTATTTTGAATTTTGTGGGTATTTTCTAATCTCAGTCCTCTCAGTGCCCTTAATTTGTAATGGATATTATGCAATAGGTAATTTCACTAGCTCTGTTCATTTCATTAAACTGGTATGTTATCTGGTATAATAAATAGGTTTTTCTCACTAAAGAGAGATCATCTAATGGGCCAAATGATGTCTTTCAGGGCAAGACTGAGATGCATCATAGTGCCTTCTGACAATATTAGAAACCAGAGCTACCAGTGTCAGCTTCCTCTGCATAAAAATTTGTCCCAAGCTGTAATATTCAGTGGGAAAAAAAAAATCCTGAATTACCATTTTCCTTCCTTGCAACTAAAGCTGGAGGCAAACAGGTTCCTTTCTTTTTGGAAACGATGCATGGTGGAAAGTCTCTCAATGAGAAAAATATCTGAAGCAGATGGAGGTGCTGAAACAGCAACCTGACAGCTGAGCAGAGCACAGGGATGCAAGGCACAAAAGCTGAAAGTGCTCTGTGGAGAGGACCTGAAAAGGTCTGGAGGAGAGGAGAAGAAATTTCCAGCAGGAAGATAAAAGGGCACAGAGAATAAGAAACCACCAAGTCAGAGGAAGGGCAAGATATAAATACCACCAAGGAAACTTTTATCGAAGATTACATGAGATGGGGAAGGCTGGAAGGGAGAAAATAGGAGAGAAGAGACAAAGACAAAACAAATATTTTGTTGTTCTTGAAAATCTGTTCAGACAGAAGTTGCTTCATTTATAAAGAATCTTCTCCAGGCAGCTAATTAGCTTTGTCAGTCAGCTGTCCTAAACCAGATTATTGAACTGTTTCATATTTGAAATTCTTTAAACTAACGTCTTGACATTGCCAGTAGGTGTGTTAATAATCTGAAGACATGAGAAGAATTTATTAGCTTTGGTGTGCCTGTCTGGGAAATGTAGTAGAGAGTTAACTTCATATTATCCAAACACAACTTGAGCTTTCTCCCGAAAGGTTCTAATTGCATTTTGAAAATGCTATTAGCTTACTTTGAGGTGGAAAGCAGCAGCTTCATGAGTGCCACATGGCCAAGGAGAAGTATGAAAAAGGGAAAGAATTTGTATTATTATTTTCAGCTAGGAGATCCTAGCATTTTCTGACATGATCTGAGGGCAATCTTAAGCTGTTTTGATTGCTGTCTAAATGCTGAATTGGGCTGAAAATCTGTTGTAAATGTTCATACGGATTTATCTGCTTGCCATGGTGTTTTTTCTTCTTCCCAAAGTCTTTCTTCACAATAGCCCTGTTGATTTCAACAATATGTATATTTTACAGGAATATCTGTGTGTGTGTGTGTCCATGTCCGTGTGCAGCATTATTTGCAGTTTAAGTGTTATTTCCCCTAATTTTCCTTTTCTCCAAATTAATCAGCATGTAATCATTATTTTTTTTCTAACATTCTCATCAGCATTTACGTTTCTAGTAGTAAGAAAAACCAATCATGTCTCACATGAAGTGTCTATGCCATCCAAATTTAAGTTAGTTAGTTTTTTGTTTTTTCATTATTTAGAAAGTAGTGTCCCATCTCATCTCCCTTTCTGATACTAACTTAACCTTCTTGCCAGGCTGGTCCCTGTTTCCTGTGCCTACTGCCAACTGCTTTGGCCTTTAGTCTCTTTGCTAATTAGTCCTTTTTTAAAAAAATATATTCCATTTATTAAATTTCCTGCATTTTATTCCATTCCATTCACACATTCATGTGGTTAATGTTAAAGTCTTGTCTCATCTGTCTTCTAAATCTTACTAATTCCTCTGTTCTGTGGATTTCCACATGACAAAAGCCATCTCAAAGAGATCTTGTGGTCCAGAGGATGCAAAACACATGGAAACCCTGCTTAGATCCTGCAGCTCCTGGAGCATGCCTAGAATGGCCTCATCCTTCAGGGAATTTAACTCAAATAATGAGATTAACTCAGATCACACTGTAGCATGTACAAAGTTAATGTTTTTATGAAGACTTATAGGAGGCCCAAATTCACATTTCTCAACCTGCTGACCATGCAGTGGTCACAGCTCTGTGTACACACTGTGACCCAGATTTTCTCCATTCCCTTCTAACAGAATCCTCTCTTGTATTTCCAGTGAAATATTTTATCTTACACTAAATCTTACGGAAATATTTTATTTTACACTAACCAATTTTATAGTGTCTGATTCTTGAAGAATAACGATGTAAAAACATTATGAAGCTTTCCTTTTATGATCTCTGACTTTGCCTGGCAGATGGTGATATTGCCTGTAGATCATTCTTCACAAAGCAAGCAGTGCACAGCTCTGCCAGCTTCATCACACTGTACTTCATACTCATCTCTGGCCAGCTTCCTGCAGCCACTTATTAATTAATAGTCTCAGAGTCTCAGCTGTGCATCTAACATTCCAGATTTTAATCTCTCTTATCATCCATCTTACCTCTACTCACCTTGCATGAGAAATAATTAACCTCTCATTTTCTTTTTCTCGTTCCCTTTTGACAAAGCCACTTACCTTCTGTCTTTTGGGTCTGTTTTTTTTTTTTTCTTTTCTTTTTCATTTTGAGAATTTTGGTAAAAATTCCTTGTCCTCCTCCCAGGTTGTTCTCTACGCATACCTGTCTTGTGTCTTGCCTGCACAGCTCATTAGCTTTTGGACTTTGAACAAAGATCTGTTCAGTTCATAGTTGTCATTATAATTGTCATTATAATTTTTAAAATATTACCACTTATTTCATTTTCACCTGACCAAACTTTATAATTACCAAGTATGTCAGCCTTTGACATTAGATGTTGTGCATTAAAAAACATGAAACATTTTGAATATTTCATTTGGAGGGGAAAAATAGTAATAATAAAAATCTGTGCTGTAGAAAATGAGTCTTAGAATACATGTAAAAATAGCTGCAAGAATTACACTGATATTTTAGGAGACTTCATTGTAAATTGAAGGTTTGTAATCATAGTGTTTGGGATAAAAGACCACTGATTGCAACTTGGTCCAATGAATTGTCGTGCAGATTTTGTTAGAAACTTCAAGGAGTCTAAGATTTTATTCCATACGTTTCAAAGGGATTTCCAATTTCTTTGCACCTCAGCCTGAATGATAAATGATAGTATTATTTTGCAGAAAAGGTACCACTGAATTTCTTCCTCTAGCTAGAATTTTAAGGAAAGATTAAGATAAAATGAATTTTTAGGCTTCACTTGGCAAAGCTGCCTGGAGCTCTGATTGCCCAAGTTTAATGTTAATAATTTTGAAAAGCTTGGTCTCTCTTTTCTCTCACTTTGGGGTTGCAGCAACACTGGTCACTGTTACTACTGATTTATTTGTAGTTGCACCAGTCTTCCTGCTCATTCTGCTAGCAGACAGTGATGTTAATGTCACACACTAAAGTAATGTTCAAAATAACACCAAGTAACAAACCACTGTTTATAGTATATTTGAGTATATTTGAAAATTGCATGGCATTGGAAAGCAAATTGAGGGTTCATGTAATTTGGTCACTTTTCAGAAAGTTTCCTTGCTAATAAGAAAGAAAGATGTGTTGCCTATCACTTGCGGGGTCTCACAGAAGAATCTGAAGGAAAGATGGGCATCAGTTAAGAATAAATAAACAGGAAATTCCCAAACCAAAAAGAAACTAAAAAAGATGATGTTTATCTTTTTATGATCCTGAAGTGTGGGGTTTCTCTGGTATTTAGTGCAGAGTTATTGTTAATTCCTTTGGGAATGAATAATTATCACTAGTAAATGTTAATTCAGCAATACATTAATTAATTGCATGTTGTTGCCTGATGTCAATTCTTTATGTGAATTAGTTTAATTTGTATGAATTCTTAGCCTTCAACAGAGCTTGGATTTCTGACAGGAAGAACTGCTTCAAAATTAATTGGGCTTTTAAAATGATTTTGATTGTATGATCCCAAGTATAGCTTATATATTATTGTAGTAGCCAGTACATAATTATTATGGTCAAAATTGGTAAGCTTTGCCAATGTAGGCCAAAAAGTTCTCTATTTTCAAGTGGTAAATCCCAGCAGCTGAGTAACTAAAATGTGAGTCTCTGATGTGAGAACTTCATTGTACAAGTAAGATCCAATGAATGTTAGCCTGAACAGAAGAAAACAATGATTTGCCAATAGTGATCTGCAATGATCTTAACACCTTTCCAAACCCGCTATGCTTTGGCACTTGGATTTATCATTAGCAAGTTAGTAATGTTAGAATTATATACTAAATAGAGGATTTGAAAAATTGTGGGGTTTTTTGTTTAGATTCACCAGGTTATATTTGCACTTGCTGTCAGCCTGGGTTTTTACCCAGTTGTGTTACCAGAGTCCTTCATTGGCAAGGGACTAGATTTACCCTACTAATGTAGTTTTAGTTGGGGAAAAGGATGCTTTGCTTCAGGACAAGTTTCTGTCCATATTGTATTTTTAAACTGCCTTGTTATAATATTTTTGCTACAAAAGTACCACCAAAGAATTCTTACCTTAAAACATGGAGACATTGTTCTTATGGGTATGACAGCTAAAGGTTTGAGCATGCCAGATCTTTGCAGACCTATGCAGAGCTTAGAGGTTTGCTCTTTTTCTTATCTTAAAGACAAGATTAATTCTTACCCCGAAAGCTGTGATGTTTTGCTATTTGCTTCAAAATAATGAACTTACAAAAGAGATTGGTATCTCTAATAATGAAATAGCAAATACTAGAGTTGATTAGCATTTCTGGGAATATTTTTAAATCTTGTTTGTACCTTATATTTTTATTCTTATTTAAATAGTTTTTCGTGTGATAGAAAACATTTGTTCCAGTGCTTCAATAGGTATTTTTAGTGCATTGATTTCTTTTTTCCTCCCCTCATTACTTTAGTTGAAGGACACAATTTTTGGTTTCAGGCCTTCAGTTTGCAATTACATCTTGGACTGTTTGAGAGCTGGAGTTGTGTCTCTTCAGAGTTGTGATTAATGTACTTTGCCTATTAAACTTGGCCTTAGAAACTTTAGCTTTCTTTCCCAACATGTGTGGAAATGTGAATAAGGAACGTGTTTGAAAGCAATATGGTTTTCAGCTGTTGTAAATACTATAGCATAATTAGAGATAACCATGTCAGTTCCAGGTAATTCCTTCTGGGGGGAGAATCTGGTGACAAAGTCTGGTGTTTTTGACGCTCTCAATCAAAGTGGAGCTCAGTTTTTTGTTTGCATCCTGTCTTGCTTTGGTACCTCCAATTTGTTGTTGTACTGTGTTGTGAAGAGTGGTTCTGAGGTCCTTGGATGCTTGGAGAACCTGTGCCTGCAAGTAAACCCTGAGCCTGCTCTCTGGGAGCCACGACTCTCCAGCAGCCTCTTGTACCCCTCTTGAGCCCACTGAATCAAAATGAATCAGGAATTTATTTACATGCAACTTCCCCTACACTTTAAACACAAACACAGCCATCTGCCTGACAGAGTAATGCTGACGAAATTCAGTGTACTAGGGCATAAAAAGAGAACACTGTAGTAGATCAAAATATATTCTCTGACTCAGCATGAAATTTGAAGACTGTAATTCATCATTCTGGGGACAAAACCAGCTGATGCAGGCATGTAGTTGTGGGCTGGTTTTTTTTATTTTATTTTATTTTTTTTGTTTTGTTTTTTTTGTTGTTGTTTAGTTTTGTTTTGTTTTTTTTAACATGCTTCAATACATACACTGACTGGTAACTCAGAAAACTGACGTGTTTTAAGTTGCACACGTTCCTTAAATAGAGTTAGGTACCAAAGGAAATACAAAGTTGTTTTGGGGGCTGGCAAAATTATAGAACTGCTGAAAATTCAGAGCACTAGGTATTGAAGGGCAGTTGTAATAAATTAGGGTCTAAATTTATGGATGGAATATAGTATAGGTATAGAATTTTTTAAATACAGAGTTAAAGGTACAGGAATAAATACATTAATATTAGCTACTATATATAACTTCAAACTAATGTTTAAAATGTCACCCATATATATGTATGTACATATGCTAGAACGACAAGTAAAAATTAAGAGTTTTTTATAGAGAGAGAAGGAGAATACTAAGGAAGAAAATAAGAGATGGTTTATCTGTACTATATAGAAATTATTGATGTTGTTTTTATGTATGGAGAACAAAAAGAACAGAAGAAGACACAAAGAGAAAAAAATGAGCTTAGAGTTTGATAAATCACTATTTGTTTTGACATTTGATGTGAGCAAAAACTGTTGGAACTGCTCAAACCCTTCAAATATAGAAAGTGAAAGGATAAAAATTATTGATTCACAGTGAGCATAAATTATAGGTCACTTATGAACCACGCAGATCAATATTAAGTGTCGCATTACATTAATTAATTTTGCGCCTAAATTACTTAGTGACAGATTTCAGAAGTGGTTCATTCTTCAGTAGGACCGAATACGCAATCTCTCTGATTCCCACATTTCAATGTTTAATTTAAATGTTTCTAGAGGTCTGAATTGCAGGAACTCTGAGGACATTTAAGGGAGCACAGGGATTTCCAGCAGCATTCGGCTGAGAAAAGATCCTGCTTTGGGTTGAGACATTACAGCAAGGACAGTCTGCAGGAGGGCACGAGGTGAATGGCTTCACTGATGAGGCAGAAAAAGCTGGCCTGGCAACCTGGGCACTGATGTACATGTGGAGACATCTGGCAAAGTTGTCTGGCTCAGATATGGATCCATTTTTCCTTTTGAGACCATGAACTACTGTGCACACCTAAACAGGTAATGGTAGAAATCAAACAAGAGTTTGGATATGACATCCCTGGACTATCCTGGAAAATGTTTTTGGCCATGAAGCACCCAGCAAGTCTAATATTACAGGTGCTGAGCAAAACCCTGAGGCACTTGGCTGTAATGATGTCAAAGAAGCACCTTGTGATTCCAGCTTTAATTGCTGGAATGTAAAAGGAACTATTCTGAAGTAAATCTGAGGCCAACCACAAGAAAAATATCTGCTGGGTAAATTCTTCCATAGGAAGGACTCTATAAAATCGTACAAATAAACTAAGAGTCATAGAATATATTATTTTTTACAGAATTTAAATGCAGGCAAGTTTTTTCTTGTATTACTCCTGAAAGAAGGACATAATAATTCTTTCTTTATTGTTCAAAAATCATAAAAGTGCTGAGGAAAGGGGGAATCCTTTTAACTTTCACAGTGTTGAGGAAAGGGGAAATCTTTTCTAATTGCCACAGTGCTAGGAAAGTTGTCTATGATACATTTCTGTAGCTATGCAATAGCTTCTCATCTACATCTGTGATTGGAGAACATCCTGTTTCAAACATCCAAACTCAAATATTTATGTTCAGTGTTTACAAGGCTCTCAGTTGTCTATTTCTCTTAAATCCTGAATGACTGTGTGAATATTTATTCTTCTTGCCTAGACAAAACCAAACTAGGGGCTGGTTGCTGTGCTGGCTTACATCTAGGCAAATCTCTAAGTCTTGGCTTTTAAGATGAATTGACTTCAGGACAGTGAAGGAAATTTTGTGGTCAGTATTATCTTTGATGTTGCAGAATGAAACATTTGTCTGTGGTGTAGATGAATTGAAAAAATAAAAGTGAGGGTAAATTTGATCTCTTTAAGTTTAAACCAGCAGTCAGAGAGAAAGTGAATTCTTGTATTGAGGTGATAATAATAATTCTTGTATTGAGCTGAATGGTAGTGAGGAATCACTTTAAAAGGGAGGAAATCCAAAAGTGGCTTATTAACAGTTATGCTGAAGAGCTGGTCCTTGACCTGACTGATGAGTTGTGCTCCTCTTGTTGCTTTTGCTATTTTAACTATGACCAGTAAGGGAAATTCCCCAGCCAAAACTTGTATCTGAGCTGGCAAGTCAAGATGCATCTACCTGCTGATTTCTTGGGCATATGCATATTCCCAATTTAATTAAAAGCATTAACCTGTGTGCTGAAATCAAAATTTGTTTTGCTAGGTGACTAGGCAATGATGTGTGTGTGGAAGAGTGTGCTGCTTTTAAAGTCTGAACATGTAACAAAAATGCAGAAATACAGCTGTTCAGAGACAAGGCTGGCATTAAGCACTTGCTGAAATTCTTATCTGAACCAAGACATGGAGGCAACTCTCAAGATATAGCTGGTCTTGAAATTTTCCTGTCCAGTTAAAAATTTGGTTGATCAGAGATGGGAGATCTTTGTGTCTGGCAGCTTTTTGTTCTCTGTCTTCTCTTGGCCATTCAGGAGACTAAGATGTATCTACATTTTCCATCTAACTTAGGTAAAAGTAAGACAGAAAGTGAGAGGAGCTGAAAAGTGACCCTCCATTTGGAAATGCCAGATGTGAAAAGAAGGTTGTGATGTTTACTCAAAGGATTTTCTCCTTGCCAAAAGATACTTACATATAGAAGATTTAGATGTCCCAGCAACATATGATTAGAATTTGTGATGGCATTTGGATGTCCCTTCTAGACCTAAAAAATTTAATGCTGCCTCTGGCTTCTGTGTCATAAAATTTAAATTAGAATCTCTAATTATTTCAGAGTGCCAGAAATATTTTGTAAACAGTATTTTGCAGTGAAAAGCCTGGGCTTTTGGGATTTTGAGAAGAGTTATTTTTAGACAATAGTCTGTGTCTAAGTCAATCTTTGAGAAGGATATAGAAAGAAAATGGAGGAAATGTGAACTACCTCCTTAACAAGTGAACTCTGTCATATTAAATAAAATGTAGTGAAAGTGAGTAAGACCCAGTGCCATTAAACAGAGATCTCAGGCTCATGCTGCAAAGTGTAGAATTGTCTACTCTAAGTAAATATGAAACTGTATGTTCAAATACCTACTAGCCTTCAGTTTCAGGTTCATCCATTTGATGCATTTGACAGTAAAAGTAATTTTTTAATTGTGAAAAACGCCTAAAGTTTTTTACTGCCTTGTGTAGAGGTTTTGGTTTGTTAATTTTTCTATTTCCTGGCTAATGCACCAATTATGTAGTGGGTCTAGTATTGCCTAAATGCCAGTGAACTCACTGGAATATATTTACTCATTTTTCTGCTGTGAGATAAGCACCAGGAGAAGGAAGGTAGAACAGGCACAAACTTTAAAGGGTGGAAAGAAAACGTTATTAACAGGAAAAAATAATAAGAAAAAACCTCCAAGAATAAACCTTCAGAACACTTCTCCTCCCCCATGCTTTCTTTTTTATTTTCCACTGACAACATACAGAGACAAAACTTGGGACTTTCAGTCAGTTATACCAACTAGGGGAAAAATTAGCCATCCAGGAAAAGAAAAAAAACACATAATCACTTTCAACTGAAAAACCTGTTGAACTGAAAAAAATAAAGTTGGATAATTTGGCAGTACATTGTAATGAGATGAATGAAGCATGCTCCTTTGAAGAGAAGAGGGAAGATAGATTCAAATTAAGCACTGGAACAGGTGTAAATGAAGACTTTTCTTTAGCGAAAGTGCAATCCAGTCTCTCTTATTTTAAAAATTCAGCTTTGTTGCTGTGTTTTCCGGATTCAATTTTGCAACAGAATGGCTCCTATCCAGGGATAGATAAATAAGTTTAGAGAGGCTTAAAGACATTATCCCTGGGGGAAAAGAAATATGTGCAGTAAAGAGTGTGTTTCTGGTATGAATGTTATATAAAATCATCTCCTATATAAAAGCATCTCCTAGCAGTGCCCACTATAAAATTATAATTGTGTGGGGAAAAAAAAAAGCTCTCTTGAAAGAAGACATCCTGCTTCCACCCCAGAAAATTTAATAATGAAGCTAAGGCTGCAATCAATAAATCCAATGTGTGTGTAGAGATGTTAAAAATGCTTGGGAAAATAGTAAACCTGAAAAAACTGAAACTTGAGTATCAAGATATGTTCTCTCCACATATGGCTTAAAAAGGCAACAAGAGAGAAAAGCTAAAATGAAAGAGGAAAAGAAGGTTTCAGAAATATTTGAAAACATCTTCCAAAGGACAGAAAGAAGCAGATCTCTTCCCTCGATTCATGGGCTGGCAAGGGCGACCTCACAAGTTACTGTTTGGCTCCTGTTTGTCATTACTGCTAACTGATTGCAAAAATTAACTTTGAGCATTTATGTGTTCTGCAGTTGCTATTTAGGTCATAACCTTGTAGCAATGACTTTCACAGACTAACTGCTGTATGTAAGGGAAGAAGGGAAGATAAAGAGCAGGTTTGAATTTTTTTTTTTCCAAAAATTTGTCTGACTGGGCCTCCTTTTCAAGAAAAGGTTTGTAGGAATTAAACAAAGTAATTTTATTATAATTCTTTAAGAAGTTATTCCTTGCCATATATATTCCTTGCCTTGGATATAGAGACTGAGAACATCTGATCACATCTTTTGCTTGTCTCTGAAATAATCAGCTATCATCTGTTCCTTTTGAAATGAAGACCCTTGTAGTGAACACAATATACCACTTGAATACAAATTTGATTTCTATGATGACTTTATGCAATCTTTCACTTTATTCTACTCCCTTTCTTATGTAGATTAGCAATGTATTGCTTTTTTAACTGTTACAGTATATACTGAACAGTATTACTGTTCTTTCAGAAGTGTTTCATTTGGGATTCAGACATTTCCAGAGCTCCAAGCGTCTTTAATGTGTTAATGTTTCATGTGAAAATGCTCTTTCTCTGCAACTGGTTTTCTTTTATTTCTTCCATGATGTTGTTTCCAATAGTCTGTTCAGTATTTCGAGGATGTACCAAGTATCTCATGCTCACTTCATTTCCTGTGGTAAACAAAATTTTATGGATAGGATTTTTTTCCTGGTCTAGTCAGGGTCCTCTGAGAAATCCTACGGGGCAGAATTTTTGGACTCATGCTGTCCTATACGTGTTTTACTTTAAAGTTGTCATTGTGCAGAAATACACCTCCAACTAGTTATTTGGGGCGATGATCTTTTTCCATCAGAGCTGACACCAGGGAAGCAATTTCTGGCTTGATTAGGTGCTCACCATGACTTTCAAGCTGGTTGCTTGAGGATGACCTGTATTTGAGAGTTTATTTCCAGCTGGCTCCCCCTGCCTTCTAAATAATGCTCTGGGCTCTGTACTGCTCATGGATGGCATCCTGAAGCAGCCCTCTGTCACCGTGCAGGACCTTTTAGTTGTTTCAGGTTCTGAAATCCCTTTCAGTTATCTTCCTATTTTGGGCAGATGAACCTTAGCCTGTTATTTGTAGATCTCTAATGGGGTTGATGGGAGGGGTGAGCTTGGTCAGCCATGCCTTGGGAAGTCTGTGAGTGACATGACACGTGGAGGAAAGGATTTTGAAAAGGGGAAAGTAAAATGCAGCTGGGAGCTGATTTGTACCTGCTGCTGAAGGAAACATTCTCCAGATCAGCCACTGCCCTCCTCAAGCCAAGTAAGGCAACACGTTTGGAACATAGGAACCTTTTTCCTTTGAGATTTTTCCAAAGAAAGAGGATTCACTCATGACCTGATGTTTGATTTCCTATGCCCTACAGGTAGTTCTGAACAGGTGGGCTTGCTTGGGTTCAGCAGGAGGGCGAGACTGATAAAGGAATTGGTATGACTGGATAGCTAAAGGTTCCACGCCAGAATTCCAATTAATGTGACTACACATTAAGTATGTAGTTGAAGCCTGAAAAGAAAAGCCCTTTAGTAAATCCATTGAGAATAGGGGAAGCAGTGATAGAAGTAATCCATCCAAGATTTTACACTTTTATCAAGTTCAAAAGTAGTGATAGAAGTAATCCATTCAAGATTTTACACTTTTATCGAGTTCAAAATGAATCTGATGAATGCTTTTTTTTTAATCTCCATAGTTCAAGTACTAAACTTTTTTTTTTCCTTGGTACTGGAATTTTTTACTTTTATATTTTGCTCATGGATATTAAGGGAGGTGTATCTTTATGGATATTAAGTGGTTGCTACCATAATGTTGCATAAATCTGTGACAAGATACAGCATAATTTCTTCTGAGGCATATACAGTTTTTAAAAACCCTTTTAAGGAAAGAAGTCTACTGATTGCATTCCATAACTATGAAATGTCTTGCATAAAATATCATAAACATGGAAACTTCTTGCATTAAAAGATGATAATATATGCAGCTGCCTCTAGTAAAGGACACAGCTATGCCAATGGCATAAATACTACTTCAGTAACTGTTAGAAGCATACTTTGAAAAACATAGCTGACTAGCATTATATTATTTTACTGGTTTTTTGATGTAGGAAAACATTTATAGCAACTAAGTGTGAAACTTGAGAGGGAGGGATGAAATTTCACTGCCTATTGAGGTCTTGAAAAAAATCAATAAAGAGAAATAAATTCTTGCTGCTTTAAATCAAAATGGGAATCTGGCTGGCATGATTGTATTGGGGAACCTCCACCCCTCCTGTCTGTTCAGGGCTGACAGAGAACTACTTAGAGCACAGGTGAATCCTGTATATTCACTATTTTGAGTTTTCTGGTGGGCAGTGCGAACTTCCATCTTCTAATGCAGTTCCCCTTCTTTTTTCCTCTTCTCTCCCTCCACTGGGAAACTAGCTCAGGAAAAGCAGTAGTCTTTAACCTATGAGCAGCTTCTTCCTAATGTCTCGTTCCTAAGGGTAAAATTATGCCTTGAGGATGTTTCCAAGCACAGGAGTTGCTCCTCGTTCAGGACTGTCTGGTATGCTCTCAGCATGTCTCTTTGCCCAGAGAATATTAACTTGTATATAATAATTCTCACAGTGGAGAAATCTAGTGCCTGTGAATTGCTTGCCCTTCTTGGGATTATCACTCTCAGGAAAATATTTCTCTTGGATCTGTCCGCAGAGTGTCACTGTAATAATAAATACGCACACCCAACTAAAAGTTTTGAGCTGATTTTGTGCAAATTCAAGTTAAATGTAAGGCATCAGGATCATTATTAATTCAAAAAGAAAAAGCAAGTTATGTGTTAGATTCTTTTAATGTGACACTATTTTACAGAGTTAAGGAAATTATGATAGGGGTTATTAATACCTTGGTTGTCTTCAGTCTAGCAATTAAAACATGATGTTTATATACTGTGAGTAAGACTTTCAGCAAAAATGTAATAAAAGTGCAGAATTGACTGTTTTAAGTATAGAATGCCCCAAGATAGGAGAAGACTTGACTAGGTGTGAGGATGCTTATTTGCAAGTAGGAAGACCTGGGCTCGTGTTCCACTTCCCAGATTTTCTGAGCTCTGGATAACATGTGTTCACTGTAAAATACCCAAGCTGCATTCCAAACCTGCATGTTCTTTTCTTTGTATGCTAGAAGCCTAGTGGTAGTTGTCCTTTATTCAGTATACCATGGAGTTTAGAATTTAGGATATTTTTAAAGACTAAGGCTTGTAGTAGCAATTCCCAGGCTTTGTTGCACACAACGTCTTTTAAAGGAACAATAGTTTGTAGGTTTTTATCAACATAAGGTGATTAAAAGCCCAGAAAAGGGCTGTTGTTGTGGCTTTTGGCTTGGAGGCACACAGTGCCAGCAAATCAGGCTGCTGGCTACAGAAATACTGTTGGTCATTTTCTCATTTAAATACAAGCAAAACCAAATGACCATAACAGGAGAATTGATTTTTGTTTTTCTGGAATTTTTTCTGATGTAGGAATGCCATTATTTTGGAAGGTTGCCTGAAGTTGTCCCAAGTGCTTCTTACAGTAAAATAGAAGTCCATCAAGAAAGGCAAATTCAATGTGAAAACACACATGCTCTTTTGATTTCAGGATAAGTTGAATCTGAGGAAGGTAAAAAAAAAAATCTTTATCTAGAAGAATATATATTAAAAAAGTGTTCAACAACTGCAGTAAAATAATCTGTTAAATGTGACAGACTGAAATTATCATCCTACTGATTAAAAAAGGAAAAAGGAAAAGAAGTACTGATCTCAAGGCTTCCATCAGCTTGGGCTAACTTTGAAGTACATCTAGAAAATAGCCTTATCCTTCTTTGACTTTGAACGGAACCAGAAGTGATACAGAAACAGCTTTGGATCATATAGTTGAGGAGCAAACTTAAATTTTAAGAGATTTATGGTGGGAAGTAAGACTCACTCTGACTGTGTTCCATTTCTGGCAGTGGTCAGTATCTTGATTATTTCTCTACTTATGATATCATAGCTTCAGTGAGTGCTGTCATTTTAAAAAGCCAAAATTATGCAAAAGAGTTGAGTGGGGAATTTTTCTGCTCTGAGCTTTTTTTGCCTTTAGAACAGAGCACTGCACAGAAATTTGTGATGGTATAATAGACATTTAGCATATTGATAGCTGTACAAATAAATACTTGTCAGTTTGCTTTTTCACCCAGAATATTCTAAGTTGGAAGGCACCCACAAGGGTCATCGAGTCCAACTCTTGAACGTTTTGTACATTTTCTGTACACTGCCCTTTTTGTACAGTTTCTGTACTTTGCATTCAGCAACCCCTTGATCATTTAATGTTGTCATTATGTTGATCTGTGTTATTTAGGTATTAGAAGATAATGAATATAAAAAGTAATCGGTGAAACTCATAAATTAATGTCATACTTCATATTATGATGTGAGCGTTTTGAGATGAAAAATACACATGTAAGCAGAGAGCTGTGTGGCTTTTCCTCCTTTAGCAGACATCCACGTGTCTACCTGTTACTCTGATCTCTGTTTGAAATTAAAGTTTCTATCAGACTGGATAACCTTTCCACTGTAGTTCATCAGTGTATATTATTTATGCACTGTACTTCCTAGATTATACTGGAATGTATTCTTTCCATGGGAGTATCACCAGCTATGGAATTAAGGAACAGCATGCAGGTGAATGACCTAGATATTTCACACTATGCAGCTGGGAATAAACAAATGGTTCTCATGTTTTGGTGCATTAGCAAACAGAGGAAATAAGCTTTCATGAGAATCTTTCATCTAAATCAGGTGAACGGATACATATCAATATTTATTGCAATTGGATGTAGTGCTGAACACTTGAAAGAGTGCCATAACAATATTTAATTTAGAACAAGCCTGTCTTTGCATTGTCAGGATATTTTGTTTTACTTCTCTGTGTGTCATCTTCTGAGATCATTTTCTCCCATCAGGAACTGGTGGCCTGGAAATCCTGAAAGCAATGGCAATACATGACCTGCACCTGGAAAACAATCGTCTAATAAGAGCACCAATAAATTACATTTTAAAGTTTTCTTTAAAAATGAAAAGGTAGAATGAAAAATGAAGCTATATCAAACCTTATAAGATATTTAGATAAATCTGATGGCATAAGGTTTATGTGAATAAATAAGTAGGATAAAAAAATCACATTTTGATTTCCTGCTCCCCCTTCCCTTTATGATTTCCATGAAGTCATGCAGAGTATTTCAAATAATGTTTTTCAGTGCAAGGCATGGCTATGATTTCTGCTAAGGAGGATTTTTGCCTTTTTTCTCAAGGAGGAATGTTAAAACTTCAGTGGAAATCTGTGTACCCCTAGGCTAAGTCAACTTTAAGAACAACTTTACAACTGATAAACTTTATCAGCTGTGCACGTTTAGAATGTATGTATGCAGGTGCTGAGAAAAATCTCATTTGCACTGCTAGAAATAAACTCAGCTTTTGATACAATTCAGTGGGGACAAAGTCTTCGAAGCAAAAGAAAATTGTTTTCTTAGGACAAGCCAGCAGAGCCTGGTGCCTGCCCCTCTTCCATGAGCTGAACAAAGACACCCCACAACAAAATGGCTACTTTTTATACACGTTCCATTGGCTGGATATTCAGGAATTTACATTCTGTCCTGATCACCTACTCTTCTGTCCCTTCCCTCTCATCCTCTTTCCTTTTTGGTCCTGTCTTCAGCCCTGGCCCTCTCCCAGCTCACAGCAGCACCCAACAGATCAACCAGAGCAAATCCAAATCACAGATAACAACAGATAGGGAACAAACACCTTTCATTCTTTTACTCAATAATCCTTTTTTTGGCTGCAGCAAAATGTTGTTTCATCTCTCACAGCATGAGGACTAGAAAATGAGTGGAATGCTGTAATTTAGCTGAACAAGTTTGCAAACTAATGTGGTGTAGGATGGTGGACATAGAAGGGTATATTGGTGCATTTTGTCCTAATGGGAAACCACACACACTGTCTTGACTATTAAGGGGGATTAACTTCCAAAATTAGGTGTAAAGTATGCTTAATATAGAAAAAAGTGCCAGTTCTTGTTTAAGGGAGTTACTTCCCCTTACTGCATAGTGATTTTTTTGTTTTATTTGTGTTGGTTTTTTTGGTTTTTGTACAGGATTTCTGGTGATTTTTTTAATTGTTATTTTTGTTGCTTTGCTTTGTTTTATTTTGATTTTTTTTCCTCCCAGACGACTGATGCAGCATAGGGACTGCAAGCAAAGATTCCTCTGATTCAGGTGTCATATGTGACCCAGAGAAAAAAGTAGTTTGAAAAGTTTACATGGCAATCTGAGGAGAATCTTTCTTCCAAAACAAGGGGCAGTAGATTTTTATTTATTTTATTTTATAAGATCCTGTTTCAATAACTTTTGATGGGTTCTTGTAGGGTGTTGTCTAATTTCATGACTGAACTTGTATTCTCCACATGCTCAGCTCTTTGTTAGGTTTTTTTTCCCCTTGTAGGAAGTAAAGGGCAGAGTTCTCAGCATCATTTACCAACTGTGACACTTGGAAAACTTAGAGGGCACAAAGTGAGGCACTGATGCACCATGGGGGATAAATTAAACAAGTATATCTTTCTCTTCAAAATACCTGTTGCTACTTTAATATTAGGTAAGTGATTTTTAAGTCACTTTGAGGTTTCATACAGTTTGGATTGTTTAGAGAGGCTCTGTCATTGACAGATTCACGAATTTATATTTTCCTTGCGTATCTCTAAATCCCACAAACAGAACTTAAAATAACTCTCCATTTAGCTATGTTTGGCATACCTGTTGACTCTTCACACTCTGCATGCTTTTTGGAAGCTAGGCTTTGTTTGAACACCTGGTCCATCCAATTTCCTGCAGCTCCTGACTGCTTTTTTCTCTGGGTAAGCCTTTAAGGCTATATAATATGGGTCGGGCACAGGTAAGGGTTTGGTGTTTTAATGTTTGGTTGAACTGCACAAAGGTGTGGTGGAACTCTGAGGGGGAAATGAAGTGTGCCTGTTCTTAAGTGTCACAGCACTTCATCTGCTTCACTTGACCCTGCAAGCTTTTTGTTTTTCCTCTTCAAAAAGCATGGAAGGGATCCTCTCCTGAGCTTCCTCCATGCTGGCCAGGAGCTGGGTAAGCTTTCATAGATGCACTGAGTCAGAGCATCAGTCCCACTGAAAATTGTGCTGTGAACCATGGCCAAGACGCATTCAGGTCACTTCTAAGTGACCTGGTAACCATCTCTCACTTGCAGAATAATTTAATGTGTTTAAAGTCCCTGGACAGGCCAAAGAAAACCCAATGAAGTTTGGGTTTTCTTTGGATTGCATGGGTATTGGATTTTCTTTGGATTGCATGGGTATTGAAGTCAGCCTAAAAAATGCAATGATGTGGTTCTGTTGCTTACTGTGTTTTCCTTTCCTCTCCTCTTCCTCTCTTACAGCTGTGTGTAGTGCTTCTTGAAGGGTGGTGAACAGGTTCATCACACAATTATGGATAAACGAGGTTAGAATCTCTGCTGAACTAGTTAACTTTATGTTGAAGCTAGATATTTAATTCAGCTGAAATTTAATTCAGCTGAATGTCTTAGTGAATATTCTGAAATGCTTTAAATACTGAAACTAGCCAAAGTTTGGCGCACTGTTTGTGAGGGTGTCATTTATTTTGCTTGATTTTGACCAATTGGCAAACAAACCTCTAACCTAATGGCTAAATTTAGCAGAATTCCATTTTATTACAGTGGAACAGAGTTTTTTCCATCCTATGAACCTTTGATTTCCTAGTCTTTGATTATTTTTTCCTTAATTTCTTTTCCCCTGGTTAATGGATTGATTTGAATGGGTTTGTTAAGGGGCTGTGTTTGATTTGCGTTTTTTGTCTCAGTAGAAAGTTTGATGCCCAAAACCCATATATGGCTTGTGTCTAACAGGAAAAAAAAAAAAACAAACTTTATTTGAGATTTGGGTTATTGGTGATGTTTGCCATCAATCTTAATAATATCATAACTCCAATTTTTGCACAATTTTAATAAAAGGAATACATTCAGTCTCTTGGAATGATTGCAAAACCAATTACAGAAATGTCAGAATTTCCACAGGAAGGTAACCCTCCTCTTAGCAGTATCAGGTGAACAAAGCAAACTGATAGTGATTAAAGTGTCAGGATATAATTGCATTTTCTTTCAAATAAACCATCAACTCTCAATAAATAATTAAAACAAGTCATGTTCCTCAAGATGCTGCAGTTGAGTATCTTTTATTAAAAAGTGCTAGGAGCCATTATTAGATTTTTTAAAATGATAATTTGTTTCTTTATGTCAGATTTTATTACTTTGCTGTTCTCTGGGGTATATTTTCTTTTCCCCAGGTTTACTGGGAGAACATAACTTGTGTCACAAGCTGTAATGAGATATGCTCTCCAAGATGGTTTTACAAGGAATATGTGAACTCAGACTTAGGAATGGTAAGTAAATTTTAAAACCAGCATCCCAAGAGCTATAACATGTCTATGTAAAGCTTTGACATATAAATTAAAGAGTGTCTTTCTCCTTTTTTTCAATATTTTCTCTAGCTAATTGCTTACTCTCTGCTGTCTTAATAAGACATTCAGTTTTAATAAACATAAAACCCAGAGGGACAAGGGAGCCATGAGAGTGGACTGTGTCCTGCTCATTGGTGATGATGAAATATGAACTAGATCAAAGGTTTTTGGCTTGAAGAATCCAGGGATGTTTTGTGGGACTGACAGGTTGTGATGTTCTTAAACTTCTGACTGCCTTATTAAACATAGTAAATTATGTACTAGAGCGTTGTTTTATTATTTTTCAGGATAGAAGTAGAGATGTAAAAATATGCTATTAATATTTTTCACTTAAGCCTCCTTCTGGGCTAGTGCTTTGCTTTTTTTTGGTCTGATGTAAGCTGGTTGCACAATTTTCTCTGTAAAGGCCAGAAACTGTTGAAAAGTTTTTTTTTTAATCTCCAGAAACTGAATGTTAAACATGAACCCTAATTTTTCATTTTGCCTAATTATAATCCGCCATCCAATTAAATCTCCAAAACAAGTATAAATGAAATGAAAACTGAGTAAAATATTCTGTAAGACAAGTAATTAGCAGGCAGTTGTCAAATCTTGTTGCTGGTATGAATGAGCACATAAGTTTCTTTGAGGTTTCAAACTAACCAAAGGTTAGACTGTGCTAGACACAGTTCTCTATGTAATATAAATTTCAAATGGGAGTTGATCTAATACTTGCTTTTATAAAGGTGTGTAAGGAAAAAAGAATGAAAAAATTTTCCAAATTTTGCTATTTTTATAAGGGTGTACATACGAAATTTACAAATTCTTAAGCCTGGGGTGCAGAGATCTTGTATAAATGAAAAAAACATTTAAAAAAATAACAAATGGGGCAAATGCGTTCAAAAAACCTTTCTGTGGATAAAGGCTGTTGCCTTCCTTTTCCAAGCCACACCTTAATTGTGCATTCTCACACTAGTACTTTATCTTTGTTTGCTTGTCTCTGTATGCTGGTGTGATAAACTGGATGTTCTCCTTGGGAGCTCTTCTACTTTCCTTAAGTTTTAGGGAAGTGTAGTGGATGCTAGTGATCAATGCACAGGATGTGGTACCAATGACTCTCCTACTTTTAAATCCCTTTTTTGATGTAGAAGAGTAGTAATATTTCCTGTTCTAAGCATGACAGATTTGTTCCTGTTGAGTGTAAAGGTTTGCTGAACATTGATGGTTTACTAAACCTAGCAAAGTTTTCATCTTAATAGCTAAAGTTATCCTCAGAAGTCACACCAAAGACTTGACTCAATCTCTTGGAGATTATTTCATTGATGATTTGATGGACTCTACATCTTCATGTTTTAGTCTGCTGTAGTTCTGTACTTTCATATGAAGCCTTATAAATGCTTGAGCATTGCAGCAGTGGAGCTTGAAGCTTAAAGAAACTCCCCTGTTCAGGTCTACAGAGATGTTTCAGCAGGATGAGTGTCTGTGATTCACTTGCACAAAACTGTTCTCCAGGTCTTCATTATGCCTGAAACAAATTACAGAAACAGACAGAACACAACCAAGGAGCAGCTGTTTTCCCAGGTACTGATCTCACCTTGATCAAACCCCAGCTCTGTACCAGTGCCTTGCAGCATGCCCTGCAGCTCTGGTAATGAAGTCTAATTCCCACTGAGGAGCAGATGACAGTATCCTTCAGAACAGAAATATTCCTCAGAAGATTTAATTGATCCCATGTTGGGGCTTTTGGGAGCTAGGCAAAAAGGAGCTGAAAGAAGGTCCTAAATAATATGAGCATGATGGTTTTAATTCACTTTTGCTAAACCCAAGTAATCTTGAATGTCACTACCCTGGGATGCTATTGCAGTTGGCACATAACAGCATGTGCATTGCAGGCCTCTTGCCACATCTGTATTCTTCCCATCTGCCCTCCTCTAGCAATGCTTCCTGATGAGAGCTTTTCTTTTTCTATATTTTCCTAATTTTTTGTGCTCTTCCTACTTGATGCCATTTTTGTCTGCCTTTCCCCCTCTGACCCCATCTTCCACAGCCTCTTGCTTTTATTTTTTCTCCAGTATAACAGTTCTTGTTGCACCTTTAACCACCATAATTCTCTATCAATTTCAAGGAAACTTATCAGCATTATTATGGACACTTTCTATCCTTTCTTTCTTTTTCCCCGAAAGCAACCTAATTTGAAATATATATTGATATATTTCAGAATATATCAATATATTTGTCTTTAAACTATATAAAGTGTCTTCAACAAGAAATAGTCTTACTAATTCAATTTAATGCTGTGAGGAACTAAGTATCTGCATAGAGATATTGAGTAAATGCATAATTTTAACTGCTTCTATTTTTTTTTCTAGACTGTTTAGAGTTAGTAGGTGTTATTGTTAAGAACCATTTGCCTGATCATGGCATATAAGAGCAGCTGTGGACACATCAAATAGTGATTTATATTTTGAGCAGTTACAGCTGAAATGTGGAAAAAAAAAGTTTAAAATATTGGAGTTTTCAGAAATTTTCTGTTTGAACAAATCCTCTTGATGGCCTGTCTGATATAAACTTGTGATTAAAGTTGAAGAGAGATTTGAGCTCTTCTGGCTCTTGTCTGTAAGGGAGGAAAAGGGTTGGAAGCTTTGTGTTTCAGCTGGGAAGAATAAGAGCTGGAGTTCTTTTGGTGAACTTGTTTTCCCTTGTAGCAGGAGAGAGCAGAGATTGATCAGCTCAGAGCCTGGTGAGATATCTAGTGGGACAACTCTCTTTCCATTTCCTTGGAAACTCTCTTTCCATTTCCTTGGTGCTCTTCGACCACCTGCCAGGGCAGAAATTTGAACTAGAGGTTCAGGCATAAACTGAAAAAACATTTTTCAAATTTTATCATCTCAACAAGCAAAAAAAGATTAGATAACAGACGCATGAAGTAAAAGATTGTTGTTATCTCTTTTTTACTGTGATATAGTAGCTCTTACCTGTTCTAGAAATCTTTGGATTTTGTGATTTTTTCCTGACATGAAGTAGTGTGCTAGTTCTTACTTGCCTAGGCTAAATTTCTGAAGTGTTTTGGTTTTGTTGGTGTTTCCAGGTGAATGGTTCTTTGGGTGCAAATGTGTGCTAAACCAAAAGATCTGTACTAAATTACAAATTTCCTAAATGTGAGATGTAAGAGTGAGATTTAAAACCCTCTGTTCGTTGGTAGCTTGGATATTGAAATTGTTCTCTTCATGAGTAGGCTTTGAGCCTATTAACTTTTTTTTCTTTTTAAAGAATGTAAGACTGATTGTACCTCTAGTATTCTTTCATAAAGAAGCAGTGAGAGTGCTTGAAAAGTTTACACTTTTGATCTTGATGTTTTAATTGCTTTTGCCTCTGAAGCTGAGAGATAAAAAACAAACCTAGAAAAACCCAAACAAATTAAAAGAAAGTGCCTCCAAATAACTGCTAAGAAAAAGCAAAACCCTTCAGCTCACCAGATTTAAAATTCTCAAAATAAACAAATAGAATATGGGCATCTGATTTTTCTTATTTTCACAGGACCTAAATTTTCAATTTGCAGCAATTACATTTGTCCTAATAGGTCATGTGTGTAAATAGATTAACTAAAAGGATTATTAGAAAAGAAAACAAAAAAGGCAACTCTTAACTCTTGGACTAGGCAATTATATTTAATAATTTTTTGGACTGGCTTGAAATTCATGAATTTGGTAAACACCAAACATCCAGTGGATGATCTTTTTATTTTTTATACCTGCTTTTCATCATGTCAGTCCTCTTTTCCTCTACCTGTTTTTTATCATCTGAAAGTAATTTCACACACATACACAGGTTTCTGCTCCAACATCCAGAGATTTTAGACTCTCTGAAGATGTGGATGTACAGCAACTTTGAAGGCTTGCACCACATAAAAGGAGCTGCAATTCCATTACTGAAGCTGATTTTTTTTTCTGAGTGACTTTTTTTTTTTTTTGTTCCAAATTGGCTCTTCTTTCTGTGACTCTGCTATGTGAATTTATACCTTTTAAACAATTTATCCCCTTCTAAACTTGTGTGAATGCCTAAAAGGCCTTTCAAAAAGCTTTCTTTCAAAATTTGCAGACTTCCTCTCTGCATTTACGTTGTATATTGTCAGTTGAAGGACACTTTCTAAACCAATGTGTTCTGTAGCATCTCATAAATGATCTGCAAGGAGGATCAAACTCTTTATCTGGGTGTACATATCTCACTGAAGGGCTTTAAACTGAAGGGTGAAGTAAAATATTTGCAGCCTTCTCCATGTAAATCTATAATGATTTTATGAGTTACTAATCTCTGCCACAATAAATCACTTCTTAATGAGCATTTAAAAAATAAATAATTGTTGCTTGGAGACAGTTTATCCACTCTTGAAAATTAGCTGACAAGCCTTCAAGGCATATATTTGTCTTTGCCTAGGTCATCTTTGGAACACATTTCTGCATCCAATCCTGCATATTTTTATCAATCTAGCAGAGCACCCAAGCTGTAATTTTTATCTATGAACACTCTTTGCTTTTCCCCTGCTCCATCTGACAATTATCACACCTACTGACATGTAATTGTGCTGGCTTAATGGCCGTGATTAAATTCATGATTAAGAAGACTCCCACTGAAATCTCCTCACTCTTGACATCAGAGATGCAGTTTTTGTGGTTTGGTTCTTGTTCCTAATCAAGATGCTGCATGACTTGCAGTGGTCCAGGGACAGAGATTTCTCCAGGGGAGTGGGTACTGTGTTGAGGACGTGTGTGCCTGGGGTCAGACTAATGGCTCGTCCTCATTATTTGCAGAAAAGGTTTCTGAGTGGAATATTTACACTGCAAGAAATCACAAGAAACTCTGGTAATGCCGAATGGTTTCTGGAATGACAAAATTGGCATGATATCTTCGGTATTGGCTGAAGAAGTAAAATGTGTGTTCTGATAAACCTGAAGTGATGCTTAGGTTCGCTCCTCTTTTAATATTTCCTGGGTGGAAAACTTAGGAAGTGTTGAAGCCAAGAATGTTCCTGTTGCCAGTTACTCTGGCTGCCAACTCCAGAGCAGATTCTCTGAACAGACACAACAAATGGTGCAGATGTAAGTGATTTCCAACAGAGAGCAACTTACAGAGGTTCCTGCAGAATCAATTACCAAAATCCCATACCAAATGTGGTAACAGCTTCAAGAGCTCTTCTAAGCTGGAAGCCATCCTCACCTGCTACCTCATGGCTTTGCTTTACAGTGTTTTGCACATTTTAGAGATGCTGTTAACTGCAGCTAGGAATGCAGGGCTGTGGTTTTGATTTGAGACACTGTTTAAGCAATACTCTCTCCTGTTATATTGATCATAGCACACTGGCAGGGGTTCTGTGGAGAGAAAAAGATGTGTGCATATTCATTACCTGTACATTATAGATATGTACATTAAATTTAGACTGATTGTGGACACAGTCTTGGAACACTTACACAAGTAGTGTTTTAGCCATTCTAATCATCTTACCCAAGTGGCTGCACTCTTCCTCAGTGTTCTGAAATTTTATTTGCTTCTTTTCAGAAAAACTTACTATAAATTATGTGTTTTTATACTTGCAGCCATTCCTTATTGCAAATCTTTGTTTAAGCAGTTAAAAGGGTCTTATTGTGAAAAGGGATTTTGCCTGTAATAATGATTTGCTTGCATGAAAACACTTCAAACATCTTATTAAAAAAGCATTACAGTTCAAGAGGGCTTTGACCCAATAAGCTATTTAATAATGTTAAAGGGCACAGCATCTTTGGTTTAGAAACAAAGAAAAACAGTCTGATACATAGCAATAAAAATATGCTCAATTCAAATTTACACCCATGCTGTTTAAAAGTTGAAAGTTTATATAATGGTATTGTGTTTTAACACTTTATTTCCTAGTAGTATATTAAATATTTTTCAGATTTATGCTCATGCAAAAATTTTGTGGTTTTCATTTTTTATTTTATCCTTAATAGTTTATTCCCAAACAGGTTTACTAAAACAGGGAAAAGACTTAAAAATTGTTTCACTGTTTTGTTTTCCTCTATTTATTTTGCCTTCTTGAGCTTGGAGAACTCCTTCCAAAATGGCAGCTAGTGTCCAACATAATATTTACTTAAATTACATCAAATCTAGAGATAAATATGCTGCTTAATTAACAGACCATAGTCAGTGTTTTAATAGAAAATTAAAAGAATTTGTATCTTCAGAGGCTACTGTTGCCTTTAACTTTTCTTGATGATTAGAATATCCAAGTCAATATTGCTCAATTAATTTTAGCAATAGGCTCAGTGGGCTGGAAGCAGTACCTTTTTGTTTATTTATTTGGGTCATGCTCCTATGTAGATACAATTCTTGAACCTACAGCAGCTCCTGGCAGTGTGAAAATTAGTGTTAATTAAGTTCTCTTCTTATATTCCTTCAAGCTAAAGTGCAGTTGATGAGTTATCACGGAAATACAATAAATCCTGAAGCTATTTCATAAACATAGTAATTTAACCTGAATTAAATGCTTCATCAATGGAAACAAATGAATTCTTTAAAGACACATTATTTGGTGTTTGGAAATACCTCAGGATTCTTCTATATGCATTTGTAATTCTGGGAAGTAGAAAATCAGAAGTGGTACAAGACCTTATACACATAGAGATCTTTACAGAAATGGATGTGTCTCTAACCTAATGCTGCAACTGGGGAATCAGGGACTGATATAATGCCAGTTTTCTGGGTATTTTAATATTTTCCTCCCTTTTTAAATCTGCATGTTCTTTATATTGAACATTTTGCTGGATCTGAGAAGAGAATTTTTCAATTTGATGTGATTTATTGGAGTTATTTGCACAGGACTGTAATAATACCATTGAATGAATTTTCCCCAAAGCGTGTAAGAACAGTAGTTACCTGTTGTAGAGTTTAATTGAATGCTTAATTTATTCTTCAGAAAGCAGTTTGCTCTCTCCAGAGAACCACTGGTTGAAGATTTAAAAGTAATGTTTTTTCCTCTGATCTTGGATAACAAAGGCACTGTGGCTGTTCAGATGGGAACAGCTGTTCCTATCTTTTCAAAGTCTGAACTGTGCTCCTTTATTTTCCTGGGAGGAAGAAGGAAAAGAGATGCTGATCACTTCATGGTATTGACCACTCAGGGTTCTTATTCCAAGGGGAGTATTTTCTGCATTTAGGAAATGAGTAGTGAAAAATGTATTTAATAACTTTGACATTGCAGTCTTTGCACACAAAAATGCAACAAGAAGAATCTGAAATCTGGCTCTAGAGAACGTGATCTTGTGCAAACTGACACTGTTTAAGATGTTTCCAGGCTGTCGTGTTCTCAAAGCAAGCCTGTTCAAATTCATTGAGCAGAATTTCAGCAGTTCTCAGAAATCTGAGCATCACTTTCTACCTCATCCTCTAACTTTGGAATAACTGAGGACTCCAGCTAGTCTGCGTACTTGTGGTTTGGAGAGGGTGAATTAAAATTTAGTTGGGTTTTTTCCACTCAAAATTTTTGATGTGAGATAGGAATGGTGTAGGTACACAGTTTGTGGTGATTGGGATTGGGGCTGCAGCTGAGCCTCATCCCCAGTTGGCCACAGCTGTGAGAAGCAGGTGAATAATATGGAAGGTAAGGAGTGCCCAGGGGCACTGCCCAACCACCAAAGGGAGCAGAGGGCACACAGGTGCAGTGCATCAACAGGAGGGGATAAAAGG
>JAWMRF010000207.1:6763401-6795161 GCA_035221435.1 Sphenopsis melanotis
ATTTAATTTTAAGTGTTCTCTGTGTTCAACCAGTTGCTCGAGCTTATTAAAAAGATATATTAAAAAAGCAATGTTAATTTGGTGTATAAGGTCCTCCCTGCCTGCCTGTTACACTATTTTGTGCACAAAACCTATTATCTCTCTTTAAAATTGAAAGACAATCTTCAGAGACTTGGCTTCCTTGTAGTGAAGAAGGATCCTATAGAGAAATGAAAATGTAAAGCATCTCAAGCCTGTCTTCTCAGGGCTTCCTAATTGGAGGATGGATGAGCCGAGGCAGATGTCAGGAGAAGTGTGTTTTACACCTCAAAAACTGTCACAGCACAAGTGCTAGCCTGTGGTTCAGTCATGGAATCTGAAGATAGCAGATGGTTGCCATAACAGAGATATCTGTCAGAGCAGGGCTGGAAAAGCAGAAAGCTTCAAGTAAGTAACAGTTTTGACTGCGTAGGTTTTAGAAGTGAGCCAGGGAAGGGCAAAATCAATATGCCACACTGTAGACAGTCAGTGAAAAATGCACAGTGGGTTTAACATCATCGTAACAGATCAATCAGCAAATGCTACCAGCCAGGGTAGCGCTCTGCTTGCAAGCCAAAGGAAAGAGCCAGTTGCCAGCTGAACGCTCCCTTTCCCCCATCTCCCCAAAAAATGGAATTCCATCAGATTTGCCCTTGTGTTTTTATGCGCCACTTCCACAAGTGTGTTGAAAGAAGGAAGAAAAGGAATGGTTTTCTTGTAGTATGTGCAGCTCATCCATTTTTCAAGAAGAGTTGCAACCCCCCCAAAACAAAAAAAAAAAAAACCCAAAACTGACCCAACCTTATGATTCTTCATATGGCTTTGTGCTTCTGAGTGGGCCTCTGTAATATACAGAGAAAAAGAGAAGTACCTAAACTGAACCAGAAGTAAGACTGATTTTTTTTTTCCTCCACCCTAAAGACTAAACCACTTTTGTTGGTGTTTTATTTTCTCTAATGACAAATTCATCCTGATAACTTCCATACCTGAGAGTGAGCTACCGAGATTGTGGTTGGACTTGGTGAATCATTAGCATTTTCAAACGTGCCTTATGATATATTAGAATGAATTTAAATATTATTTTGGTAAAGATTGTAATTATTATCATGGATAATGTTACTCCCTGAACTGCCCCAGACTAGGTGATTGTTGTAGGTCTCTTCCAACAGAGCTGCTCTGTTCTGGTATGTTAATTTCAGAAGGGGCAAGGCAATAAGCCCTGGTTTAGAGCATCTCTGAAATGCCATGCAAAGTTGGTTGATCTTCCAGTTTCCACTTTAAACTCTCTGAAAACCAGCTGTGGGAAATTTATATATAATTTTTATGAATGAAATGAACAAATGTGTATCTAAAACCCAAAAGAAATTAATTATGACTGGTCAGTACAAAATAAAGCTTACAAAATAACAGTAAACAATATGTCATTTTCAGAGGAATGTTGCCAGAAAGTCAAAAGAGGTTTCTTTTTTCCCCACCTAAAGTCTTGGTTTGTTCCCATGGGAATTTATGTTTAGCCCTTGTGGAAGACTTGCTGTGCAAATTATCTCACAATATTAATAATTTATTCCCTCCCCCCCATTTATATCAGTCTTTTATCCTTCAACAGTCCTTTCAGAGAAAACTTTGTCCAAGAAGAAAATAAAATGAAAAATAATGCATTTTTCTAACCTCTAATGTAAAGGTCAATGTATTTGTCAAAGTAATACTTAAATGTAAAAGCACTAATTTAGTTTCCTGACTGCTACAGGTTATAGTTCTTTATTATGCTAATAAGACTAGATAACTAACCTCTATTATGTTATAAATGCCATAAAATTAGAAATGGATTGAACTAAAAAATACAACAAGGTTATTCTAAAATGCAGCATTTAACCTGGTTATTTTCAAAATCATTGCTCCCAACTGATGTTGTTTCCCAGTGATTCATCCAAAGCTTTAAAATACCTAATCAAAGTTTAAAACTGGAGTGGTTTGTTAGGTTTGTACTGCATGTATTGAGACGTGTATCTGGTTTTAGTTAAGAAGGATTTGGTAGAGAAGAACTGTAACAATAATTCTCTGTGCAGGGGTGAGAGAATTTCTTAAGAAGGAGAATTAGGACATCTCACTCTTTTTGCAGCTTTGTGGATTTTTTAAAGGTCTTGAAAAGATGGTGATCAGTTTGTTGATCTATAGATAGGGTGAAGAAATTTTTACATACCAGGTGATTTGGGCACTGTAAATAGAAGGTAAGATTATAATGAATTCTTCACCGTGCATATTGTAATGTGTGCTGTTATTTCATTATCAAATTTGGTGAAATGACTGGGGGCAATGTGAAGAAGGCCTATCAAAGCTGTGTGGAATTCAATACAGGGATTTTGGCTTACTGGATAAGGGGTCTGGCAGAAATTTTGTGAAATAAAACTAAGGAAAATGCAGAGCCCTGTAGCTGAGGAGGAATAACCTCCTGGAGTGGCATCCAGCTGAAAATTAGCTTTGCAGCAAAGACTCTGGTGGACACCCATGTGTCCATGAGCCAGTGATGTGCCTGTGAAACAGAAGGTTTAGCAGCCTCCTGGGCTGGATCATGAAGTGCTGCCAGCAGGTGGAGGAAGTTGATCTCTCTTTTCCAGAAAGAACTGGTGAAATGAAATGAAATTAAACTGGAGTGATGGCACCAGGGTTGGGCCCTACAGAAGAAACATGGAGATATTGGAGTGAGTCCAGTGTAGGGCAAAGTTGGAGGGATAAGAGAATTAGATCTATTGGAGAGAGGCTGGGAGCTGCAGCTACTCAGCCTGGAGAAGAAATGGTTTGCAGGGATCTTGTCAATATCTATAATTAGATCAGGAGGAGCGAAGAATACTGAGCCAAACGTCTCAGTGTATCTTGTGACATGCAAGAGACAATGGGCAAAAACTGAAAAATGGGAAATCCATACACAAGCAAAAAAAACACCTTTTATTTTCTGCTTTCTGGTCAAGGACTGCAGCAGCTTGGCCAGAGAGTTTGTGGGGTCTCCATCCTTAGAGGTTATTTAAAACTCAGTCTGGATGTGTTCCTGAGTAACCAGGTCTAGGTCACTGCTTGAGCAGGGTGGTTGGATGAGGTGATCCTAAGAGGTGCCTCCCAACTTCAGCTTCTGTGGTTCTGTGAGTTTCAGTTTCTATGGCTGGTGATAAACTGCTGCAAAATCCAATGTTAGAAATTTTAGGCACACCTAAAATGAATTTACCTGAATGTCTCTGACCATTATAATGGTGCATCTAACTTAAAAAACAGAGTTCTCTGTTTCACAAACACAAGTATTTGTAACATCTTTGCTTACTTGAGTCTTTCATGCTGTAGATGCATTGCAACAGGGACACAATACTGATGCCCAAGAGACTGTCTACTGAATTGATAATCAAATTGAAATACAAGTCACATACAGACCTGCTCACATTCTAAAATTCATCCAAACTCTAGCCCCTTAGACCCAAAAATGCCTTGTTACCTCTACTTTGAACTACTATTTTTTTTTTTTTCTGGGGAAAATAGAATCATTGGTTTAATCCCCACCAGATATCTGCCAAGGATGCTGACAGACCTTCTCCTGCTCTGTTCTTGGTGTAGATACTGTCTAATTGTTTGGGACTGTCATCTTATTACTTTTTCCCTGTAATTAACATGTTCTGCCAAGACATTTTTCATGGTAAAGATGAATCAATTTCAGCCTTAGCTTTATTTATTACCATCTATAAATGAGAAAAGCAACTGTATTTTCTTATGAGTATACTTAAGCTTTATTCCCTAGTGCTTGTTGAGCATCAAGGAACATTATATTTATAACAGAGAAGGAAAAACCCACATACTGGTATTTCTGTAAGATGCTGGTGAAGAGAAGTAGGATTTGCTACTGGTAGAATTTTGTAATCATCTGCTGGTAATTCATATTTGATGGACATAATTTGGTAACACACTGCCCTCATCAGCCCAGGGCTATGTGTTTGTTGGTATGAAGTGAGTGACTTCAGGCACAAGTTTTAAGATCTATTAATCAACCTGTGTCTCTCCTGGTAGAGGAAGGCCTGAAGTAGGAAATAATAGATTCTCATCTGATTCAAAATTTCTCCAGCATTCACTTATTTTGATTAAAAAGAGGAAAAGATGGGGCACCACAGGATGGCGTGGCATATGCCGTTTCAGAATCCTTCTGTGATTATCCCAAAATGAGGTTTATACTGTTCTTCTGCTGAGGAGAGGGAAAGGATCATTGAATTGCCACTTTTACCTCTGGATGCATGGGTTAAGTTAGTGCCTGCTTACACTTAATGAAAATATGGGTGGGGAGAGTGGGGGAAGATCAAGACTTCAAAAAAAAACAAACCAACCCATCCTACTCATCCTTTCCAAACCAACCCCAAAACCCTGAAGAAACCAAAAACAACAGAAAGGCCAGTGGGCCATCTCTCTGGGGTGCCTGAAAAATTAATCTTGACCATAATTGATGGAAATTTTATTTAGTAGCACATTTTAAAGTATGGGGCTTTTGTTTGCTAATGGTTCAAGAAACAGTTGAGTAGTTAGTGAACACTTTTGGGTTCTGTGTACACTAGTGGAGAATTAGTTGCTGATTACATTTATTGGACACTTTATATCTTTGTGATTGGCAGTAGTGCATCACTATAACCAGTTCAAATGAGAAAAGAACAGAGACAATTTCCAATATGCATTTGTGTTTCACTTTCTTTGTAATAAAATGCAAACAACCTCGTTTTCCATGAGGCTATTGGCGGCTTGCTTTTATTCAAACAAAGTGTTCCTGTTAATTCACAAAACTGCCTCTTGAGCTGTCCAATGTAGTTATTTATATTATTGTGAGAAGGGTGTGAGAATATAGTACTGCAGATGTTCACAGTTAATATCCAAACACTCTCTGTGGGTTACTAAGAAATGATGACCTGAGATCAAATTCAGAGCCCCTTGGAACTCAAGATTCAAAACAAATCTAATTCTGAGATGTCCACTGAAATCTTTCAAAAATGAAATATAAACTACTGTAATGGGCTATCAAAACTGTCAGGCTGGCTCAGCAGAATGAGTGATGTGTTTAAGTTTGATTGCTTTCAGAAGCTCCATGAAACCTGAAGAGTTCCATCCAAATGGCCAAAAGCCACTTCTGTATCCAATTATCAAAACCACCCTGAACAAAAGCTGTCAAGTGCTGAATTGTGGTTTGGAATCATGCTGTACAGTGATAAAATGATTACCCTTAAAGAGAACTTTGCACATAGATTAATAAACATTTTTCCTACTTAAGAAATCTGGAGCAGTAATTAAATATCAAAAGGAAGCAATTCCATTTTTAGCTGGTGCATATATCCAAGGTTTAATTGTTACTTTTGTCTACATTTTCCCAACAATTCTGTAAAGTGTGCAAGCACAAAAGGTGAGGATTTAACATTAAGCAAAGTCCCACAGTCTGTAAGTTCTCACAAAGCTGCCCTTGTAGAAAAACACTGATTATATAAAATTAATTAATATAATCCAGATCAGTGATTCTCTTTCAGTTTAACTGGAATTAATCATCAGCTACTCTTTGTATTTTTAAATATACGCTTCTGACTTTACTGTGTGCATTAAAAATAGAGCTGAAAGAGTTTTTTAGGGAGCTCTGCTGCAAGCTCTTATCTCTTTAAAAATAAAATAAAGTCAAGGCAAGCTTATGAGAAGAAATATAATTAAAGTCACAGATGAAGTTAAAGAGAGTGGGAGAAATGAGGACACTGAAGATTTTTCTCTTCTCTCCCCTCTACATTCCAAAGCACTGGGGGGTAAAGAAATAGAGAAATAGAAGGGGGATAAAACTCAAACCAGTTCCTTTTTAATTCATAGAAAAATACCTTAAAATGTTCAATTCAATTGAAATTCCATTTCCCAGGCCTTTTGGAGCTCTGCTGAGACTAAGGTCTCACATTTCCAGTTTTAGCAATGAATAACTTAGACACAGAAGTATGAAGATAGAAAAATGTGGTTAACATAGATTTGTTATAGGTACTTTGGTTCTATGTTGCCAGGATTTTTAGACTACTAACGAGTTTTGTGGGAACTTCCTGTTCTTCTGGTAGAAGCTGATGGGGTAGAAGAAACTGTTTTCACCTTAAGGGAAAAAAAAAATAAGGACTTTTTTATCTTTTAAGAAGACAGATAAAAATGAAAATGTAAATGAGTGTCCTGTTGGAAACCAGGGGTTGAATGAAAAAATCTACACCATATGGTTTTAAAATGCTCTCGTGGAGTGTGACAAATCTTTAAGAGAAAGCTGAATTTTTCTTGTGTAATGTTTAAATTGTTTCAGGAGAGTTAACAAAAAAAAAAAAACCCAAACAAAAACCAGCTGGTTTTGGGGCCCTCTTTTGAAAGTGATGCTGCTTGTTACAGAGAAGAATCCAGCAAAAGCAATTTTTTTGTTTTGGAAGAGATATTTTACTGTATGTCTATAGAATGAGGTACTTCATTGTGTTAGTATTCCATTTGCTCTTATAATTTGATTTCTGAAAGACTGAAGAAGTTATTTCACATATTTAAAAGCCAGGATCAGCAGTTCAAAGCTATTTATTAGCTTTTCTTTTACTGTTTTGAGTCTTCAGTGTTTTCTGGGACTAGCAGGTGAAGGCAGGTAAACTTCTGATTTTCCAAATACTATATTTGTGTTTCTTCAGGTAAGACAGGAAATAGTACACAGATTAGAAGCAGGTAATGCTTTTCTGTATGTTTATGCCATGAACTGATTTTCACACTCCTAAGTGTCAGGAATCCTTTAACATTTGGACTTTAGAGAATTACTTCTATAAGTAATCTCTTAATCTTTCACCCTTCTTCAGAGGCTTCACTTAAAGGACTCTAATCTAGTCTGCCTGTTCATTTTTTCTTTCCTTGGTCATCTTTTGTGAGAAAATGAACAATATTTCTGATAAGTACAGTTTCTGAACCACGAGATGATATTCAATTCTTCTGTAGAGAGAAGTAGTCAGAATAGAGGGCAAATTTATGTCAGCCAGAACAGTTTTTTTTTGGGTGTTTTTATTTTTTGTGTGTGCTTTGTGTTTTTTTTTCTTTTTTTTTCTTTTTTTTTTTGTTTTGTTTTTTATTTTATTTTATTTTATTTTTTTTAATACTTTCTAGTTTTAGGAGAATTCATTAAAAAAAAAAGCCCAAACAAAAACCAGCTGGTTTTGGGGCCCTCTTTTGAAAGTGATGAAAGTGATGCTGCTTGTTATGGAGAAGAATTCAGCAAAAGCAATTTTTTGTTTTGGAAGAGACAAAGTGTTAAATGTGTTGATAGTGTTGGGTTAAAAACTGGAGACCAAGAGGAGATGAAGGATTTTAAATACCAAAACAAGAGTTTTGCAGAGCATTCATAAATTCACTTAGCAGTGAATTTTCTCTGTCCCATGGCAGTACCTTCAAGGGACATCAATGATGCTTTGGGCTTTGTGGTGAATTCTGCTCCTACAGGGGAAGTTTGAGATAAACCAATAGTATTTGAGGCTGAAATGTCCTTAAAGTGTTATAGATCAAATTCTGGCCAGTGGACACTTGAAATACATCACTTGGCAAACATATCTATGTGTTCTGTGTTGTTGAAGTGGAGATGAGAGTAAGCAGTAAATATTTGTTATAAATTCTGACAAAGGATTTCACTGTGATATTTGTGAGCTCCCTGAGAGTCTGGTTGGAATAAAGGCTTTCATTCACATTATGCACACACTATTTCATGTTTTTTATTAACTGCTAAAGCCTTGCCCAGACTTCTGGAGTAGAATTGGTGTCAGACTGCATTTGCTGAAATTTATAAATGTATAAAGAATACCTCTAGTGGTGGTGTTTTGGAACTTGGCTTATCTCATTTTATTTGTCTTACTGCAGGTGTCATATTTACTACTTGCAGTAATTTTGCTTTTAGGAGCTTCACTGCTTCTCCAATGTTGTTCAGTAGATAGCACTTCATGGATTATAGTGCAAACTACATCATAGGGATAAATCACATGTCAACTTCATTGCCTCTCCAACCACTGATTGAGCCAGGCTAAAGGATGATTAACCTTTCTAAAACTTTCTAGTTTTGCCTTTTGTCATTTAGATCAAGTTTTGTTGCATTTATTAAAGCAAACAGAACCTGAACATTTTTTGAAAGACATTTGTGCCTTGTATTATCTCTGTAAATCCTGAATTATTCAGCTAAGAATTCTTCTCTTGGAAAAACTGTCATCAAGAGAAGGTATTTTGATAAAAAAATTTTAGTAGGTCATATGAGGAAAATATTTGTTTGTTTTTATAGAAGTTTGATTTGTTTCAGCAAATAAATATAAGTAGAAAATGCTTTGACAAAAGAAATTCCTGCAGTTCTATTTGGGAACAGCTGTTACTTATTGAAATAGCAGAAATTAAATGAAAGAAAAGCAATGTCTTAAATTACCATCCTCTAATGAGATGTCATGAAGAAATATAATTGGTAGGAAAAATAAAGCAGGTAAAAATTCAAATTGAAGCCTAACATTAGATTTTTGTAAGTATCTGTAGTGAAAAAATGTAAGGCTTCAAAATATCTATTCTGTTTGCTTTTGAATGAAAAATGTTGAAAGACAAAAAATGGTTATAGTGACTAATATATGACAGTGTTTTTTTTCTTCTATGAAGAACATGAACCAACTATATTTTAAATAGAATAGTAACTAAATTCAGTCTGAAATCCTAAGTTGTAGTAATACTGTTTGCAATGATTCCAAATTGCTTTGTTTAAAAAAAAAGTAAGAACTTTTTCTTATTTGTATGAAATTATTCAAATAATTTTCTATACGAAAAAGCGTTTTTTCTTGGAAGAAAAGGAAGATGTATTATAAGACTTCTCTAAAACTTGTGACATTGCCAGTGTTGGATATCTGGATAATTTTTTATGCTTCTGTGATATTTCCTGTTCTCAGTTCTGTATGCCAGTTAAGCATGTATCTTAGGGAAATATTTAAATCTCTGCCTTGGGCCAGCTGAGTGTAAACTTAGGAAAGATCTGTATGAAACCTTGGACACTGCAGTGTTTTACCTTTCATAAGGTAGATATTCTCTCCTGGTGCTTCATTTAATGTCATGTTGGTAGACATCTGAGCTGTGGTGCTGAAAAACATGGGCAAGTGGTCAATAAGATGATAGAGCTGGTTATTTTTTGATGGCTTGTTCCTTAATGAGTTTGCCTGATATGATATCAGCTTGGGAGTGAATTTTTGTTTTAACTAATTTATTCTGATCTGTTGCTGTATAAAAGCACGTTTCACTACATTGTGACTAATTGCCCTTGAACAAAAATAAATACATGTCATAAAAGCTCAAATGTTTTGGATGTGTAGAGGAGCCCTAAAGAACAGATTGAGCTTTTTTTTTTTAACTCTTCACCTCCTCTGCCATGTTTTAACCCTAACTTCAATGTCATTAGTGGCAGCTTAGCTGCTGCAATCAACCACATTGATTCTCAATCAATCAGGTTTTCTTGTAGGAACAGAAATTGTAAGTGATCTATGTGGCCATTACTTCCAGCTCTGGAAAAAGGATTTCAGTGTGAAAACACAAGACAAGTACTTTTGAAATTAATACCAAGTGATTGGTTCTGACTTATTTTTACTCGATATCTTCATTGTCGTTAATTAAAATCTTCCTCTGGGCACTTGGATATATCCTGGCAAATATATTGTTTTATTGTTTGTTTGGTTTTCTTGCTTTTCTTAAATTCCCCTGTCTTCGTGTTCTTTTTCTTGCATTTTGAAGGAAAACTCCTTAGAACAGACAGTTTTGTTTGTTTGTTTTTAGTGGGGGTGAAGTTGTTTGTCTGTTTTAATTGTAACTGTACTGTATAAAGCTCAGTGGAGAATGCTGTTACTTGATCAGATCTTCTATGTGTTGCAGCAAATAAATATGAATAGACAACTAAGACAGACAATGGCAATAACAATTGTACAGTTCTGGAACGTTTTTGACCTGACACAGAACATGCTTCATCTTTGTTCTCTTTTTAGCTCTGCATCTCTTTTAAAGGTACCTGCCATGTTGAAAAATTAAAAAAAAAAAAAAAAGAGGAAAAAAGGAACCAACACTGGGTTTAGCAGCACTGAGAGGAATACTAATGTGAACTTTTGCAAACATTATTCTGAAAATGCCACTCTAAATAGACATACCTTTATGAATAGTAATCTGACATTTATAACTATACTAAATAATGCAACAAAAGAATTTTCAAGGTTCATGCGAACCTTTGCACATGCAGACTTTTCCGCATCTTAAATTATTTACTGTGTTTAGAAACCATCTCAGTGAATCAGATTTTTGAAACACAAAGCAAATATTAACTGTTGAGTTACATGAGAATTTAGGGTTTGTGTCAGAAGGAAGATGATGGTAATCTTACGTGACTTGTGGTTTTACAAAATAGTGAGGCAAGCTATGGCATTTCTGCCAGCACAAACACATGTACTCCATCTAATGTTTGCAAGGCAAGGTATGTATCTTTAAATATTTCTACACTGGATTGGAATATCATGGGGATATTTCTGTAACAGGAGAGGAATGAATAGCTGATCCTCTAAGTCTTATGCACCAATAAATTCTGATTTCTTTGAGGAAGAACTTGACTGTGCTGGAACACATTGCCCAGAGAGGCTGTGGAGTGTCCCTCACTGGAGATATCCCAGAACCATCTGGACACAATCCTGTGCTCTGGGCTGACCCTGCTTGAGCAGGGGGTTTGGATCAGATGATCCACCCAATGTGGTCCCTTCCAAACTTCACCATTCTGTGTTCTTTCATTTGGTATTTAGCAATATCACTTCTCTGCAATGCAGGAAATTTGCTGCTATCACGTGGAGTTACTAATTTAACAAAGTATTTAATGGTATATGAACTACTGATACCTACCAAGACACAATTTAATTTTCAATTTTTAAAAATTTTTTTTAATGGTCTTTCATTCATTGTAGCTTTAAAAGAAATTTATTTTCTACTTTAAATGAAGTCAGACTTGGTAATATGGGTCCCATCCAACATAAGATACTCTAGGATTCCATGAACTTTTATCAATATGAATATCTGGGAGGAATTTTTTGAATCTTCAGGATTTTCTGGGCTGTTTTGTGTTTTTTTCTATGCAGTGGAATGAACGCAGGAGTGCAAAACCTAGGAAGCCATCCCTTCTAGCATAAATTCAAGTGTAGATGCTAATAAGCAGGTATTGGAAATGTTCTTTATAATTTTTTGAAAGTCTGTCAGCATCATTGGGGAATATATAATTTGTAATGTAAAAAACAGTAATATTTATCTCAGACCCATGTCATCTTAATAGTTAGTCTTTATAATGCAAGTATTAATGCATGTATGCTAAGGCTTAGTGTCAGGGATTAAAATTTAGTTGTACAAACACTTCCTTCCTCATGTTTCAGGGATTTGTAGGACAAGGCTGGTTTGCTTACACAGATTTGTTCTTGAAATGAACTGTTCTGGAAATTAAACTAACTTAAGAAATAACCAAATTTTCAGCTGTTGCAATAGTGTAACCTGAATTAATTTATTTAAATCTGAAACAGGTGTCAAGAATCCTGGAGCTGATGCCAAATTTGGGTCTTTGTAAACAAAGCTATTGCACAACTAAGGCAACAAACCATAAAAACCATTTGCTTTGGAAATGAGTATTTAAAATATCCAAATTGTCTTGCTTCTCGGTACTCTGCTGGATAAAGAAAAAATAGTCTTCAGTTTAGGACTGTTTTGTTTAAGGAGGGTGCTAAAATCCTGTTCTACATTAAGGAATGGTTGCAAAATAATTTTTTTGATAATGGGTGAAAGTTAAGAAAGGAAAACTAAACCCATGCACCAAAATGAAAAAAACTCTGTTGTTTTCCCTTCATCAGACTGTCTTTTGAAATAGGATGGACTTGAAATTTTTTAACTGATGAATATATAATTTTAAAAATGAAATGTGGGCAGCTGAAATGGTTTATATCAGAGTTTAAAGCATTAAGCTCACACTAAAATATCTAAGATGCCACAATGAACTCCTGAGATGTCTTGGTTTATTTTTTCAGGGAATTAATTTTCTTCAGGATCAGTTCAGATACTGCTATGCAGGCTGTGTCAGATTCTCGGTATATTTGCCTGATAGCCATACATACTCTAAATAGGCAAACAAAACAAAAAAAAAAAAAACACCCAAAACATGACAATCAGTTTGTGAAATGTCAGTTTTAATTTCTTGATTGCCTCACCAAACTCTACTCTCCTAAGAAAGGATAGGAAGGGAGAAGCAACAGTTATTTTTGACATGCCCCTAGGTGATTATATTCTTCTTCATCAGACAAGAATGTGTATGCTTGACTGCACAATGCAGAAATTAAAAGCTGCTGCACTCATTTGTGAGGCATGTTTTCTTTTGGGGTTGGTGCCACCATTTAGAGTAATGTTTGTCTCATTTGAGCTGTGATCCTCTCTTGGGGACTCGAGGGGAGTGTGTTTTTAGGTGTATCGATGAAGCTATAGCTGATCAAAAATACAGTAATGTTTCTTCTTTCAAAACTGAAAGGAACTTTCAGTGGGCTTTGGATTAGCTTTTTTTTTTAAATATAATAGTACAGAGCAAGGAGCAGCACATGTGGCAAAGATCCTACTGGAGTTAATTTGCTTTTTAGAGCCAAGTGCCTTGTCTTTACCTGTAAGGTGCTGGCAGTGCTTGGGGAGCAGCTCTGTGTGGTGGTGCTTGCAGGGGTCCCAGGACAAAGGAAGAGATGAGAATCTTGACTCCATGTTTCAGAAGGCTGGTTTATTATTTTATGATATATATTATATGAAAAGAAAATGATATATTAAAACTATACTAAAAGGATAGAAGAAAGGATTTCATCAGAGGGCTAGAAAGGAAAAAGAATGGAATGGTAATAAAATCTTGTGACTGACCAGAGAGTCTGAGACAACTGGAGTGTGATTGGCCATTAATTAAAAACAACCACATGAGACCAATCAAAGATGCAGCTGTTGCATTCCACAGCAGCAGATAATCATTGTTTTTCTATTCCTCTAAGGATTCTCAGGAGAAAAAAACCTAGCAAAGGATTTTTCAGAAAATATCTGCAACAGCTCTGCACCTAAATCATCTTGGTGGTGTGCAACTTGTGCCCAGAGCGTGGCAAAGATAATTTCTGTCTCCTCTGGGATAGCACATCTCCTGTGCTCTTTGTGCTGCAAGATGAATATGGTGGACCAAATTCATCAAACTTGGATGCCTGACATCAAACACAAATTTAGGAATTTAAATCAAAAATTGTTTTGTTTTCTGGACACTGAACTTGTAGCAGCTGTCCATTTGTGGGTGCTTACCTGATTTTTGTGGTTTAAGCCCAGCAGGTAACACTCTACTCACAGAGCAGCCCTCTGGCCTGTTGAGGTCAGCTTTTCTGTTCCCTCCCAGCTCCTTGTGCTTTTCCTCACTGTCAGGGTAAGGGAAAATAAAGAGTCCTTGATTTTGGGGTAAGCTGAAACACCAGTGTGTTATCGATCTTCTAAATCCAACACTGAGTTAATTTTCTTTCTGGTATCTGGCATGGTGTTATCTTGTCCAAAAGCAGGACACTGACTTTAAAATGAAGCTGATATGGTTAATGTGCTAAATATGCCTCTTTACAATCAATTTCTTAGTATTAAAATTGGAAAATTCTGGTTGAGGCTGTCTATGCTGTAAATTTTTCCTTCCTTCATTTTGCATTTGCATGGTTGTGTTAATTAGGGAATTAACAAAAGAAACCATGATAATAAACTACTCCAACCCAGACATGTGGTACCTAATTCCTGCTTCTCATCTGGCTTTATTTATTTCTGCTTCATTATACTGACCAAATTCACATCAGATACTGTTTCTGAACAGTTTTTCCATTTTGAACCTGATAGAGATGGTTAAGTTTTGTGCTTGTTTGTTGGAGAGTTTTTATTTTTTAAGGAAAATGAATATAATCTTCTTTGTAGCTCACTAATTTCCTAGTGTTGAAAGCCATATTATCACCACCTTAATATAAACGATGTGCTGATAGATTGGCTGACAGACAGAAGTTTTTCTCATTTGACTGGAAATGCATTTGCCAGAAATAAGCCAATTTTTTGCCAGCCATTTCTTTTCTGAGCACTTTATTCCACTTGAATGTTAAAATACTTGTTTCTGTACCACTATACAGGGAAATAGTTTAGTACTGCTTTCCCCATATTGAAATGCTGCCTGTGCAGAACTGCTTGGAGTGAATGATTATGAATAGATGTTCAGAGCTGCATATTGAATATCGCATTTGAAGGCAGACCCAGATATGTGTAGAGAATAAACCTTTATGCTTTTGTCATGCTGTTATCATTTATGTGCTCGCCACATAGCAAGCTTTGCAAATAAGGTAATTTTGTGGCAGTCTACAGCCAAATATTAACAGCTGTCTTGCTGTTGTGCTCAGAATCAGATCTGAGCTTTTAATGCAGCTCTTCTAGAATGCCCTTTATTATCAGGGGAAGGGGAGAGACAGCTGCTTTGCATTTTTCAGATGTGATGTGGTTTGGGGTTTTACCAAGACTTCGGTCTCTTGATGACAGCAGAGCATACAAGAGTGAAGAGGAGAAAGCTTAATATTAAAACAGTAAATAAAACTAGAGATAACTTTTGGAAAGGAACACCTGAGTCACATGTAAAATAATATCTTTAAAATGATTACATTTTATTTTTGCTCTTGCTGAATTGCACCAGTTTATGACTTTAAGCCTTATGAGATATATGTCTGCTCAGCAGGTGTGAGAAATAGTTTCATCACCTACAGGTAGAAAATTGATTTTTACTTAGTGTAAGGAGATGTGTACTGTTTCCTTAAATTTATGGTTGGAAGCAGAACACATCCCCTCATGCTGTACAAAAATCAATTTACCAGAGCAGAAGGAAACTTAAGTGTGTTCTAAACTGTGAAACAGAGTGGAAACAAACAGTTATGGAGATAGCACTTACTACTGACTGCATTAAGGCTTACTCTACAACTGTAGAGGAAGGCAGCTTTTTATTTTTTTTTTTTCCTCCCCCTCAGTTATTTTCATTGTTGGTGCTTGTCTTTCAGGCTTTGTAGTGCAAAACAGCCACTCAATGGTTTGCTTTGCTTTTTCCTCCTAAATTAATCTGATGGTTTTGCAGGCTGCGAAATTCCATTTTACAGCCAGGAGTGCTTCGGTGTCTGGATTTTCTGATGTCAGCTTAAAACAACAGGCAAGGCATCACTGAACTTGAAGTGGTCTTTTTCCTGAGATTTTGGGTCGCTGTGCTAAGTGGTGCCCTGAGGCACCTGAGTGATAGAAGCCACCGGGAGCGTGACCTCTGTGCTGGCTCCCGTGGTGGCAGCTGGTGGGAGGTTATTGCCACCAGAGTCAGCGATCCAAAGGGCTCAGCCTGGCTGCAAGGCAGAGCTGCAATTTCACCTTTGGGAGATGCGGTTATCCCTGCTTGGCCAGTGCAGAAATGAGGGCAACTGCAGCAGTGAGACCCTCAGCTGTGGATTATACACTTCCAGTTCAAATAGGTGGAAGCTGAATTTGGTCCACAACCCAGATAATCAGACCTTGCTCAGATACAGCAACGAGAATTGTAGGCTTGCTTTTGGATTCTGTTATGTTGACATTCAAAATTCAGTGTTTTATTGAAATTCAAATTCATGCTATATTGACAATAATGCAAGCAGAGCAGGCTGACCCTTAACCACTGCTAAAGATCCAGTAAACCAGTTACAGTCAATGACAGCTGCTGATAATGATACGTGATAATCCTTCACACCAGAATTTCAGAGAAGTCATGAAATCAGGAAACTCTCTACTGCACCCAGGTAAATTGTCCCTTCTGTTACAATATGAAGAAAAAGGCGTTACTTACATCTGAAATAGTAATTGAGCATACCTCTACCAAAATGAATAATGTAATTAATTTTGTATGTGCTGGTAAAGTGGGCTGAAGAGACCCCAAAAATTGATGAACAGCATGAAAAGCAACTATGTCTGCTTCTCATCCAGTTGTATTTCAGTTGGTTATGCATTTCTACATGTGTGTTTTCTGAATAGTGCTTCATTATATCTGGATTTTAACCTTGTAAGAAATCCATACTGTGAGCCTTATTCCCACATTAGATTGTGGGATCTGGGGATTGTTCAGGGTAGTTAAATATAAAATTTTATTGTCTTTTCCCTGGGGGGGCTTTTTCTTTTTACAGAAATCCATCAGATCAACACAAATCATTTAATAGGATGTGTTATCAGTGCACATCACACAAATTGGCTTCATGCAAGCCTTGTTGGAACAATTTGGCTGATTTTTGTGTGCATGTGTGTGTGTCTGCACAGATAGCCTTCCAGGCTGAGATCTGTGCATGTTCAGCATGAGTTGCAGAGTATGCCTTTTTGACAGCTTGGTCATCTCTGAATTCAAAGAGGAATTGTCATGAGAGAGATTGAAAAATGTGATACTCAATATTTTCAATAAGAAGTCCTTGTGCAATCCGTTTGAGGAAACACTGGGCAAGCTTCAGAGTAACATAATGTTATTTAAATTTGATAGCCTGAATCCACCAGCAGTAAAAAACACCACTTGAAATTTTGAAAGTAACACTCTACAGCTACTTGATCTACCCAAGAAATAGCATTTTAAATCAGTGCTTGAAAAAGAATGGTATAGCCACAGATCCTTTCAACCCCTTTTTATTGCAAATTAAAGCCTGTAGTATTTCTGTCTGCCTTTTTACCATATCCAAGCCTGGTGATAATTCCCATCCCCTATACCATCAAGACCTAAGTCATAGCATTACTGACTGGTGTCTTGGTCAGTGCTTTGTTGTTCAGAATTGTCAAGTTTTGCTGTGCTGAGATTCCCTATATTAAGCACAGTTTGCACTGTAAAGAGGTTCTTGGTCTGTGTGCACTGTCTTTATCCATATTTGTAAAGCATGGTCAGGAAAATGAACAGCTTAGCTTGTCACTGAAAAATCAGAAGTTTAGAAGATTGATTATGTTAGTAAAATATCTGCTCTGCCTGGATTTTTGCCCCTCTCTTGCTGTGTCTTTGTTGCTGAGCATGAGAGCCTATTTCGTTGTTTGAATTTATTTAAAACCAGCACAAATTCTAAATTTATATATAAATCAGTGTATTCTGATTTCTGAGTTCAGCTTTCCTGCTGTGAGATCCAGCCTGTAAACCAAGGATGCAGGACTTAAATCAATTGTCATGATTTTATGTTAGTAAAAGAGAATTATAGAAAAACATGACTACCTGAAGTCCTGATAGTAAATACTATAAAAATGGTAAGAAAATGAAGGATGTTGAAATTGACAGCTTAGTATTGAACTGTTGTTTTTTCTACTTTGCTATGACAGCAGTATTTGTGTGTTGATATTGATAAATATTGATGGTTTGTAGATAGGGGAGCTTTGCTGGGGTTACCAATGCCAGCTTGGGTTGGGGTGTGTGTGTCAGCACAGGGCCAGGCAGCAGGGCTTTATGGGGTTGGTTTTAAGGTGCTTTTTGGGCTTCCAAGTGTAGGCTGATTTATTTGGGTCTCAGTCAGTTTGGGATCTCTGTGCTGCATGCCTTTGTGCTGCTGTAGATATGAGATAATGTGTCTTTTCTTGGGAAATAAGAATCTTTACAGAGAGTCCAGTCCTTCATGACCATCTGCATTTGTAAAAATGGAATTTCAGGCAGGGGTATATATGTTTTTTGTGCTAGTATTTTACACATATGATTGTATATACATGCAATCTTATATATACTGGACACAATTGTGAAGGCTCATGGGCTCATACCTAATGTCCTTCCTTAACTTTCAAAATTAGTGTTAACGTTTGGTTAACATTGTCTTCCAAATCATATAATCTGCTCCATGTGCTTTTTAGATTTGGAAGAACAAAAGAAATGAATTTTTTTAATTTGTAAATAAATTTGTGTCCATATTGAGAAATGCTTCGAAAAAGTTTCTCATCTCAATTTACAGACTTGACTTCTGCCTTCTCTCTGAAATGTTTGATTATCCAGTCTCCTGTTAATCCTTATTTTTATTTATTTAAACAAATCCTTATTTAAAGCTTTTTTTTTTGTAATTTCATGTTACTCTTTCTTTTGAAGTTTAGTCTCCACATAATAAAGAACAAAGCCATGTTTTTGATCGACAGCAGTGACTTAAATGAAAACATCCCTTTGAGGGAAGCCTTTATAAGGGTTCAGTTTATCTGCTTTCTTAAGGTTCAGTGCCCTTTCTCATAAATGATACAATATTTCTTAAGAAGTTTATCTTGTCAAACCTTGTTAAAATGTAAATAAAATAAATAAAATTGATCTGAAACCACAGGGTGCCTTTAATAGCATTCTGGCCCAGATGTGAAAAAATATGGACTATATCTAAACAGCAGATGTCTTTGAGATTGCAGATAATGATAGTTACATTCCTATGTTGTTCCCTATAGCTTTTTCTGGCTTTAGTTTTTGGAGTCAAGGGGCAAAAAGTCAAACCTATGGATTTTCTGTTAAGAAGTTCATAAATTATGGATGAAGAGTGACAGTTATTGGTATTTAAAGGCATCATTCTTGTAGATGAATATTAATAGGGGCAAAAACCTGAAGGAATTCTGAATAAAAACTTTCTGAAGTAGAGCAACTTGAAGAAAGATTTGCATTATTTTTTGAATTGTGCATTGATAGAGAAATGATGGATTATTGAGCAATGCATCTGTAAGTATGGATCCATTTTTTTGCCTGTTCTTTGTGTAGAGGAGTGAATCCTCATGGAACAGCTCCTTCACTGCTAAGCCAGTCTTCAAAATTCATTTTCAAAGTGGTCATTCTTATGCAAGCAGCATGAATGAAACCTTTGGGTCTTTAATTTGTGCTCTGTGTTTGGGACAGGTTTATGCAGTGGTTGGCCAAGAAGCAACAAGAACCAGGCAAAAATATGCATGTTTGACAAACCATGTGTCTCTGATTAAAAAGGTAAGTGTAATATCCAGTCCCAAAAGCTTCCATAAAATAATTTGCATTTCACAGATGATTTAAAAGCATTTGAGATTGTACATTTTATTTCCACTTCATTTTCTTATCAAGAAAGAGCATAATGGAAATATTCCTGATAAAATAAATATGCAACATGCTAAGCAAGGGCAGTGGAAGTGGGAATGCAGAGAGCACATACAAGATGACAGTGAAAGGCAAGAGAAGAAAACTAAATACAGGCATAATTTATGGGCTTAAAATAGACAAGCCTAGTAGAACCTGGTATTGATTTCTGTTACTTTTTTTCTCTCCCTGTCCTTGTGAAATAAGTGATGGTTCTGTTCCTGCCCACTCCAAAATGGGAGCTCTGGCTGGGCCTGATCCCCTGTCATACAGAGGTCTGTTCACTTATTTTACATGGAATGCTAGGCAAACAGCTATTCTCTTGTGCTTCTTTTTTATGTTTTGTTGCACTGCTGTAGCTTTCTAGAGGATGTGGGAGGGATCTATGTGCTACCGCACAAGGATTTCATGAATTTATAAAGAAATTGCCGAGTTTACTTTCTATTTCTAAACCTTAGCCTAAGAAGTATAATTGATCATTTTAGAGTAATTCTGGTTTTGTTCTCAATGAGTATTTCTTTCAGATAATTTATTCCTACACAAATCAGCTATTTGTTTTTAAGTTTTGGTGAATCTTGCATAGTATATTAGAGATGTGCTATGCACAGGCTGAAACTGTAATTACAGAGTCACTGTGTGGAGCCTTGTGAGATTATGCCCTTACTGTAAAGCATTCTGTTTTGTCAATAAGCTTACATCAATACTTGGCAGGTCATTTATGCAGCTTTAATGTTTCAGAATATAAACTAGACAAAGTGACTAATATAAAATTGAAATTGCTTTGCATCTGCAATTGACAAATCCTATTTTGAAAGCATGCATGAACATGAGGATCAAACTTAGCTTTTATCATTTACATTTTTTTCCAATGGGGAAGTGTCTGATCCGTTTCTAATTCACCTGTTGTTGATTTCCTCTTTCTTTCCTAATCCCTTGAAGTTGAGATGTCCTCACCGTTAGGGGGAGAAATTAACAAAATCCCTGACTGAAGTGTATGGAGAATCTGTTAGGGAAATGTAAGAGGTTAACCTAAATCCTAGCACACAGAGATGTCTAGACTAGAAAAAAATCAGCATGGAGAAATACCTGGAAGTGGCACTAGGTTAAGGTGGAGCATACATGTATCATAGAAAGTTTGTTTATTCCTAGCAGAATTAATTTTTCTGGATGAGAAGCTCAAACAGGCAGAAATGCAGATGTGCACAAGTCCACGGTGAGCAGAGATGGTTTTAGGCTCCAGTTTCACCTGGCAAGCACCAAGCTGGAATATTTTAGTGCTTTTGATATGTCCAAACTAAAAATACCTAAGTGTAGGGTTACAGAAATTACAGGATTACTGTCCTCTCTGGATGGATGTACCCTTAGCAGGCAGTGATATTTTAAGCTCATTTTCATCCAAATGTATTTTGGACTAGTTTCAACAGATTGGTTGAATTGATTCTGAAGAAGGCTGTTCCCTTTTTCCTTACCCCATAGTGTAAGATGTTTTAACCATTCAGTTGGAGTCATTCAGCCAGTTTCAAATTCTGCATGTGTTGATACAAGAGCATTTTGCAGCATATGTATTAATTGTCTAATTTCCAAATCTAAATACTGTGGCTTCTACGATTCCTATGTCTGAGGCATGAGTGTCTTGAGTTAATGATGTGTATATCTATATCATAACTGCAAAATACTGGAAACATTCAGCTTGGATCACGGTAGAACATGAACAGCCATTGTTCTACTGCCTCTCTTGCTCAAGCTAGGCATAGATTCCCATCCCTGGAAGTGCTCAAGGCCAGGTTGACTGGGGTTTTGGGCAACCTGATCTGGTGGAAGATGTCCCTGCACTTGGCTCATCTTTAAGGTCCCTTTCAACCCAAATCTTCCTAGTGTTCTGTATTACCACATGCTTCTAGCTGTTTCCTGGGGTAAAAGCTTGATTCCAGGACACTTGGGTGTACTCCAAAGGATTTGCACTAGTGTGTGATTTTTGTCTAAAATGTGTTTTGAAGTCATTCTATTTTGTGCTCAACATTTGCATGTACGTTTTTAATATGTAAAGGGTCCCGCATTAGCCGGATGCGTGCTCGTGCTGCTGGAGCTGGCACAACAAAATGTGAATTTGCTGAAAGGAACTCAGGAAAAAAAAAAAAACCTCTATTAAAAGAGATTGGGGATTTGAAGAGACCAATTAGTGGGAGAAGATAAAATGGTCTCATTGTACCCTTTTCATGCAGGCAAAATTCAATGGAATATCATGTATTTGGTTTTGGAGGGAGGGAGGAGCACCAACCAAAAAAGGGAGGCATAATCAGAGATACAGTAACTGAAGGGATACTATAACCATCTCAAATGCTTGAATAGAGAAAAAATTTTAAATGAAGCTCAGGGTAAAAAAAAAAAAAAAAGGGTAAATTAACTACAGAAAAGTAACTTAAAAAAATTGTGACTAGCAATAAAAGGAGAACAAAAAAGGTAAAGGAAAACTAAAGCACTATAGGATGTGGAATGGCCACCCCAGAAATACTGCAGAGAATCTACTAGTGGGAGAATTTAAAACTGAGTGCTTTCTAAGCCTAAAAAATGTGAAAGCTAGAAAGGACAGGCATTTTGAAAGAATTGTGTAATGCACTATAGGTGTTTTTAGCTCTGATCTGTGTATTTATGCAAGACTGAGTGCAGCAATACTTGAAAAAGATAGGTCCTGTGTGTGGGGTTGCTGTCTGCTAATATAAATGTTTGACTTAAGAATGCCTGCAAGGTGAAATGCAAGGTTTTGCCCTCATCCTGCTTCTGGTGCTCTGCATTTCATTCATATTGTCAGGTACTCCATGCATTTCAGCTCACTTTCAGTTGGCTTTTCAGTAAGAAACCATTCCATTTCCAAACCAATGTCCCAGCCAGGCAACTCTGGGCTTTCACTGCTAAGTTGTTCTTCCATACATAGAATTACAAACATTCCAGGCTTGAAATATTTAAAGAAGTTTGGCTATTATTTTTCCTGTATGGTTTTTTGTTTGGCTGGTTCAGTTGGATGATGTTGGTTGGTTTTGTGTGTGTCTTCTAGTAGTCTTGAAAGAATTTTTGTTTTCAATGTATTACTGAATTTTTAATCTCTGCTCACCAAAAAACATGGCCGAAAGTACTTTCTGTGACCTTGGTTGTGTGAGTTGTTTGCTTTTACCTCTTTATGCTGTGTTTACTCCATGATGTAAGTCTTTGGTGGTGCTAGGATTTTTGAGATGTTTTACTTCATTTTATGTACTGCCTGTAGATAGTTCTTTCTACCAGAAAATGCAAATTTCCCTCTTGGATCAACAGCCAGAAAGTCAGCATCAATAATAAAGTATCTGGTTATTAGATTTGCATACCAACTCATGGATTTTTGGGGCTTTAGATTAATTCAGTTCTTCTACCTCTTTCCTGAAGGTTGAGATTTGGGTGAGATAACCTTGTTTACCACTGCTAATATCAGCCCCATGACCGATGGAATCACCTTATCAGCCTTTCTGATTTGGCTTTTTCCCATTTCCTTTAGGGTGTTCTTGTCTTTTAGAAAGGGGCTGTGGGGAAAAGATCAGAACTAGCGCAGAACTGAGTGCTTTTTCCTGTTCAAAGCTGGGTGGAAATACCATTTTCAGTCCATGAAATTGCCCTTTAAACTGTCATATTTTCTTTGTCTGTATCAAACAGCTTCCTCAGATGCATACATGTTGCCACATTTAGACAAAAATATGTATATTTTGGCAGAGAGGCAACTTCGATTTTTAAAATGATAATGCCTTAAAATTTGCTTGCTGCTGCTCTGAGTATGAAAGGTAGGAATTCAAATTTTAATGCTGTGGAATTTTGTAATGGGTTGCATCTTATTTTGTTTATATTTCAATCTTCTACTGAAAAACAATTATCTTTTCATCTGTGACAGCATTTGAAGTTTTCTTTTGCGAGGGAAAGGAAAAAAATATCCAACAACAAAATGCCACCCCACAACAACCAATGTCCCTGTCCCCCTTCTCTAAATGGAGAGTGTGCAAATCCCCCAAGTGGGATAAGGGGACAAAAAAAAACCCTTGGAAAAATAAAGGTAGTCAACTGATTTGAGATATAAGTGAACTATGGATAAACAACTTATCTGAACACTCATACTTTGATAGGTTTTTCTAAAAACTTGCTTATTTGATGTCTGTTAGTCTTAACATCCTTATAAATAAAAGCTGATTTAATAATATACTACTAAAATTAGTTTTCTGTATTGTGGTTTCTCTTTTCAATTTCTGACTTGTGATTAAAAGGTTTTAATGACGAGAGTGTTTATTTAATTACTTCTGTATTTTCATATCCATATCAAAAGTTTGTGTTAAACACTGATGAGGAACAGATGAATCTACTTTTTATAATCCTGGTCTCTTACCTGGTGTTTCAAGTGATACAGTTTATTATACTTGTGCTTGCGCCATGTGAGGAACATCTGTTCTAAAAAGCAACCTGAGAAAGAAAGTGTCAGGAAGGGAAACACTGTAAGAATGAAAATTGGTGCTGTCTTTCATCAATGTTGAGACTGTCAGAAGTTGCACAAGCCAGCCCTAACTATCCACAGCAGGCAATCTGATGCCAGCCTGCTGTTAAACAACCAACATTTAACAAGAAATAGCCTGTAGATTTAAAACATGGTGTTAAGCATCATTAAAGCTGAGTATCCTTAGAGTCTTATTAAAAAAGTCCTTTCTCTCTCTGTAATAAAACATTTCTCTCTGACTGTTTCAATTAAGGTTCTAACAATACAAACACTGTGCCTCCTAATTCAGTACCACGTTGGAGAACCTCTGTTCCTGTCAAGCTCTAAAGGCAAATAGAACAAAATATCTCCACAGAGCCCTGCCTAGCCAGCAAATGAGAGGCAGAAGATGGCTGTATTCTCCTGGTTCTCTTCAGCCTATCAAAGTCTTAAATTTCCAAATATCTCAGTGTTTTTGTCAGTTGCAATGCCCTTTATGTAACTGGTTGGCACCAAGGTTTAGGGCTTGCAGATGCTGAGCATGCCTGCTGAATCTCTTGGATTAAGTGATGGCCAGTTGTGATGTCAAAGAAAAAAAGAAATATTACAGATACTTACTCATTGTATTTAGGTTGAATCAAGCTCTCCATTTGACCTTTTGGCTCAGTTTTGGAAGTATATTCCTACAACATGATGTCTGCCCATGTGGAGTCCCACAGACTTCCTGCTCATTGGTGAGGCTTGCAGCACTTGTATCATCATTTCTTACAGTGGCCAAAATGAACAAGCCCAATTGCATTATCATGGATGTCAGGTGTTAAATTATAAGCACAAAGAGAAATTGAATGGTATGTTAGACTATTAGGAGTTTTAAAATAACCTTGTCAGATGAGAATTCTGAGAGCTTAGTTCTCTTGGACCCTGGTGGCACTACAAAAGTCCTAAAAATGGGGGTGAAACATTTGGTACAAGCAAGTAAAACACCTGTACACTTGATTTGGTGTACTTGAAAGGAAGAACAAACTTTATGGAAGAAAAGAGATATTTTCCTGTACTGTAAATCAAAAATAAATAATAATGCATGTTGCCAGTAATATAAAACCCTTTCAACAGTGAGTGCTAAGTGTTTGTAGCAGGGGAAGGCTGTTATGTTGTACTCAGTGAAATAATGATTGCTCTTCAAACAGTTTATTATTAATTATACCTTTTGCAAATGAAGCCTTTTTTTAAAGACAGGTGAGCCACTTCCAGTTAATACTGATGTATTTACTACAGATGTATTTGAGCTTTTAGCTTTTAAAATAGAATACCCCCAAAGCCGCAGTTTCACACGTGAGCTCTGCAGGATTAACCAGTGATGATTCTTTGAGTTCCAGCCCAACTCTTGTGAGAATAATAGTGAATAAAGAGAATTTCAAATAAAGCCAAACATAAATTGCTTATGCAAGGTTTTGGCATTGGTGGTTCAGGAATGGTGATGTGTGCTGTCCCAACATTCCCTGTTTTTAAGGAGTGCTGCCCTCTCTCTCCTGGAGGCACAATGCTTCTGAATGGGCTCATCCTCCTCAGCTTAATACCCAGGGGAAAATTACATGGAAAAATGTTAATATGTAGCAGTGGATCTTCTCAAAATAGAGTACCAATGGGTCCAATAAGCATCTATGGAATGTGTTGTTATTTTAACAGAATGTGCAGTCAATGATATCCTATTACACAAACTTTGTTGCTGCTGCAAGTTGGTGATTGCAAAATATTCTATACAGATTTTGGCGACTTTATTTTTTTCTTTATTACAAAAAAATATGTTAAAAGAACTCTGTGGGCTTATTAATATATATAATTTTCATTTTAGGTAGTGTAGCATAGCCTTAATTATGGTTATATTGAAGTCTTGGGTCTGTTAAAATGGGAATAATATTGTTGTGAGAATGAAAGGCATCATATACCCACAGCAGATTTCACTGCAGACTACAGAAAGTGTTTTAGATCATGTTATTAAAAGCTGAAAGAATATTGATTTCTCATGGTCTCAGAAGGGCCATGCATTTTCTCCTGTTCTAAGTAAAAATAAACCAATAAATGGCTGCATTAATGATGCTATCACTGGGTAGCAGCAGTATGTTTCTTAATGTCTTAGGCCTCAAACATGCAATCTCTTACTCATATCTTTTACTCTGGGCAGCTTCACAGAGCCATTAGACTCAATTGGGTCATTTGTCTCAGAAATGAATTCCCTGAAATCAGACTTGGTTGGAGTCACACATTCACTTCTGAATGGATGTGAATTTGCTGTGTGCTATGAAAGCCTAACCTGGAGGAAGATATTTAAAACTATTGCTAGCAGTGCAAATTGCTGTACAGCGCCTCACTCCCAGTGAATTTAGACTGTCTTCATCATTAAGAAGATTTATTTTTCATCTTTTATAGCAAGATAAGTGATATATGCCAACACTGCAAAAATCACAGCATAGGTAAAAAGTAAGTAGTTTCTTCCATTAGTTCTTAGGCTGTCATAGCCATACATTTCACTCCTTGCAGCCCTCATTCCCTCCATATCTGTTACCTTGTTTAGTCTTCCTTGTGAAAAACTAGAGCATTGTACCTCCCTTGGGATTTCATAATGGGGCAGGTAGCATTTCTTTGGCACTGGAGATAAGTGACTAAAAGTCTCTAAGAGAAACTGGAGTCAGTTGGGAAGATTATTTTTATATATTTATTTAAATTTATTTTGGTGTCACTCAATTTATGTGAAAAGGTCTCAAAAACATGTATAAAAAAAATCTGTTTTCACTTTTAGGACCCTTAACTATAGAAACATGGAGTGTCTTTTTTTGCTTGTATCAGTCCATACTGTGATGATATTGGTAGTAAGAGCTACCTAGGGAGGCTGCAACTTCATCTATACCTTTTTATTTTACTCCAATATAACTTCCAAATTACCTGGCAGTATTGCATCAAGGATGCTCTAATGGTTCTTGGTTTATTAAGAAGTTTCTGATGGGTGTGAAGGCCAAAACCACATCTACCTACAGGTCTGGCAAAGGAACTTGATTACAATTCCAAAAATCAGGAATTAGAGAACAGACAGGAAGAATTACTGGCTATGCAGTAAAGAGTTTATCATACTGAGCATTCCCTTTGGTACTTGCAGCCAAGAGATCTCTGTGACCCTCTAGCTCCAAACCCACCAAAATTGCACTCTGATTAGTGAGAAGATAAGAGTGGAAACAATGTTTGTTTCAAGTAGGTTTGCATCTCAAACAGCACCTTAAGAATTGTTCTTTGGAGCTAGGAATAGTCTCAACACAGATCCTCTGGGAATTTGGTTGCCTGTGCAGTCAATAGTTAAGGTGCAGCTTAATTTCTGCAGATGAAATAGATGTATCCTGGATATCCATTTGTTCTTACTGAGCTTCTTCCCTCTATAAATGGATGAAAATAGGAGTAAAAATCACCTGGACCGTTCACATGTTGCCTTTGGGCTGCTCTGTCTGCTCATTCGTGGGTCTCAGCCACACTAAGGGTGTCATCATCAACAGCCAGCTGAAGACTGGACCTGTTATTTTTTTTCTAGACCCTGGTGGTTGGTGGCAGATGAGCAGAAGTGGGCATAAGTCTCACCTGTACTCCACCTCTCTCCTTTAGCAGTCTGAGCTTACAGTTAACAATGCAGAAATGACCTCTGTTTACTGAATTTGTCATGCTGATGATCAGAATAGTCACAATGAAAATGTCTTAAAATAGATCTCACAAAAAAAAAAAAACAACAAAAAGGAAGCTTGAACATACATGTCCTTAATTATTTCCAGATGAACAGATGTTTTAGAATGAAAGGCAAACCATATTTTAATTTTCTAATTCATCTAATTTACTTACTTAGGGGAAAAAATTCTGGTTTTAAGAGGCTACAGGCACTGGTACCAATTAGAAAAAAATGCCATCTTAATAATTAAATTCTTAATTTAAAATTAAAAATACCACACTTAAGAATTCTAAGGCCCTAATTCTTTGAACAGGTCCGTGGACTTTAGTGTCCACTTAGAGTTAGCAGTAGTTATGCAACAATTTATTGTAAATAATAAGGATTTCTGAAAGAGTACAGGACAATGTAATAATAATCAATATGAAAGCAGTTGCAAAAAAAAAAAAAAAAAATCAATACCTTGAATTTCTGGCCAGTTTTTCCAGCTACTTTATAAATTATTAGGCAATGTGTATTTTCAATGACAGTATTGTACATGAAGATATTGCCATGAAGGCTTTCCAATATGAAATAAAATTCACAATATGCTCCTCCTAGAAAAATGAGGAGCAAAGTAGCAATACAAGAAAACTAATGTAATATGCAGGTGTTAGAGTGACAGCACACTAATGGCTGCACAGGAATTAATTAGACGTTAGTTAATTAATGGGTTGAATTCATTATCAGGTTTGCACAAGAGCAGCAGAAAGATCTTAAATATTCCACTTGCATGGCTTGGATCTTCCATGTGGAGTCTGACAATAGCGATCAAAATAGTTTATGGTGAATGTTAAATGGTGACTCCATGTCAAAACTTTATTTGGGACACAGAAATCCTCCTTACATATTCTCTTTAGATGTTCATATACTGATTGACTGAGTCATTTTCAGAAGTGTCCCTTTGCTGTGTCAGCCAGAGGTTCAGTGGAAAGCTAAGCTAAAAAAAGTCTTGCCAGAAATTGTCTTATTAACTCCTCACTAACTTACTAAGGGAGGTTCTTCAAGTCCTGTTCTTACCCAGCAAAAAACTTTCTTCATCTGATTTACTTTGTGCATAAATCTACTTTCATGGAAACAAAAGTGGTCTTTTTCTTTTTTTTTTTTTTAAGTCATCCTAAGTGCATCTTTAGGTTAGATAAAGAAGGGGAACCTGCAGTAGTCCTCACTCATTCTGCTTTGGTTTGTGTTTTGTGGTGATCTTTGCCTGTGAGAACTGTATTCCTTTGGAGTGAACCTGGATGGGAAGCTGCAGTTCAGGAGGGCACCTAGCATGTCACAACCACTAAATGGCATTCAGTCCATGGAACCAAGTTAGAGGAAGTCTTGAGGGGAGAAAAAAAAAGGCAAATAAAAAAAAAATCTGCCCCCCAAAAAACACAAAGCAAAATAAAATGAGTGTTCCTGAGTACTTACTGATGTTGCCTTCAAAAATTGTTTTTCTGGAATTTACTGTTTGCTGATATGGTGAGAGCTGTTGCTGACTGAAAGGATTTACTGCATATGGCAGCTCTGTGATCAGTTTATTTTCATGCTAAAACTACCAAAACAGAAATTTAGCCTGAACTGGAGTTTCTGTCTGGAGCAGGAATGGTCATGATATTTGGCAGCTGTGGCAAAGGAAGGCATGTGTGTGCAACTAGCATTAAACTTTCTATTTCCTTGCCTTCAGCTCTGTGAAAGTGTCTGTAAAACCCTTGATGGTTCTACAATGGCTTTTGAAAAATATTTGTTCACCTGACATACTTTGTCCCATTTACAGCGCCCTCAACTGAGATGTGTAATTTAAAGTGCTGTCCTAGAGAAGAAGGATTGCTCGTGGTGAAGGAGATTGTATCAGTCAACAGCAATTTTCTCACAGATAAAATTTTATAAACCAGTCTTACCCAAATTTACTTTCATTGCAAGAAAAATATCTGATGGAAAAAAATATTCTCTGAGACAACATAATTATCCTATGGCAAAATGGGATGCACATGATTTATGCAGTGATTGCACATAGCATCATTTTGTTTTTACTTTAACAAATGGGGATGTAAAATGTCATATTTATGAAAGAATATTTAAAAACAGTCTCGGTATCAGCTCAGTATTAGTTTTCTCAGTGTATATATAGGCCATGTTTTCCCTTAAGCATGTCAGTCACCATCAGAAACAAAACCATAAAGATTGCCATGGACACATTTCAAGAGCAGATCATTTAAAACTCAAAGAAGAAAAGTCAACAAAACAAATCCACATCTCCCACTTGTTTTAAAAATGTCTCTTCAAAGTAAAAGTTGATAAATGTGACTTTTGAGGAGAAAACAAATTTCTCACAGAGAGTCTGTCCAATTTGTGAGTGACTGGAATGACTGATGGCTCAAAACATCTCATGTGTGCATGTGAGGGGAAGGGGCAGCCTGGGTCTTGCTCTGGTGAGGAGATGCTCTGCTCCATCCATGCCCTACTGCCCCCAGATCCTGTATACCAGCCTGGCAGGGGCTGCCCATCCCTGGCACAGCACAGGCAATGCTCCACACCCACCTCTGGAGCCCCTAACCCAGCTTCTTAGTGCCCAAATGACCAGAAATCCCACCTGGGGGAGTGGCACAGGAAAGCCAAGGGATATTTAAAGCAGAACACGGGGCAGGCACGTGTTTTGACCTTACCTCCTCTTGGAGTTTCCATTAGCTGAACGCTGCTGGAAACCAGGACTGGTAGTTATGTTTCTTTTGTATCTCTCTTCTGTCTTTTTCTCCTACTAGTTCCCTCTTGGAACTTTTGAGTCACTTAAAATGGAACTGACTTAGTGTGCGGAGTTGAACGGGTTAAATTAAATGCTTCATGAAGTATTTCGTGTTGGTTGAATGCTGCTTTAAACCTTTTGACAAAGTTTTCTGTTTTTCTAGGGTTACCAGACAAGTTTTTTCTTGTTTTGACCCCCTGAGAAGATTTTGTTGCTATTTCTCTGTGTGTTTAACTCAGAGAACATGATCAACTGTAATGCCCCTTTAAAAGAAATTTGAGTTTTTTGGGGCCTTCCACAAATATGGAGGAGGTTAAAACCATAGGTGCTTAAATATATTGTGGTTTATTTTTTCTTTTAAGAACATTAGCTAAACTGAGAATAGAAATATTATCTTTCTATCTTTGTAGTAGTAGTCAGGCATGCTGACCCTTGCTTATTCCTGTGCTAGGGATTGTTGCTCCATTCTCTTTAGGATTATCTTCTAGGAATGCCTGGTTGTGCAGCTGTAGGATTGAAATTACTCTGAGCCATCTGATATTACCTTTCTGAGACTTTTTTAGGCAGTAATATTTTAGTACGGGTTCATGGAACATTAAATCTCAGACAAAGTATAAAAAAAGTTGATAAATAAGGTGTTATTTCCTGGAATTACAGATGGGAACAAATTCTTCCCAACTGTGGTGAAGCATTGTTGTCTTCCCTGGAGAGATAATTATTGTATTCTTTTTTCATTTGTTTGTTTAAAAGAGTAATGCAGGAATTTTCTCTTGCAGCAATTAGTGGTGATGCATGGAGTGAACTGCTAAGCACTGATGACTTATCTGGAGAGACAGGGCTGTCCCCTGCTAATCACAATGAATATTGGGCTGTCCATTCAAAGCAGGGAGTGATATCAAAGAGAACAGTCAGCTATTACCAGGGCAAACTCCTGGCCATGAGCTTCTGCAGATGATAATGTGAAAGGACAGAGATGAAATTAAAAGCAGTGTTAACCACCTAGGAGGTAGAAAAACATGCAGTTGTTTCTTTGCATTACTTGTGCATTGAGATGATATTTGTCAGTGTTATTATATGCATTTTTTTTTGAATGCAGAAAATGCTGTGGAATTATTTTTATATGGTAGCAAATGAATGAAGTAACTGGCTCCAGCAACACAGAGAACAATCACTACAATGAGTGGATATCTTTTTTTTTTCTAAAGCTGTACAGTAATTTGCTTTAGTGTGTGTGGTATTTGCAGGGGTCCCCAGGATGAGGTGAGAGATGAGTGAATCTGACTCTATGTTCTTAGAAGGTTAATTTATTATTTTATGATATGATATGATATGATATGATATGATATTATATTATATTAAAGAATGCTATACTAAAACTACATTAAAGAATAGAGAAAGGATAGAGACAGAAGGCTTAACAAGAATGAATAATAAAACTCATGACTGACTGCTCAGAGTCTGACAGAGCTGATGGTGATTGGCCATTAAATCAAAACAATTCACACGAAACCAATCAAACAATGACCAGTTGGTAAACAATGTCCAGACCTCATTCCAAAGCAGCAAAACACAGGAGAAGCAATCAGATAATTATTGTTTTCATTTCTCTCTGAGGCTTCTCAGCTTCCCAGGAGAAGAAATC
>JAWMRF010000207.1:6809878-6871867 GCA_035221435.1 Sphenopsis melanotis
CTTTGGAATGTGATTTGGAGAATTGTTTACCCAGCATGTGAAATTGTTTTTACTTGATGACCAATGGCAGCCACCTGCGTCGAGGCTGTGAGCAGTCACAAGATTTTATTGTCATTCCATTCCTTCCTTTGCTAGCCTTCTGATGAAATCCTTTCTCTTGCTTTTAATATAGCATTTTCTTTTAATATAATATATATGATAAAATAATAAATTAACCTTCTGAAACATGGAGTCAAGATTCTCATCTCTTCCCTCATTTTGAGACCCCTGTGAGCACCACCACAGTCTCCCCCTTGCCAACAGTAAGTTCTGAGAAGAGTGGGCTCATTTGGTTTTCAGAAAGCAACTTTTGTTACATTGAAGTGCAAGGAAGAAATGATAGGAGTAACAGATTAGTTTTGTCTATATAATTATTAGAAATTAATTATTTTTTGAAGTAATGAGTTTGGAATATTTTTTTCTTCTCTGCTCTGCAGGGTAGACTATGCATGCATGTATATTTATGGGTCACTGACATAAAATTATGAACAGAGACACACCAATCTGGCTCTTGAAATTATAAAGCAAACAAATAAAAGCATCAAACACCTCCCCCTTTTCCCCCTCCAAAAAAGAAACGAAACACAACCAAAACAAACTCATCCCAGTGTTAATTCTGAACCTATCCTTATCGTTATATCTGACACTAGCTATTAATTTAAATTTGTGAAAGTCTCTTAGTCATTGCTCATTCAAAGGGCTTTTCAGACATTTCTAGCACTTAGGATCTGATACTCAGCTGGAATAAATGAGTCTGTTGCCCTGGGAGGTCACTGCTTATATTACAGAATAGTTGTTTTTGGAAAGAGGGTTATAGGTTGTTGGGACAAAAACCAAGAGCTTTTGCTCTGTGCAGCATTATTATCTGACAGCACACCATAAACTCTCCCTGAGTATCCAAACTCTAGACAGGGCAAATATCTAAACTAGGGATTTATTTAGTATTTCAGAACTATTGTTTTGTATTTTGTTCTATGGTTTAAATGACTTTTTTGGGTATTTATTTCATTCTCTAACATTGCTTTCTCATGTTGGGTTGTGCCACTTTCTGTTTGTTCTTGAGTGGTCTAAACAGCCCTCCACTGATGTGAAGTGCCACTTGTTATGATTCATCTCCAAGTTCATCAATGTAATGTATTCAGGGGGAAGTGCTGCTGGAAATGTGACAGCAGCCTTTTCTGGGAATGTGGCTGTTTTCCCCTGCTCAGGGTGTGAAGAGGTGGCACTCAGCCCTGTGCTCTTCAGTATTTGGGTCAGTCAAACTCTGCCTGTTCCTCTCACTGCAAGTGGCAGCAAGATGGGCTCTGATGGCTTTTGCTCTCTGCTGCATAAGTTAAGTGTGCACTAGAGGAAAATGCTATTTACTGGCACTTTCAGATCAGCCTGATGGTTCTTCACTTCCTGTCAGAACAATATCAAGAAAACATCTCTGTGAAACAGGCAACTTTGGTGAACTTTGGTTTAGTTCTGCTGGGTGGAGGCTGTGTCTTGCTCCTTGATAATATTTGTAGAGCAACATCAGTCAGAAACTTATGGACGTTTCCCTGATGCGTATCGACTCTGCCTTTAACACATGGGTTTTTCTTGACAGAGTGTTACAATAACAAGTTTTCTGGGTTTAGAATAGATCTCCTCTGTCAGCTGGGAAGCTCAATGATGCACCAGTAAGTTGGGTTTCTCTTTAAAACACTACTATCTGAAGGAAAACTAATCAAAAAGGAAAGGGTGTCCCTTCACAGTCAGATGTAGAAGACCAGCAAGATAACCTGGGGTAGGGAAAAAACATCAGAGAAGTTCAACATCTTTGTAGTGAGCTGTGCTTTGCCTGAGCATTATTACTGTGTGCTTCTTTTCTTTACCTGAACCCTAATATCCAGAAGCTGAGGGCTGGCTCTAAAGTAGATCTTCTCATCTAATACCTGTAACTTCTGCCTTTTGCCATCTGTTTGTAGATTTGGGTATCTAAAATATTTGGTTGTATTCTCCTGTGGTATGAATTCTTTTCTCTATTTTAACACCCACTGAGTGTTTGTATCTAGGGACATTCAGTTGTTGTATTATCATTTTCCCAGACAAGGAGTATTCAGAAATGTGCTTGTTTATAATTGCACTAAAACCAGAAAACTGTCAGACTCTGTTTCATGCAGGTTCATTGAAACATTGAGCTCAGCATGGTTTGTGTTTCAATAGCTTCCAAAAGATGGCCTACAAGCTGCTGTTTTCTCCCAACACATTTTTTTTTTTTATTCACTGGTACTCCTTTGGCATCTAAAATTCCCTTGCTATGACAAGTTTCTTTTTCAGTGTATCAGTAGTGTCTAGTTGAGTTATTTTTTCTCTCTGCTCTCACCTCCCAATAGAAAAATTTCAAAACAGTGTTTGAAGTGTGCGTATTGAATGCATGTGTGAAGGAATTTACTTTTTGAAAATGTTTTTTTTCCTTTTAGGGAAGGGACAGTCGGCATGCAGTGCTTTTACCTGTCTACGCTTTTATGTGTAGAAAAAAACATGAGAGCAATTTAACTAAATAAGCTATGTGTGTTTTTAACAGGATGCAAAACAGTCAGAAATTTGGGTTTTACCTGTTTATTTCATTTCTGAGTAGTGAGCACCCCAAAGGATATAAGAAGGCTTTTAAGCTGACAGCTGTGTTTTATTAGAAGATAAACTTGAATAACTAACTCACTAAACGTAGAAATCTTGAATCGATGTGAAAAAGAGACGCATGGATCAAGCACCTTAAATGTAAAATGTTCATGTAGGAGAATATCAAGTTGAAACTGATAACCTGGAAGTGCAGAAGCCACACTCATGGTCCTGTTTATGTTTGCCCCCATGGGTGACTGGGCAAAAATGATGGGGAAGGGCTTAAAAGGGAATGCTGAGACCCTGCTCACCATTAACTCTGATGTGCATCCCTCTTCCCACTGCTGCCATGTTACAGCTCTAACCTGGCAGTGAAAATTCTCTCTCATTGGGAGCTACTGTCAGAACGGGGAAACTGGAATCTTTGGTTTTAGAAATTTGGTTTTATTTTGAAATTTGCTTACTTTTCTACTGTGTATCTGAACTCGGCCTCTCAGTAAATGCTTGCAGACAACCATCCTTTTCATTCAAAAGAAACTTCTAAAGACGGCTGAAGATACACTCAGAAGGGTGCCATTTTTACAGCACTTAGAGCACTTAATGTTGGAGAACTTCATAAGTTTCAGGATGCAGCAGAAACGAGAGATTCTCAGAAGAGAAGCACCACAGTCTATAGTGTCATTCCTGAACTTGAAAGTTGCAGGAACTGCTCTTTCCATCCTGGTTTCCAAGACAGTAAAATCTAATTGCTTTAAAGACAGATTTTTTTTAATGCATAGCTTAGAATGCCAAAGGTTTAGAGGAAAGAGAATTATTTTTTAATTTTTTTTTTTTAATTTAGGATTTGTTTAAAAATTCCATAGTTTTGTCTTTTATTCCCACTTTCAAACATATAGTATTTTAACTATGTTATTTTACTCTTTTGACCCAATGATGCCATTTATGCCTGAAAATCCTTATGTGAACTCTGTACTCTAGTCCTGTTTTTTGCTTCCAGCCCTACCTCAGAAGGTATCAGAGCTGTATGTGATTTAACCTGATTTAAAAGAAATGTGTTTAAAAATAGAAAACCATCAGTCTGCGAAAAACTTTGTGATTGTGTTGTCCTCATACTCAATCTGTTCCATTTAGCATTTCCTATTTGTATTAGCTGTATCTCTATTAGGCTAGATATGGGAAATTTTCTATTATTGGTAAGTGCCTAAATTTATACTGACCTGAAAAAGACAGGTTTTCAGGATTTGCCTGGGATGTTCTTGACTGAGTTTCAGAACTTATTTTTAGCCTTTCATGGTGATCTCCTACAGAAATCTGGTCCTGTTTTAATGAATAATTTGGATACTAATTATTCCAGAGAGTTTACAGGATATAAACATAGGATAAGGTGTCTTTTTTTTTTAATGGAGCATTTTCAGATTTACTCAGAAAGCAGAATAGGACAGAAAGGCAAATGTCTCATAATGTTCAAACTAGGGTTTTTCCCAAGAGGAGTGCAGGAAGCAAAGAACTCTTTAGTACAAGAGAATCTAGTTCTAAAGAAAAAGACAAACAAAAAACCAAGGCAAGACTTTCATGTTTTCAGTGGTACAGGGTTAAATCATTCAAAATGAATAGAGGAGAGAACCTTTAGCTTCCCTAGCTTGGGCGTCTTCTGGAAAGAATCAGTTGAGCCCATGGTGCTTAGGCATGACCCATCATGTTCAATTTAAATAATTTTGCAGTTTTTTGGCTCTGTTGGTTAATTACACATCACTTTTTAAATACTCATAGCCAAGTTATTTAAAGAAATAAAATTTTACATGCTTCTTCACTTCTTATAAAGTTACTTTATATTTTTTTTTTAATTGCAGGTATGGGAACATTTACCAATTAGAGTAATATAAAATGTGCTGAAAACAATGAGCATTGTTTTTACCACTATGCACAAAGTCCCTCTTTAGTAGAATAAATTAGTGTAAATTGGGTTAATCTAGTAGACACTGTTGGAGTTAATTATAATCCTATATTTTATGGTAGCTATGAGAGACAGTATTTGCATCCAAAACAAAGGCAGCTAGTTAGAAATTCAGATGTTCTGTGGGAAGAAAGTTTGGCTGATTATTGGTACACCAAGGGGTATGTTTGTGTGGCTGAACTATCTCACCCAGGAAGCAGAGACAATCTTTGAAAATGGTTAAATGTTTCATTTAACCCGAGCAGATGCAAGCAGCTTTCTTCCAAGACAAATCTTTGGAATGGGATAAATGAAAGGGTTCTGATTCTGTGAGAGGTAATTGTTTCAGTTCCCTTCCACTGCATACAAAGAACTTGATGCATTCTTGTAAACAAGTGTTTTGTACCAGAATTCTGCCTCAAAACCTCTGCTTCTGACTGATAACTGATCACAAAATCCTGATTTTTGGATTTGAGGATATGGGAGTTAGCGCTGTGCATATGATGAACTTCTAGAAGCTAATTTTTTGTTTTTCTCAATGTTTTACTCTGATAATTACTGTGAGACTTGGTAAAGATCTGTATTGTCATATTGGTGCAGCTCTTCAGTCTTCTGAGACTGTCAGTGTGACAGAACTCACTGACAGCCTAGAAAGATGCCTGGCTGGTTCTTTTAAAACCCTTCAGTTATCTGGATCTGATTTTTAAAATGTCAGACTTCAAAAGCTGCTAGCTAACATATTCCTGACTCAATACAGGAAAGTGTTTCATCAATCCTGAGGCATACACCTTTGTCTCTGAAGTATACAGCAGAAATATTTCTTGGGCACTCCTGTCTTTTCTGAGTTGCAATTAATCATAATATTTCTACCATATTTTAACAGGCCACTGTTGTCGCTTGGTTACTTTTTGCTGCTGAACCCTTACAAACGTTGAATTTTGATCAAAGTTGTGATTGGAAATAGCCCAAATTTATTCTGTAACATGCCTTCCAAATGCAGTGCTTTTTCTCCCCCACAAAGCACAGCATGGAAAAGAACTGGACTTTTGAAAAGTTAGAGGTAGTATTTTGAAAGAGCAGATTTGGCACATAAAACTGAGACATCTGGAAGCATAAGAGGGTAAACATGTCTGTAGTTCATATTTGTTGTGGATCATGTTTCTTGGCATGGCTTGAAATGGAGTGCAAATTAAAGCTGGTGGTGGTTTTGTAGAAATAAATGGGGAGAAAACACTTTCTTTTCAGAGTATGTATTTGTGGGCAGTCATTTGATATTTTGACACTGAACTTATTCACACCCCAGTGTATTTAATTCCTTGGGCAGAAAATTGGTGCTGGTTACCGTTACTCTCAGAGGCCACAAATGAGCACATTATGCTGTCTGCCTTTTACATCTTTCCACCTCCAGTTCTGGGATGCAGTGTTTGGCAGGATGATTCTTTATGTGTCAGTCTAATGCATTCTCCTTCTCCTTTCCACTGACAGGCATAGCATTATTTCATTAAAAACTTGTCATAAGGACTAGGAGTGCTCCCGAGCACTCGAGCTGTAAGATTCATGATTTCTGTGTTGGCAAATGTGTTACAGATTTGCTCTGGGTGTACAGTGCAGCTGAGAAGGTGCAGGAATGCAAAATTAGACCTTTGTCTAATAATTAGATTTGCTAGGTATTCAGTGTTCTCAAGCTAGGGCTTAGATTTGTACACGAGTCATTTGCAATCATGATGCTTCCTACCCTGCTGAAGGACATATCCATAATGCCATGGGTTTTCCTGCTTTTTAATAAACTGTGATTGATACCACTTATGTACCAGAGTGAAAGTGAGATGATGAATTAAATCAGTTTACAATTTTCCCCCCCTTTATGACTAAGGTGTTGTAGTTTATTCAGTAAACCCATGACTGTGAATTTTGTCCCATTTGTCATTTACAACTCGCTCTTATGCCTTTGTGAATGTTTGCTCTGCACTGTCTTAGAGCCAGAAAGAGCAGTAAATTCTTTTACAGGGCACTCTTGGTCATACAATCACACCTTTTTCTCTAAACTTTGCATAAAATGGTTATAAAAATTTGTTAGGACTAAGTTTTTCAGCATGGAACTGCTTTCTAAGCAGTTGAGCAAAAACATTTAAATATTTGCTGGCTTGATTTCTACATTTAAAAAGTAAGGCTGATTTTCCCGCTAAGTAATTAGTGATGAAATAATTGTAAGTATTATATGCAATACATGTCAAAATGAATAAAATATTTGGGCTTTAAAATTTGTGTAGAAAGGTTTCTATAAATAAACTTTGTTTTATTACTTCAGCTGCTCAATATGCAATCTTTCCATTGTAACAAAGAGATCAGGGCATAGATTGTGCTGAGATCCCTTGGCAGGCCGGTGTTTTGCTTTTCTGTGGAACTTTATTATTTTAGACCTTTAAAGCAAAAAAATAAGCCTGTAGCAGCTAATAATTGTCTGCGCAAATGAACCCTTAATATAATGCAAATATCTTGACCTTGCAAACAATCAAAACAAAGTTTGGTTTACTCAATGACAATGCCCTTTGATTTTCCTGTCTTTTCTTAAAGTGTCCTGTCACTCATGGCAGCCTTCAAAGGCATTTTGTTCTGGCCAGTGGTGTTATAAGACATTCATGATGACAGTTACACCCTGTATTGTCTCTTGTGCCTTCAGATCACTGCCGAAGGCATTTCATATTGTAGTATGGATGAGTCTGAAAGCCAAGTAACTTTTTAGTGTGTGTGTGTGTGAATATCTTAAAAAAAAATCATTTTCCTCTCTTTTGTATTGTTTCTTTTGAATATGCAGATGCAGGTGCTAAAGGCACACAATTAAACGTTTTCTTTCATTTTGAAACTTTTCATAATATCTTTGGAGGAATATTCTTTAAGGCTTAATTTTGCAGAGTTCTTTCTCAGTTTTTATTTTAAGCATGGACAATGATCAAGCAATTTTTCAGAAGCAGGAACGCAAGCCCCTCAGGGCTGCACCATTCCTGCGCACTCTCCAAACTTCTATTTTCTGCTGTTGGTGGCTTTGAAACCTTGAGACTTTTAAATCAGTTTTTAATGAGTTACAGGTACTAAAAGACCAAACTCTTAATTCAGAGGCTCTCCCAGGATACTGTACTGAATGACATGACCTCCTGCACTGCAGAAGTGACACTTCTGACACCACAGAATTTGCTGGCTTTTTTTTAACCATACAGAAATTATTCTAAAATTAAGAGAGAGGCTCTCTCATGTAAGTCACAGAAGTTGGTTTCTGTCATCATTAACTGTTTCCTTTCCTCATTCAGCCATGACTTGCATGTCAGTGTATTTTTATGCTTTTATCCACGGCGAAGAGTGGTTCCTCCTACAATGGGCGTTGTCCTTACTCTTTCCTCCTTATTTGCAAAAGCAAGTGAAAAAAAAGAAAACAAAAGAAGTGATTCTTGGAGAGGATTATTTTCCTGGCTTCTCCAAAGCCATGCAAGTCCTACAGGTATCTGGGTTACCTCGTTCTGCTCAACGTGAGTGATGTGTAGATCAAAGGCTGGATCTCAACCCCTCAGGCAGTGTGCAGCAGATGCTGTTACAATGTTAAAGCAATAATTTATCACTGCTGTGTGTTCTCTGCGTCACAAACAAAAAGTAATTCCACTTCTGAGCAGAGTTAATGGGTTGATTGTGTTCCTTGCATGCTGCTCGGCCGCTTCAGCTCCTCAGCCTCTCCCACGGAGAGCAGAGCCTGAACAAGAGGCGTGGTGAATCTGCGGTGCCTCTGCTTGAGGAAATGAGTTCAAACACAACAAGTAGTGTTTGTTTTTAGCTAAGCACTTTTCACTCTTTGCACTGTTTCATTTCTGCGAAAGCTGTATCAATATACAAGTTTAAAATCCAGCCAACTGAACCCCACCAAAACCTCTTCGACACACCAGTTGCAAAAACCATATTTGAGCTGTTTAAGACAAGAAATATTACACTTGTCCAAAGTTTTTATAGTTTCTCTCCCTGTTCTTCTAAGTCACTTTTCCTGTGAAATAAGCTGTTGTAGTTTTCCCAGTAGGATTATATGTTTTTGCTCAAAAATATATTTGCATTTAAATTTGGAAGGTGGTTGTTGTTGCCTCAATAGTAAAAGCGCTTATCCTCATTCTTTAAGAATAAAAGTTGAGAGGATTTGTTTCATTTAAGGAAAACTTGTGAAATTTGATGCTGACCTTGAATTTCAAGGTAGCAGGTATCTTATTCTGGAAACATATGCCAGTTTTCATTTTTGTTTTGTTATTTAAGGAAATTATTTTGCTCCTTAGAGAATTATCTCCATTGAAGCTGCCCTTAAAATGATAGCAATTGGAAATTTGATAAATTTTGTGCAGTATATTTGAATTTGGTGCGTGTAGGACTTTGTTAGAAAAACAGCATCATTTACAGCAGGAAGCAAGATTAACTTTCATGGTTTCTCCTGCACTCATTGAATTGCAAGACCTTCATTTTAGGGTGATGTTATTGTCAGCAACCACTGGATGAGAAGACAAAATGGAGAGTTGCAGAGTGGTAAATCTTGCAGTTGGGTTGTTTGTCTGTAAACCAGATGAATTTCAGCCAAACATGGTATTACCTTGCAGCAGCCTGCCTGGGCCTTCATGCTGTGTGCATGCCAGTCATTGTATCCTGGTTTCTACTTATTACATATATAACAGTGAGTGAGGGGTAGTCAGATATGGCTCAGTAGCTCTAAAAAGATTTAAGTGGTTGTGTAAGTTTGGAACAGGAGACAAAATACTGATTTGTGGCATAGACTCATACTCGTCCTATGAAATGTCATGCAGAAAAATTTCCAGATACTCTGGATTGCTTACCAGTGGTGAAACAGGACATAAGCATGTAACAAGAGGTTACATTTGCAAATGTTCTTGGATTATTTAGTTTTCAGAGTCTGAATAAGGAAGGAGTTAATGGTCAGGATCGGTTTCTGGAAATTCTCATTCTAGCTTATAGTGTGCTTTGTTTGCTTATTATACTTGGAGACTAACTTGGGTATCTGGGAGGTATTCCTCTTTTCTAGCTGATACTACATTCAGTTTCCTAAAAAGTACTGGGTTTGCTGGCTGATCGGGTGGCAGCATGTGGACTGTGCCTGTGGAACCATAAGTGGCTCTTGGATTAACTCCCTCATCCTCAGGTACTCTGTGATATGGGGATAGGTTTCTCTAGCACTTGCTTTGGCCAAGGAGCAAGCCTGTGGAAGGCACTCAAAATTCTGTGATGTGAAGTTTCCCAGGAAGGCATTCCAATGCCCTGAGTTCCGTGGGGTGCTGCCTTCTCTGGGCTCTTCTCTATGCTAAGAACATTTCTCACTAAAGACAAGACCCCGAAATGGGTTCAAATGAGTGTAAGAAATGATAAAAAATCAAGTCTTAAAGACAATGCAGAGATTTAGAAACTCTTTTGTGAATGGTAGATTTGGAGACATGAAGAACTGAGCACAAGTGCTGTAGACAAGACCTGATCAATTATTTTGTTGTTGTTTCATTTCCTTTCAAACTTGAATGTTACAATGAAGAGGTAAGGGTGAAGAAAAATCACATGATGCCTTGGATCAGAGAGAGCATGCAGAAATTCTTAGCAGGAAATAAAGCACTGGGAATCTAAGGAAGGCCTTGAGTTTGTGCAGGGTATTGGTGCGCTGGTTGGATTTCACTGAGGAAACCCCAGCTTGGTGTATTTGCTTCCATGGAAGAGCACTGCATCACCTCATTTACAGGTCATTTTTAGGATCCATTGGCCCGGGTTGCAGGAAGGTAGAACAGCTATGAGACCTACATTTAGTTTTAAAGTGCAATTACATGTTGCTGGTTGAATAAATAGGACGTTAAGTCTTGAGCCAAAATGTATACAGATAAAAGATTTTTTTATTTGCAGGTGCATCAGTGATACTGTAGTCTGATATGATGTATCCTTAACATGAAATCCGTTTTTCACTTAATATAATAAGAACTGTGGTTTCCAATGATTGGTGTTTTATGATTAGTATAATAGGCAGTGAAATAAATGCTGTTATTAAGGAAATCCTATTAGCAGGTCCCTACATACCGTGCACATAGTTCAGATTTATTAACAGACCCTTCTCTAGTTACTTTCTTGAAAACAGTATCACCTCCTATGAAATACTGAGCCATAATGCCATTAATAAATGTGTCTAATTGCAGTATGGAACTGTGAAAGCCTGCATTGATTTGGATGGATTCGAACAGAAGCAGGATTATTGCAGTGGGATGTACAAACATACATTGTACATCCCTAATTTTTGTGTTGCTGTTATGTCAAGAGAAAGAGTATTACATATGTAGACAGTCAGCTAATAAAAACTCTAAGCCTTTTTCATAAAGAGCTGTCAGTAGATGGCAATGTGACTGTTTTATACAGACTTTTTATTCCATATGAGGCTTAAGTCTTATAATCACCTGCCATTGCTGCTTAAATTACTGGGGTTTTTTTAAACCTCTAAGAATGCTTTAAAACTGTTCTTTAAATAATTGATAGTTACAAATGGAAATCTTAGCCCAGAACCTCCAAAAGTGATCAAAGTTGTTTTAATTTTCCAATAGTTGGGGTTGAGTGAAAATAATGTTGCATAACACACCATCAGTAAACAGGAGATTATTGCACTCATGTCTCATGTTGCTGCAGATTCAGGAAGCCCATGTTTTATTGATAGCTAGATAGTTTGGCCATAACTCATCCAAAACTGTGGTGCTTATAATGAGCACCAGATGGAATAACAAAAATAAACATGTTCCTGTGCTGTCAACAGTACATCCAGTGGAAAGTTTATCAGTGTTTTTTCTTTCCCCTACTCCCTCTTCCTAGTGAATTTAGCCGGGGAGAAATCAAGCTTTGGAACATCAAGCTCATCATCTGGCATTATATTAGATATTATGGTCATGCCAAGTGTGAACAAGTGCAGCACAAATGTATATGTTTAGTGCTTTACTGGTAGTTGCTGTTGTTAATATTTCATGTGACAGCAGTACAGTAGGACATAACCTGTTAGAGGCACAGCAAACAACTTGGAAAAATTGTAGTAATGTATTCCTTATTAGGCCCCATTGGTTTTCAATAGCAGCATGGATTTGAAGGACCTGGTTTGCCACAGCTTATTTGGGCTCTGAAGTATTCAGCCCATGCTTGCATTTATAAAAGTGCCTCACATATTTGATGTCCACTTTCTTATGAAGTTTTTCTTTCTATAAATCTGCCTGCAAATTCTTAAATCATAATTTTCTGTTTCCTTTAGGTCACTGCCCTCAGCAGGACTTGATTTAGGAACAGTCCGCCTTCATTACTACGGCCTCATTTGTAAATCATACTGTGGTGTGAGGCAGCAGCCTGTCTGTGCCTCCACACACCTGAGTGCAGAGGCTGCTTGTTGAATGTTCTCAGTCTGCAGTGGGTATTTACTGCTGTGTATCTGCATCCTTAACCATGCAGATTTCTCTTGCACAGAGAAGTTGTGGGTGACCCACTCCTGGAAGTGTCCGTGACCAAGGCAGGCCTTGCTCATGCGGCGATCTTTAAGGCCATTCTTTGATTTTGTGTTTTGGAGGCTTGGAGGGATGTAGAGCTGCCTGTACCTTCTGCACCCTTCCTGTTGGAGTGGGTTGCTGTCATAGTGACTCTGGTGAACGTTCCTCCAAGTTCCTGGAGTACTGGTACTGGAGATGTGACTTGTGGTGGAGTGGGTGCAGCCACCCATCCCAAAGTGCCTCTTACAGACATTTGCAGGTGAAAAGGACTACTGTGCTCCTCCCTGTGGGTGTACAACAAGCCCACAAGGCTCACTGTGGCCCTTGTGGCTCTGGAAACAAACAAGCAGCTCCAGACAGAAGCAGCCACAGAGAGGGAAGTGGTTCAGGCTTTTGAAGAAAGAGGTTATGGCTGGTGTTTGCAATGGGAAATTGACCCCATCTTTGAACTTTTGAAGAAATAAGTTCTTTCATTGTGGGCTGGACACTGTAAACTGTTGTTTTCAGCTCTTTGCAACTCTCAGCTGGGCTTTAGTGTTTTGGATTTTTTTTTTTCTGCTTATACTGGTGAAGCATTTTTTGGGCACATCCCTAGTTATCTAGACTGACTGTATCCTCTTTTCCTAAGCAGAGCAGAAATGGATAATTACGCACAGGTTTTTTAATGCAGGCTTTTAAACCTATTTTTTCCTTTCACTCCTGCACCCAGGGAGGTCTATTTCTATTCTCAAGGCCAAGCCTACATCTGTTTTTCTGGCTTCCTGGTGGTTTTCTGCCTACGTGTACCAACACATCTACCTCCTGTCAATACAGGACTCGATGTTTCCAATCAATCCCCTGGGCCTCCCAACATGCTTTTTCGTTGTTTGAGCTGTTTTACTCAATTAAAGATCTTAATTCCTCCGAAAAAATAGAGCTGCTAGCATGCACATCTGCTTGCAGAGGCCATGATTTCCCGTGTACCAGAGGCATCCTTGCTGGCAGCCATTAACACCTTCCAGGGAAACAATGCTCTGCAGCAGCGTGGGGCATGGAAACCCACAGCTCCCATGTAAGAGCCCTTCTGCAGGGAAACCATCTGCCAGGATGCCTGCCCAGCCTCCCTCTTCTGATGACTGTGCAGTGGGAAGGCAGCCTTAAAGGACCTTTGAGAATTTAAAAGTTTATTTATTCATGTATTTGGGTTCGTGTTGCCTTGAAGTTAAATTTAAAAATCTTGTAAAATCCTCACTTTGCCCAAATCCCTGTAACATAGACGGAAAGATGTTTTTCTTATGTTTTTCTTCCTGTGGTTTTCTATAAATAGGTTTGAGCATGTAAAATCTTTTTTCCTTATATTTATGTGCAACTTGCTTATATTTATATATGACTGTGTCCCTTTAAATCTATGCATCCAGAGTAGCTGTTGGCCGAAGTCATTTAGGATGAGAAATGATGTCCTCCAAAATGACAGGTTCCTGGTTAGTCTTAAATGCAGAGTTTGGAAAGAAGGACAGATTATCAGCATTTAGAAAACAAATATTATTTTCTGGCTAATCACAGGAAATATTCCAATATCTTGCATACATTCCTACAGAGAAGAAATACAGTCCCCTTTTTTTTGCTGCTCTTAACAAATTTGAAACAAGGACATTATAAAATGGTGCTTCATTAGTTCCCATTATGTTTCTTTGCATTCAGTCATGCCACCTATTTTATTTTGCTATGGATGCCCCTACTGTAACATTGAAAAAACACAATACCCTGCTTCCTTACTGGTCTCCTGAGAGCAATCCTCGAAAGATTAGTGAGAAGGATGAAGTTTAGCAGCATTATATATAATTTGGAATTTCTGAATGGTTGAACAAAAACTCCTCCTAGATTGTTAAGAGCTGAAAGCTGTGTCTTACATCATTCCACAGCTAATTTTTCCTAAGTATGTAATAGGATTTTTGATTTAACCAGTGTGCTTAATGTCATATAGCTTTAATTATTATCCATACTTTTGGAAAGACACTGAGATAAAAAAATTATGCTGTTTCTAATGAAAAGCTTTTGCTTGAACTTTCCCTGATCTGCCATTGATGATAGGCAAATATAATGGGTTTTTTTCTTATTTGCATAGAAATTCCGTCAATAAATTTAGCCTGAAAAATTTTACTTCTGTTAATTGACTGCTAATGAATGAATAACATTGACTGATGGCTGAGGTGTGCTAAGCAAAAATTCAAAATGTAGGAAATTTCTAATTAGCTCTTTGGTTTTTGGTTGTGAACTGACAAATATTGATGCGTAAACCCTCTCAGAAGACATCTGTGAATTATTAACCCTTTATGTTAGGTGTATTCTTTTCTCAGTAAAAAAGATGCGCAATATTGCAATAAAAAAAATGAATTAAGTTGCTGGATTTTCTGTCAGGAGATTTTTGCCTTCTGTTTGAGCTGGTTTACCTTTTTCAGAAGCACGTAAATACTGTGTTGTGGATGGTCTTGTTGGGTCTTCAGTACAGAGAAACAGAAATTAACAATGTGAATCACCATTCTGACAGGCAGAAAGTAACTGAGAAAGTAAAAAGCTTGACTTTTCTCCAAGAGTTTGATTTAAATTCATAGCAGTTTGTTTTAATCCTGCAACCCACCCTTTGGAAGGTTTTCAATATTAAACTCAGATGTTAATAACCTATGTTGACCAAACAAGAATATTTCTGCAGTAGTGGATCCTTTGAGAGATCAGGGTGGTTTTCCTGCTTTACGTTTTCAGCACTTTCACATGACTTGAAATGTTAGTCTGGTAGTTGATGGTTAGACAGACAAAAGCTCTGGTTTTGCTGATGGAGCTGTGAGGGTTTTTTTGACTGCATAAGAAGCAGACTGGGCAGAGAAGTGAGGTTGCCCTCATGTGTTAGTGCAGCCTCATGAGGAGCTTGATTGTGTACTGGATGCTTTTCATTTCTGTAATGGAGAGGTAGACATCTGAAGTCACCTACACCCAGCCTCTTACATTCATAAACTGTTGCGAGGCGCATCCCAGCTTTGTTTCACAGTGAACCAATAGAAAAATGCAAACATCCAATAAAAACCCTCATGACGGCTCTGAGATACAGAAAAGAGTAACCCCACCCCAGATTTTAGAAAGCACCATATAATGAAATTGCTTTAATCTTTTGAACATCATTTATGCAGACAAAATAACTTCTGTGCTTTGGGTTTGTTGTGTTGAGGTTTTAAAAATTGGATGATTTGACACATTTAATTCAATACTCTCATTAATTCCTTGCGCTGAATGCTCTAATGCCAATCATGCAGAAAATGTTTAAATATGACAATTTCTTTTTAATTATAATAAAACCATGTTACAATAAAAGCAAGAACTTGGTGAAGAAACTCAAATGACATAAGCCAAATCAGAGTTAAACAAACATTGCAAAAATTGCATGTGGAAAAATGTGAGAATAACAAAAAGGCTTTCATTATGGAATCACACTTCTCTGCTCTCATGTTTCACCTGGGAGATTAAAGATGCTTCTTCTCCAGAAAATGTCTGATTTTTGTTTTGTCACAGGAAGGAATCAAATGATTCCCATTAATTTCAATATGCATTTTAAGTATCTGAACTGGAAGGTTTTTTGTTTCCTTTACACTAAAGATTTCAGTATTATCCAGTGTTTGAAGTTGGGGAGTAAGGGAGCTGCTAATAGAAGGGGGAAATATACAGCAAACCATATGCAAATATTAATGCATTTTCTTTGATCTTATATGAAAAATACTGTAGACTTCTGAGGGCTGGAAATGTCACAGCTAAAATCAGCACCCTTCCTGGAGGGGGATGCTGCTTTCATCACTTTCTTGATTTACCAGTAGTCTGAGTTAAGATCTCCCAGTTCTGAGACTTGATTTCATAATTTACGTATTTAGTCCAACAGGCGTTAGATCTTGCCACTTCTGCAGTTCCTTTTTAGTCCTTAGATCTGTGACTTAATGGAGGGGAGAAGAGAGAGACAACTTCTAAAGATGTGCTTGAAAGGAGAGCTTTTTATTATCAACTTGCCTCCTGTCAAGAACCATTTCTGTAAATCAGATGAAAGGGTAAATAGATCATATAGACCTCTTGTTACTTTTGTAGCCTTGGAGGAGCCTGGAGTATTTTCCATAGTGTTGTGATTTCCAGGGATGCAACTGGGATGTACTTTTAAATGGCAATTCTCAAAGTGCAGTGTGGGGATCACTCATTCAGCCAGGATCCACTTGGTACTGCCCTGGATGTTCTTTCATCCATTTTACAGAGTGGCATGTAGCTGAAAGGTTGTCCCCACAGTGCTCTCCTTAGAAGCAAACATTTGCCTCCTGTCAAGAGCCAATTCTGGAAATCAGATGAAAGAGTAAATAGATCATATAGACCTCTTGTTACTTTTGTAGCCTTGGAGAAGTATTTTCCATAGTGTTGTGATTTCCAGGGATGCAGCTGGGATGTACTCTGAAATGATAATTCTCAAAGTGCAGTGTGAGGATCACTCATTCAGCCAGGATCCACTTGGTACTGCCCTGGATGTTCTTTCATCCATTTTACAGCATGGTATGTAGCTGAAAGGTTGTCCCCACAGTGCTCTCCCTAGAAGCAAACATTTGCAGACTTATATAGATATTTGATGGCAAGCGCTAGAAATGAAAGATGAGGCAGGGAATAAAAAGGTCACTTCTCTTAAAGTGTTACTATTTCTCCAAGGATCATGTTCACTGTTTTTAATGAAAGATGTCTTGCCTGAGATTTGCCAGGTTTTCAAAATTGTAACGTGTGAAGGAAAATGACTGGATTTCAACAAAAGTCACAGAAATCACAGAATATTCTGAGTTGGAAGGGGCCCACAAGGATTGTCAAGACCAGTTCCAAAGTGTATGACCCACAGAGGGATCAAACCCACAGACTTGTCCTTATTAGCACCAATCTCTAACCAAATGAGCTAATCTCATATATTCATCTTGGATGGCTTGAAGTGAAATTACTTGTTTTGAAAATATGACTGATTTCCTGCTGAGTTTTCCTTCAGTGTTCTTGTTAGTCCATTGACTAGGCAGAGATTGGTAAATTGGAATCAGGCAGTAGCTTCTCTTATGGGTTAACTTGTGTGATGTAAGGCCTTTTCCTCAATTCCTTCTTGTGAGAACTTTGAAGTTGCCACCTTTTTTCTCAGAATCAGATCCATCTTCCCCAACCCAAAGCACAAAAAGCCCCAGCCAGCACCGCCAAACACCAAAGTCCTCTCTGGTATGCAACCAGCTTTCCACTTGTATCTTAAAATTAAATAAACCTGAACAGGAAAATCTGTATGAGTGCACAGGGATGCATTACATACAAAACATTGCTGACTTAGAGAGATAAAGAAATTTTGGGGTTGAGTTCTGCTTGTGCTTATTTCAGGATTACAGCAGTGTAGCAGCTGCTTTGAATATTTTGACCAAGAACTTCACCTTGGATCTGTTATCAGTGGTGTAGCTCTTTTGTAGCAAGAGCAATACATTGAATTGGCATTTTTGCTCTCTTTTTCCAGGAAAAGGTCTCTTAAAAACTTTCTCAGTGCTCTCAAGTGTTACAGCACAGAAAGACACATCAGTGCTGCCCCTGAAGGAGGGCAAGGTGGGTCTGGGGGTGACCCCAGCACCAGCAGAACTGGTGCCATAAGTCCTGTGGTGACCTAGCTAGGTGGGATCCACAGCTCAGGGGATGTCTGATAAGGCAAGAGATGATGGGTCAGGTCCTGCACTGGCACAGGAAGTCTGGCCAGGATCAGGAGGAGCTGGTAAATGGGACCTCTGGGAGAGGGGCAGGTCTATTAGAACCTCCTAGTGCCCTCAGGAGCTGAAAAACTGTGGAGAATGCAGTTTTGAAACACGTTGCTCATCCCCCTCCTATGTTTTCTGGTCATTCAGGAAGCTCTGCACCAATTTGCTTACAGTTTTAAAGGAAGAGATATTGTGAAACAAGTATTATGCAGGCCCTTTATCATCATTGAAGATGTTTCTCTTGAATAAGAGAGTTGCCACATGGTGGGAAGGAGCGAGCAGGGTGTGGTGGATGCGTGGCTGCCTGCACAGGCCCATGCTTGATATTCCTCACAAATTAATTTGTTGTGTGAGCTGGATTTCTGCTGTGCTGCTGGTGTGTACTTTCCTTCACAGGTTTTTCTGCCCAAAGACATGCTCTTGCTGTTGAAAACAGCTGTGATTGTCATGGCAGCCTACTTGCAACTCAGATGAGATGTAAGATAAGGCAGGAAAGGACATGAATTTTGATGGCAAATGTTTTAGATGACCGGGAGGATAACAAAATCAGTGAAACAAATACAGTAACAGCGTTAGAAAATGAAATATCAGTAACTTTCTGTTTGTAATAGACAAAAATTTTAGAGAGAAACCTGTTCTATAGTTGACTGTAATAGTTTGCCTGTCAAGGCAGATTATATCATTTGGGCAGAGCTGAGAAAACAAAACCTCTGTTTTCATAAAATATATCTGTGGAGCTCTCTGCTGTGCATATTGTGACAGAGATTATGACCCAATGATTTCTCTAGTGCCTTGTAAAGGAATATACAGGTTTGCTCCTTGGGGAACTCGTGTTTTAGCATCCCTGTAAGAGTGCATTTCATACTCATAATTCTGTAAAGAAGCCCTGATGCCTGAGCTCTAAGGGTTTAATCTGTGAGTAATATTGATCTGAAGGTGTAGTGTAAATGTTTAGTGGCCACAGGCTTTTAGAGATTTTGCTCTACATGAAGGCCATCTATCTTCCAAAATTACAAGGAAATAGATCTCTTTTCTGATCCTACTTTATTTCAATGAAGATCACAGGAGCCATTTTTGTGAAGACAGTGCAGGACTTTTGTGTGTGTAGTATTTTTCAACATAAAAATGTTTTTGAAATAAAAGCTTTAAATAAGGCTCCAATGCTTCAAAAAATATTTATGCAGTTCATAACACCTTCATTATAAAATGCAGTGTAATATGAAATCCTCATACCATCACAATGGAAAAAGCAGGTACAAGAGTAATTAGCAAAAGATAAAAATTATTTTGCCCTTTTGCTTAGGCTCCTGCAGGCAAATGGCTTTCTAGACTATGATATTCTTCTAAAGAACATTACCTTATTTTTTTTGTTCTCTTTTCTAAATATAGAGTTTAATGGTCAGAAAATTTACCAGGTTGTCAATAGTGTTGTTCCTTGAAGGCTTTCAATTTTTAAAGCATTTTTTTGGGTAATTTGAATGAATAATTATACTAGACTTTCAAACTTTTCATTTCATTGGGCTTTCTTTTCTTATTGATTGCATTGTGATGGGCCAGCTGGATCACATACCATTGCAAAGAATCCCTGATAAAAAAATTGGGACTTTTTTCTTTAAATCAGAAAATAATCAGCACCAGATAACTGATGCTCAGTTTTGGATTATGAAAACGATGGCATTAAATACTACAGCATTTGTGAAAGTCTTTAAAAAATGTGAACATTTTCAGAACTAATAGGTATTGTCCTGTCTTCTAAGTAATAATTCAACCAAACCTGACAATTTGGTTGTAGGCTCATCAAAATTTCTCAGGCAGTTACATGCAAATTTTAACCTGCTGGAGTTGTAATCTGTCTAGTTTTCTTGGACAGAAAAGTATTGGGTCATAGCTGAAGAGCATTTCTTCATGTAGGAAAAAAAACCCCAAAAAGTGTCAGTTTGGGTTTTTAGTGTTGTATTCTACTAAAGAAAATGATTCTTAGAAGCAAATGCAGTTGAAATCTTGCTCTCAGGAGGCTGAATTTATGATCTGTCTTGGGGATTTTTGTCTGCTATTTTGATGTGTTGTAACAGTGAAATTTTTTGTGGGGTGGGATGAGTAAAACTCATTTTTGGGCAACTTTTATGAGGTCACATGCATACTCTCTCTAATCAACCCTTCTTTTAGAATATACATTTCTTCAACTAGAAAAACCCAAACAAGTGTCAGTTTTCATCAAAATTTCTCAGGCAGTTACATGTAAATTTTAGCCTGTTGGAGTTGTAGTCTGTCTAGTTTTCTTGGACAGAAAAGTAGCAGGTCATAGCTGAAGAGTATTTATTCATGTAGGGAAAAAAACCCCAAAAAAGTGTCAGTTTGGGTTTTTAGGGTTTTTCTGGTGTGCTAAGTGCTGCTCATCTTGGTCACAGAGATGGAAATGAAAAGTGCTGTGACCCATATCCTGTGGCTGCTCTCATCCTCTGAGTTCTGCTACTGCAGGTACCGAGTAGAGTTAACAGAATTTGGCCCATTTATCTTTGCTGTTATTTGGGAGACTCAAATTTCTGTCAAGCAAAGGCAAAACCTGTTCTGCTATTTCTATCACAGGACAGTGGTCTTTCTCTGACTGATTTGACAGATGGTAATGGCACTGAAAAAATTAACTCCACCTGACTGCCAACATTTCCGCCTTAAAGACACTGGAAAGTATTAATTAGAAATATGATTTATTCTTTTAATGAGAGTGTGTGTGTAGTATTAGTCACCAATGGCAAGTGCCTTGTAAAGCCTTTACAGAAAAAGATATGCTGCTCAGTTATTCATGTGTGAATTGCCTTGTGTTAAGAATTTAAATCATACCCTTTTGCCACTTTAATGCAAAGTGGATTTCCATTGTGCTAAGAAATGCAGACAAAGAAGTGATTTAAGATGAATGCTGTCAAGGTGTAACTCTGTGTTAAATTCTTGGAGAATTCCTCTGAAGATCAATATTGATGTGAAAAATATTTATGGTAGGAAGCTGTATGTCAGTAATGCAGGCTTTGTGTGTTCTTCCAGCCTCCAGAAGCAATTTTTTTTTTCTTTTGTCAGTTCTCCCACAGCTAAGGCATTTGTCAGGTTGTAACTGCTTAAGAAACACCTCTTCACTTAATATTGTGGTATACAGAATTTCTAATTTTCTCAGGGAAGTCATGAAAATAGAGATTTTTAGCCTGGAGGGATAAGATAGAAGTTGCCTGACTATCAAAGGAATACTCTTCTAAGAGGAGAAACCATCACAAAGTCTAGCAGTTTGAATATAAAACTGTACAAACCTTCAAACTCTTAAGTATAAAGGAGTGTCAAATTGCTGGTAGTTTTCCTTTTTCCTTTCTTTCTCCCAGTTTCAATGAAAATGATCCTTCAGCTGATCAAGTGTAACGAGATGACAAGCAGTAATTTAAACGGGATCATATTCTCTATGTAAATGATTGCAAGGGAAGAATGAGAGCTCATTTCTCCTGTGTGCCTGCACATCCAGCAGCTGCTCCTCACATAATACTTATGGATGGGTTCTGTGATTCTGACAGCACATTAGGTACCGAGGTAAAAGCACCAGGGAAATGAATGAAAGAAATAGCATGTGCCTGAGATGCTGCTGCAGCCAAGCTAGAACAGATTTGTCACTGGAGATAAAACACTAATTCAAATGCATTCAAATGTAAGAAGGCTCCACCAAGAGGGAAAAAAAGAAAACCCTCTTTTTTTTCCTCCCTTTTTAATTTTTTTTTTAATATTTTGACTGTTGATTTAAATGATTAATGAGCGGTTGGCCATTGTGGCTGTGTTGGGTGTAACTTTGTGATTAAAAAATCAGTGGGGCTGAGGCTGCTCTGCAGCATTAGATCTGAACCTTGAGGTTTCATGCTGTTGCTTTGAAAAAGGGAAACCAGCATGAAGTCATTGTAGAAATGGCCCAAAGAAATCTGTTGAAGCTATTTTCTTTATTAAAATTATTTTCTGTGTGAGAAATGTGTGCTTTTTACAGACAGTTTTGACTTCTGAGTGAAAAAATGAAACACCTGAAAACAGAAACTTTCAGCTTTCAGCAGAAAGCTGGAAACCTTTGATTTGAAAATGCTGCTGTGCTGGTTCACAAGTGTTGTATTCTACTAAAGGAAATGATTCTCAGAAGCAAATGTAATTGAATTCTAGCTCTCAGGAAGCTGAATTTATGACCTGTCTTGGGGATTTTTGTCTGTTATTTTGATGTGTTGTAACAGTGAAATTTTTGTGGGGTGGGATGAGTGAAGCTCATTTTTGGGCAACTTTTAGTTATGGTAGACAAATTTATGAGGACACATGCATGCTCTCTGTAATCAACCCTTCTTTTAGAATGTACAGAGACCTGATTCTTTTCACTTAAATCATACTTAACTGTCTTCCTTCCCTCACATTCCTGGAGAAATGCTTGTGTAATGGACAGCTTGTCAGCAGACAAACTCCTTTTCATCATCACAAATAACCCTAGACATGAAATATTACTCAATTTTCTGGAGCCAGGAAAGGAGCTTTACTTTAAGGGAAGGCTTACAAAAGAATTGTTTCAACATTTCAATTTTCCATCAGGATATACTGTGCTGTTATATATCTTAACTCCAGCATTTTGGATAACCTCCTACTATGTTGGAATTTAGCATGCACCCTCCTTGCAATAATTTACTTTTAGATGAGGCCCACTTGGAACCTCATCATGAGATAGTGAGGCATTTATGAGACTTCAAGGCTGTGTCTAAGCTGCAGTCTGGTCTGGTGGAAAATGTCCCTGCCTATGACAAGGGGTTGGAACCAGAAGGTCTTCAAGGTCCCCTCCCAACCCAAACCATTCTGTGATTTATACTCAGTCAACTAGATGAGTGGTTTTTTTAACTCTCCATTACTTAAATTGTTTCATATTCCATTGTTGCTGAAAGTTTGACACAGAAAAATCAGGGAATTGTACAAATGTGGTTCTTCAATTATTGATACCTGCTATGACTCCTGCGCCATAAATGAGCAGAGCAAAGGTTTTGCTTTCACAGTGGGTTATTCACCCACTTGAACCATCCAAAAGTGTCACTTTATTTCTATGAAGTAAGACAGGTGCATTAAGGCTTTAACACGCTCAGCTGCTTCTTACCTTGTTGCATTAATATTCTGTCCAGATTGTTAAATAAGTTACAAGTATGCAAGCCAAACTGTGTTCATGCTGCAGGCTGCTTTCTTGTATTTCACTTGGAGCAGTGCTGGCAGGTCACAGTGGTATTAATCTATAATAAAGATAAGGAAATTTAAAACAATGATTGATTACAAGGTGGCTTTACTTTTATTTTTTGAGTTACTGGGTATGATTACCAGAAGGGCAATCATCTCCACATCAGAGCAGCAGGAGTTGCTCTGTCAGGATGGCTGTCCACAGATGCACTCTGAGTGACTAATGGCAGAAAACAATATCAGAGAGCTTGTGTGAGCAGTTTGAAAGAGCAATTAATCTGACTAATGGAGGATTCTTTCCTGTTTGTGAATAACCCATGTGTGAATTCTGTTTGTGGTTTTTATTGCTATTTTAAATTGCCCCTTAAATTTTCATGAGGGAGTTTCAGCTGTTGAGGTGATTGTAAAATGCTTGCTGTTAGTATTCCCTGGAAGTAGCCAGTGTTACTGGGTGTCCCTGTATGGTTCAGATTTTGTCCTGTGCTTTTCCAAGGAGCCTAGAATGAGAATTCCCAATTTGAGGTGATGGATCTAATTTATGGTGGTAATTTTTATTAGACTGAATTCTGGAAGTGAGACTTTAGAGTGCCTCAGCTGAGAAAAAATGAAAACTGCTAAACAACGCTTTTAGAATTATACCAAGTTTCTTGTTTTAGCATTGGAATCAAGACAAATTGATTTCAATGGCCTTGCAGAATCTAGAACCCTACTTATCTCTTTTTGGTTGCAGCAAGTTCAGCTGCACAGCATCTTTATATTACAGTGTGGTAGTTTGAACCTGCATCTGCATTGCGTGAATGCCGTTTGCTTACAAAAAAACCAAAAAAATATTTAGGATTACAAAAAAAAAAAAAAAAATTTAGCGTTGAATAACTTTAAGTCATTCACATTTTTTGTTAATAACAACAAAGGTGTGGATGGCCTTTGCTCAGTGCTGTGATTCTCATATTGTAGCAAAAGAAATGGTTAAAATGATGGCTGCTAAATACAACTTTGAAAACTGATTGTGGATGTTTTCCTTTTGTCCAGATCAAGGAGTGTGTTTCTGACAGCCTCCATGCTAGCTAATGCTGTTCTCTGAGGTTTCTCTGTCCAAATTTGCTTTCTATCCTCTTCTAAATGTTTTTAATGTGACAGAAGCAGACAAGGGAGGATGAAATGAAAATCTTAATTTGGTAAAGTAATTAAGTATTTCTTTGCCCTGCATAAACCTCTTTAAAATGTAGTTGGCTTTTCCTGTACCTTTTTTCCATGTTGGCAAAGGCCTGTGGCTCTAAAATTCAAAACGTTTTGTCCACACCCTTCTAATAAAAGTTTTCAGCCAAAAGATTTAGTGAAGTTTAGATATAGAGCCCTCTTATGCCTTGGTTATCTCTTGCCTGGAAAGGCAGAAGGGCTCGTCTTTGACACTGACAGCTCTGAGTGCCTCACATGACTGAAACATGTACATTTGTCTTTGTTTTTTTTGTAATTTCTTGCTGCCCCAGACACCACAACAGCAGACTCTGCTACAGTGGATATGTTCATTTTAACTCCTCCTGCATAAATGTTGAGCCTTTTATAGAGGAAAAAATGGTTTCTGAATATGGTTTCTGCTCCACTTGCCTTTCCCTCTGCATAGACAGGTACAAGCACAATTTTATGAGGCATTTTGTAGATGGTGTCTGCCCGTGCCCGATCTTGACTGCATGGGTGCTGTTAAGCACAGAGTAGTCAGTAGCCATACAGACTGTTTTAAAAGCAGTAAAATCTATGCACTTTGGATTCTTTATTATGCAGGACCAGCAAATAATATCAGGTACTGGCTGCTGTCAGGTTTTTTGTGCCTATTAATGTGTTTAAAATCCACCATATTCTCTTTATATTCTCTGTAACCTCTGTGGATTAATCTTGTTCATGATACAATCCATGAGGATGCCATGGTGCTGCTCCATCTGAGAGAAGCTTTGCTCCGGATGCTCCAGCTGTGCTCCTCTCTGTGTACCTCCAGAAGACCCACAGTCTCGTTCTAGATATATAGAAGAAAGATTTAAAAAGTTAAGATCAGTGAAACTTTATAATAATTTCACTGGCTTCATGCTTCACACGCGCTAAGGCAGCTCTAAGAATCTCAGAAATACCACGTATGTAGGTGGTTTCAAATCACAAAAGAGATGATCTTCATGATGGACTCTTAATCAGAGAGCAATAAATTGTTGCTGTAATCTAGAAATTCCAAGGAGGGGAGAGAAGGTTGGAAACTACTGATGCCCCACCTAAAAACCCCAACAAGCAGGAAAGATGCCCCACTTGAAAGTGTTTTCTTATGAAGCTTTAAGACAAACAAAAAGCTCTGCCATGTTTCCAATTCAGTGCCATGCAGGAATATGGATTTTAAAAGCAGTTTTTTATTTATAGACAAGCTTTACGTGGCAAGCAGGTAACACAGCATGATTTATAGGCAATTAGAGCTTGTGCCACAAAAAATGCTTAAGGGTTTAAGTCTTGCCTTAGTGTCTTACATCTGAAATTATGACTTTCTGGAGGAAGTGAGAGCTCTTGCTCAGATGATGTTTCATGCTGACAGTTTTGGACTGAAAGTTCTCCAGATGACTGGGGTGCTGTGCTGGGGATTATTGAAGAGACACCCTCCCTCCTTGCATGTTGAAGGATGTTTGTGTTCACAAACTTTCCTACACCTCACTGGATGAGGCTGATCCAGGAAATTTGTCCAGGATATGCTCAGCAGACCCTGTTCCCACAGCTGAGCTATGAAGAGCATCATGAGAGCCTTCCTTTCACCCCTATTCCCCCCATCATGTTCATCCTACAGCTTGTGCTCAAAGGAGACAACTCACCAGGATGTGGGGTTAACTGCTTTAACTCTCTTGCTTTTATCTGAAAAATGCCCCTGAATGTGTTTCAGAGAGAGGAGGAAGCTTTAGCAGGGTTTTCCTATGTCCTGGGTGAATTTTTGAAGTGAAGTTACAGTCAAAAATTTGGGCTTTTCCCTTTATCATTCTTAGAGGACGAGTGTCACCTTTGTTTAGTTTTAAAAGAAAAACAGACAAACCCCAAGCCCATATGTGTGTGTTTGACTGGAATATGCAGGCCAGGGATTTAATAATATTTAATCATAATAGTTATAATAATAACTGTCATAATAGCTATAATATTCATAATAGTTATAATAATCATAATAACTATAATAATAATTTATATAAAATAATATATAAAATAGATCATAATAGTTTAACTATTATGATTAAATATAATAACATTATAATATATAAAATGTACCATAATATTATAATTATTATGATTAAATATAATATTTAATCATAATTGTTATAATATTTAATAGTTATATTAAATATAATAGTTATATCTATCATAATGTAGATCATTAAAAGAGGAAGGCATTCCAGTCTAAATAAAAGCAAGCAGTGCAACTTTCAAGTGTGTTTGTCTCTGGCACTTCTGTTCACATATTTGCAAAACGTTTTTTGTGATTGGTGCCTTTTAGAATTCTCATTCTGAGATGACCAAACTCCAGAGTGTTGGAAATCTTCAAGCATAATTCAAATTGATAAAAGATCTACATGTAGTGGAGTTGTAGTTTTGCATACTTTGGGTGTAGTTCATTTGTCTAGTCTGTGAACACAGATAAGGTTTTTCTGTGTTAATTAAAAGGCTTGGAAATAGTTGAGGCTTAAAAAAAAAATCTGTTATTTTTCTTTTTTCCATTTTATAGTGCTGAAAATTTCCTAATTGTTTCAGCAGTCTGGGTTTTTTGTTGTTGTTTTTGTGGGTTTTTTTTAAATTTTTTTGTCTTTATCACAACCATCTCTTCTGCATGTCACTGTGAATTCACAGACACGATATTATAATGTCAGATGAAGTGCTCCTCCAAATCTTTAGAGATGTCAGTGATGCAAACCCATCATGGTTACATCATGTCAAGACATTGGTGAGCAATGTCACTGGGAATCTTTGGAGTGCATTTCATGGTAAAAAATTGAAACAAAAAGATGTCAAAGCGATTTCAAAATTGGAGCCTTCTGATGATGAAGGTGATTATGAAAGACAAAAGCTGTAACTTGGCCCGTGTTACCAGATGTTCTGTCCTCTGAACAACAGTTAAATCTTCCTCATATTAGCTTATAACAAAGTAAAGATGCCCATGTCATTGAAATGTCACCTCTGTCACTTGTCTAGGATTCTGGTAGCACCTGTGGAACTGTGTGATATCATTTGACTGACAAGGATAGAAGGAAGTTTTGGCTGAAATTTTGGAAGCTGACAGTTTCACAGTTAGGATTGAATTCTTGGTATGATTACTGCAATATGCACTAAGGAAGAGGTAATCCTTGTCAACAATTCTTCTGTGAAAAGGAGAAAAAGGAGAATATGGATGGAGATGGGAGAGTTAGTTTTACCTTGTTATAACTAAATGTGTGCTCAACTCTCAGTGGCTTCTGAGCCTCAATGTATCAAAGTACAAATTAACTGAGACGTTTCTCCTGCAAGTTAGGCAGATGAAAGGAAAAGGTTGCTGTTGACATTTGAGATCGTTCTGATGATGCAGGTACGTGATTCCTTTTGAACCCAGATGAAAGTTTGCAGAATGTGAGTGTTTTTCTCGTTAGTTCCCAGTTTTTACTAAATTTCTTCTTAATTTGTGATCAATCCAGTTTTTGCAGGCTGGGTTTGCTGTGACCATTTTTCTACCCAGAAGCTTTACTGCTTACAGCATTGTAATCTGAATAGAGAAAGATAACAAATTGCTTGAAGCAAAGCTGCTGTTTCTTCATTTAATGTCAGGTCTAGTGTCTTTTGAATGCTGGTATTTGGTTTCAGAAGGGAGATTTCCCCCTGCATCTGGTCTTGGTTGGCTGGAGATGAAATTTAAAAAATATTATAGTCAGATGCCCTGGGCTGCCAAGGGACTTGATCCAGAAATACTGGAGGTCACTGCACAAGGTACTACATTAGATAGGTATTTAATAGTACTGATGTTTTATATTGCACTCAGCTATCAATAGCTTATAGATAAAAGGAATATGAAAAAAATGTAAAATCCTTTCCTCAGTTCTTGATATCTCTCCTGTCACTTTTTTTTTGGTGGAACTCGTTTAAATGTGAATTTTTTCTGCTTTGAATTTTGTCTGCCTTAAAATTCACAGCTTTCATACTGCATATTGAGATGCACAAGATGAAAAGGGAGGATCTAGAAATATTAACTTACTAAAATGTCATTTGTCCACACATATTCCTTTGTAGAGATAAACATAGTTAAAGAATTAAGATATTTTCTCATTTATAATAAAGACAAAGGAGGAGCTAAGCAAAAATATGGAAGCATTCATCCATGATTTGTGATTATTCACTTGTAAATGAATTAGCTTAGCCCAGGTACTCTTATTTAAACTCTTATTTAGTCTATTCTAGCCAGGATATGAGAATCTGTATTTTTTTGATACCATACTCTCGGTCAGTAAACTCCAAAGTATAATTTGATTTTCAGAGTACATTTCAATGTTCACAAAAATAGAAGGTGGAAGTTATGAAATTAACAACCATCTGGCATAAATTTCAGAGGATTTAATTCTTGACCTCATTATAAAGTCTGCTATTCAAAATAATAATGCCTTTCACTTTAAAAAAATCAAACTAATTTGCATAGTTTCTGTAATAATCTTTGCTCCTTCCTCTAAGTAGTAACAATTTTTCAGGCTATGCCTCAAACATCAATCTATATTTTTTTTATCAAATGGTTAAATTTCCAAATAGGAAACAATTTGAATAAAGAAGTTTTCTTGGATGAAAAATGTGGAAAAAAACCTAGCAATTTTTCATAAATTAACTGAGTCTTAAAATAAAATGAAAAAATAATTGAGTAAATACAAATCTGAAGACCAGTTTTAGCCATCTAGGCAGAGTTTACAGGCTTTTTTAATCTAGAAAGAAATGTACCAGGGATCAATTTGATTCAAGATGATTTGAAATCTGAAAACTGCTTGTCCCTGCAGTACCTGGTGTTCATTACAGCGTTGTTACTTTAAGACTTCATCCCATTCCTTTCAATTGATTCCAATAAGACCAGAGCTGCTCTTCAAGTGTTCTTGTGGATTTGTTGCTGTTGTGTTAGAGCTGCAAGATAGTGAAGAAAAAAGAGAAATACTTGAAATGTTTCTGATGGAAGGTAGTTTTCAGATGTGTTGGCTAGGTTTTAAAAATATCTTTCTGTGAAACGTGGCGCTCTTGGGTGTTAGTGAATCTTATAAAAATTAAATTGTCTCACAAGACACCATTGAAAACAGGAGCTGATATTCTTAAGGGTGAGATAAATTTTCTTGCTATGCTAGAGAGAGAGAGAAAGATGTCAGAAAACCCATACTTTCCAACTTCCAATCTCTTTATTTGAAACACCAACCTCATCCTAATAAATTCAGATGATTTGGCAAAGCATTGTTGATTGGAAAATAAGTATTATTGCAAATATATTTGAAAAAGTTCATTTAGACTCTTGCACACCTCCAAGATTAATTTTTGCAAAGATCAAGGCTTTTTTAAAAAAATATTTACATCCTCCTTAGCTGTTGTTTTCTCTGATGGCAACTATCCCCAAGAGATTGTTCTAACTTGTTAAACCTGGCCTGTTACCATCTTGACTATCTTTACAATCTGTAGCCTAATTCTGAAGCTGACCTGCTTGGTGACTCCTTAAAATGTACAATTTTCCTTTTTTTGGGTTTTTTTTTTTGTGATTTCTTCCAGTGTAGGTCAGTCTTTAGATGCCTAGGGAGCCATGAATCTGGAGTGTACAGTGAACAAGTTTTTCTCCTTGGCTCAGGAGGACCTGGCATGGTTATTCCCTCTCTTTGGGAGTTTGGGTTACTCCCTCTCTTTTGGTCTGAAGTGCCCCATCCCAAACTCTTGTGCTTCAGTCATAGCAGCCTCTGACCACAGCAAATAGAGGAGGGAAGGGATGGATTTTCAGAGATTTTAAGCAGGAAGGTGAATGCTCTGACAAAGGACAAGCAGATGCTGCCTTTCATGGCTGCTCCATGGGGCAGTAAGCTCTGAGGTAATCTGAAAATATGGTTTGCAGGAATGTTTTCATTCAGTGTCTTCAGCCAAGGGTGGGCTTCTAGGGGAGAGCTCAAAAGGGTGCTGAGACACTAGAGTTGCTCGTTTCCTTGGAGTTTGTGGTCCAAGGATCTATAAAATCTATACTGGAGATGACCCAAGTTCATGTGAGTTTGTTTCTGGTTACTTCTTGTAAAAAAAGTTCTGACTAATGTGTTTTTTTAATTTATTTTTAACTAGATGGAGTTTTTAAATTCAAGAGAGCCTTAAAAAGTCATATCTGGACTTCTTTTAATTTATTCACTGCAAATGTATTAACGCAAACACAAGGGTTGTGAGCAAACCTCTTAAGAGTTTATTTGCATTTTGCCTGAAAGAAAATAAATCAACAATTGGCTGCTGCAGACATTAAAATATAGCACTTGAATTGTAACACTGCTGTGAAATTAAATATAAATGCTTCAGAGATCCAAACAACATTAAAGTGTTGAAGAAGATGGAATTTTAAATCTTGATTTCTGGCAAGAGAATACATATATAATAAACAATTAGGAAACAATCCAACTCCCTAGGAAAATAATTTCCTTGCATTAGTTTCTGTCTGAGTCTACATTCTGAAAAATGCAGTTAAATGATTGTGTAAAATATTTGTTGTTAAATGTGATGCCATGAAAGGTAAAGAGGATAAAGCAATATGAGCCTGATAATAAAATGGTGCTGTTTTTTGAACTATGGCTTAATGAACAAGTTGAGTAACCACTTTGAAACAAAGTTAGACACTGATGCTTTCACTGACAAATTTGAGTATTAGCACAAGAATGTTTATGAGTTATGCCATTCTTTTTTCTTATGTTCTACATTAAAATACAGGAAATTGCACTGATTTAGGACTGTACTCTTAAATGACAATCAAAGACAGAAATCAGAGTAGGAAGGAACTAGAAAATCATCTCTCTCCAGAAGCACTACTGTGGAGGAACATATGTTCACTGATAATTTGTCCTATACACAGAGTTGTCTTTAAAAGCAAGGTGATACAGCACCTTCAGGCAGGAATGAGTTTTGGATGTTTATTGTGCATTTGGCTAGGGTTTTATGTGGAAAAGAGATACATTCTAACATTTAAAAAACCCAAATAAACCCCAAACTAAAAAAAAAGGGAAATATTTCTTTTTTCATTTCATCTGTAATTAGAAAATTAGATTTGTAGTCCCAATTCAGCTTCTGCTGCAGAGTGGAAGACAGTTGACCTAAAAAAGCTTGGTGACTTTTCAAATACAGGAGACCCAGCAGATCTCTACGAAGTCTGGGCTATCTGTAGGAATTCCAATGTCTTGTTCTACATGATATTTGTTAATTAATTTATAAATGTCATCAACTAACTTTTGTGATCATCATTCAGTATTTATATTCTGGAATATCTTCAGCATCTTTCATCCCCCAGTAACAATAAGTTATATAAAAACTTTTTATAGAGGACGAGGCAACTGTTTTATGGCGTCCCTTCTTGCCAGCTGCCTTTTGAAAATTTCGACTGACAGGTGATTAGGTATTTATATGGCACTACTACCCTTTCTAATAAAGTAAATTTCTCAATCCTTATGACCACTAGTGAGGTTAAGGACACCAAAAGAATTAAAGACAAATTGGAGTAGATGAAGAGAGGGAAAGCTGAGGAGATTTGAGGCTGACTAGCTAATACCCTCAATATCTGTAATGATTTTAGGTCCATATGGAATATCATTTGAGATATAATTCAGCATATTTTTATCCATAATGATTCAGAACCTCATAAGGTAAAATAAAGCAAGCATGCAGTAAATTTCTTTAACAAATTAAAGTAAAAACTTTGCAGTGATTTACAAAGTAGGTCAAACATCTTGATCACCACACCAAAGATGGAGCTACATTAGAAGATCAGCAACTTTCTAATCCTGGGCAGGATTCACAGGGATGGGTAATAATTTTTGTGTAAACCACTCTAAAACTGAGCAGTTGTACTAACTCAGTTTATGATTCTGCAGTAGTTAAACTTTGAATGCCAAAGTAAATTCTCTAGTATGTGTCATGTATTCTCCCACCCCACTCACTTTTAAAACTTCCACCTTATAAACTGATTAACTCTCCCTTTAACACTGATGACTTTAGTTAAAAGGTGAATTTTTGCTGGTTTTTTTTGCCAGAAATCACAAATGACTGATTTTTTATCTTTGTAGACCTTACACTATGGAACAAGGCACAAACACTGGCACATGTCTTTGAGACAATTTTTAAACTTTCTAAGCACAGGGTGCTCTTGTCCTGATGTCTTTATTGCGAGTCCTTGCCTATGCAAATGCTTTCATGCTCAGAATAAACAATTTTGAAGACTTTATATAGAGGATGAAGGAGAAAAGAGATAGCTAAAATAACAAGAAAAGTAATTTGGAATGTATCTTGCCTCTCCAAGTCTTCAGAAATCCAGCAGCAGAGAAACCTGCACCTTCACCAGTGATCTCAGAGCATGTTTCACATGCAATGCTGCTTGTTACCACATGACTTTTGTTGGGCAGTGGCTGTTTATTTTCTCTGTGCATGATTAGACACAGGTGTTCTGGAACATCAATCTCCCCCTGCTGATCTTTCAACTCTAGTGGCAAAATCTTTTCATTGCTGGCTTATGGTATTAGAGTTATAGAGTGATTTCTATCCTGTGGATTCTTCCTGTGTGGTCTTCTGATTGCTGGTCTGCCTTGCAGTGTGATTCAGATTAGGTCACCCTTGGCCATTTTGCCTCAGTAGCCAGGCCTGCTCACTCCCCACAGTTCAAAAAGCATTTAAAGAAGAAAGCATGTTCCTGTTTACGGAATACATGATATGACTGTTTTCCAGATATGTGCAATCTTGGAAAAAAAATCCTGTAAAATGACTGACAAACCTCAACAACCCTAAATGAGAAAATCAGGCACTCAGACTATGACCTGCCAAGCAACAAAATTAAGACTATAATTGCCCTCAAAGAAGAGAATTTGCAATGGTAATAGATCTACATCTAGGTCAAATAGTCTATCTTCATCTTTTTATCTTGATCAAAAACTTACTTTTAAGCTTCTTGAGATTAAACTCATTTAAAATGTAAGCTTGTATAGGGTCTGTATTCTTGTGCAACCTGTTTTGGTCACAGTTTTGTGAAAGAGCTGTCAGTAATACGATGTTACCCACTGTACTGATTCTTTTTATTATTTGTGTCCTGGAGTTGAAATAAATTTCACAGCTAAATTAGGTTCAGTATTTATTTCGGCCATTGTTTTAATGTGGATATGCAGTCCAATTGTAAAATTTTGCCAAAGTTGACAGTGGCTTTGAGAGAAACCTAAACTACTTGAGGACAATGATACCTGACATGCCTTCCAAATCATGATTGGTATCTTGAGAATAATTATCCTCTGTGCAGTCATTTGTCCTTTATGTTCCTTTCTTCCCATCTAATTTCTAGAGGGGATGTTAGGGACAAAGGATGTAGTTGCTGCTAACATCAGATTCCAAACTCTATAATCTACTGAGATACAACTAAACCTGTAATTGCAATAGACTTGAACAGCAGAGTGAGAAAAAAAAAAAGCTGATGTATCTGAGACACCAAGCATAGCTATGAAATGCAAAAGGGTAACGGCAGTTTCTCTAGGAATGAAATATTCATGTTGCTAACTTACATAAAACAAAAGATGGAGTGTTTTCTGCAGGGAAATTACTTTTGCTGATGAGCTCCATTTATGCATGATAGAGTTTTAAATTTTTGAAAACCCCCTTGGTTATTTTTTTCTCTTTTCAGTTTTAGCAGCTTTAATTTTAGGCTTATAAACAGATATATGGAAAATTTCTTGCTGAAAGGGCCTTATTCTGTTTAAAGTCATATTTATTACATTCAGCAAAAATAGAATTGCTTCTTTCAATGGCAAGGAATACAAAATCAATATTTAAAACTGCAGTCTCATAGACTTCACGTTGCAAAGTGAGTACTTCAGTTTTGAGTTGCCCTATAATGAAATGTATCTTCATTAATCATTCTTCTTTTAACATCTCCAGAGGTTCTAGCTTTGCAGCAGGTAGCTGGAAAGCAGACAGTGGCAGAGGGAGCTGAGAAACCCAGCTTTTGGCCAAGATTAAAGCATGTCCCCAGAATTACCCCAGAGGTCTGATGTGCTTTCTTCATGCTCTTGGTGGAGGACCAACATGTCTCAAAGGCAAACCCTGGGGGTATTAGTGGAAAACTCCCACACACTCTGAAGCTGGAGCTTGGTCTCAAACTAAGCCCAAATTCTCTGAAACATTCATGAATCTACCTTGTTTCTGTATCATTACAAGCAGTTTGTTGAAGGCCAAGTGATTACTGACCTTAGTGGCTTTTGGCCAAGACATCAGGCTTAAAAACTTGTAAATGGTTTCTTCTGCCAGGCTTTGGGCAGCACTTCAGGTAATATTCAACATCAGCAGTTCAGAGTGAGTTGTTGGCTTATGTTCTGTGTCCCAGGGGAAAAAAACCACTAAGAGAATATAATTCCATCAAGTCTAAGAAAAATATGTTCTTGGAAGATGTTAGATAGTGCTAGGGTATACAGAATGTATAAAACAACAGTAAATAAAACCTGTCTGTTAAAAATTAATACCATTACCTGAATTTCTTTCTCTTTTGGCTATAAATAATGCAGTATTCTTAGTATGTATATTTAGATACCAAAATGCAGCCAGGTTTGTCCCATAGAACAGAAATTTTGTAAATAAGCAGTGATTTTATTGTTCTGATCTGTTTGAAATTATAATATTTGGCCTATTAAATAGGCAAATAATGAGATAGATTTAGTTGATTACACAGAACAGAAAGAGTATAGAAGAAAAAGGAGTCCTAGGGAATAAGTAGGTGCTTAATATTATTTTTTTTTTAAAGGCTACTGTACTTTAGAGCCTCTTGTACAAATGTTTGCAAGAATAAATTTGCTAACAGTATTTTTGCCCTTGACTCTTCAAAGTGACAGATGCTGTAAGTTAGGAAAACTTCATCTTCCCTGCAGTAACCTTTTATTAACAGATCATAATGGTGGCAGAAGCATAACTCTTGTGACATTCGAGATGATGAGCTAAGAAACAGGACAGGTTTGAAATGTGTATCCACAAATGATGAGAAAATTTTTATGCTCTCCTCCTTACTATAAAAAGTGAGAATAGAGCATAATTTTAATGTAGAGCTCTTCTAATGTAAATATTAGCTATAAATAGGTGCTGGTTATTTGTGGGAAACAGATTAGGACTGCCTGCTCATGCTGTGGGTGCTGAAGAGCAGAGTCAGTTCTGCTGCTGGTGGTGCAGCACAGCTGGCTGAGCTGCTCAGGCCATGAGGCACCACATCTGTAAGGGTCAGGCACCACATCTGTAGGAGCCACCCAGCTTCCAGACCCCTCTTGCTCTCCTTGCTGTGGGACTGCTGTGAATGAAGTCATGCACAAATCCCAAAGCACAGTGGGAAGTCTTCAAACTCTCAACTTATTGGCAAATCAATCATTGGATTGTCTTCTTCTCCACCTGCTCAAATTTGGATGATAGTCGCAGTATGTGAGGCCATAGTTAAATTCAGTTCTTCCCTAGGTGCATGAATCTATAGTGTTAATAGGTAAAATATCCTTCTTTCTTCTTTTTCAGAGAAAAGGTTGATAGGGTTGAATAACAATAACAGTTCTAGTGTTGTGCTCTTTTTCTGCAACTCTCCAAAGGCCTTTGCAAAGCTGATAAGTACAATTAGACCTGAACAGAAAATTCCAGGCAGGACAGAGCTCTGCTGGAGAATGTTGATGCAACAGGACTGACTGCTTTGGCTCCAGCCTCTCATCAAAACTAACAAGTTTTGATAACAGCAGAATACATGTTTATATTCTGTAATATGTAACAGTTAGAAAATCTGCTTTCTAAAAAAACCCCTTCAAAGGTTCTCTCCCAAATTTACCCTAAACCAAGACACAGTGGTTTTGTAAATGAGTTATTCCTACAAGGAAATATCTCTCTGTTGATTTACATGATGGCTTGGAGAAGCCCTTGTTGTGCTGAGGTTGAGTCTTTGTTTGGGAACTGGCCGACAACCTTATCAAGAATTAATTGTTAACTAATATTTTGTGGAGTGTATTATATAATCCTTGGTTTTGACAGTTAGCCATAGCACTCATTCAGCACCCTGGCAGGGTGCAGGAAGGTGTGGTGATTCCTTTGGCTCTGCATTAAGGATGTCTTTTCTCTTTAGAGTTGTCAGGAGGTGATAGAGAAAATTGCCTCTGGTAGCTGATACTTTGCTCTCTAAGCAAATAGATTATGTGGTGAATTTCTTAGAACTTGTTATAAGAAGTACTATTTAAAAATAAAATGAAGTAATATTGACTTTGGTATGAGCAAGGCAGGTTATGAGATTTGATCTCAGCTTATAGTGTTGATAGTTATATTTTACTCTTCTGCTGTCAACTGCAGATGATAAAAACAGGGTGATAAATGTGAATCTGTACAGTCCTAGGGAGACATCTGTTGCAATATAACAGCAGCCCATATAAACTTTGTGAATATATTAATTAGATAATCCAGGAGAAATACTAAACTAGGAATATTAACTTAAAATATGATTTAAAAATTGAAGTTGCATAAGGTCAGCTAGCTGTAAAAAAAACTCAAGGTAGCATCTCATATCTCCAGACATTTTCTGATGTGAGCCAGTATATCACCTTTTCTTGAAGTGGGAGAACTTCACTACGCTGCTGGGTGTACAAATTGGAGAGATTAGGTAGGAATTCACATTATATGTTTGACAGAAGATTGATTTTCCTCCTCTGTTTGGATTTGTTAAAGGCAACAGTTCAAAGAATGGATAAAAACCTGTAATTCTTTGGGCCCGTGTTCCATCCTGCCATGATATACAACACTTTGACACTTTTTACCTCAAATAATGGCAAATTCCTTAAACATTGTAGGAGTTAGTTCTGAAATGTTTCACACTGATGAGATTTATAACACACTCGATTCATTACAGGGATTTTCTTTATGAATGAAGTGTGATAATGTGCAAATAGAAAAAAAAAAAGGGGGCAAAAAGGTTTTTCTTCAAGTAAATTCAAAAATAGATCCAGGGAATATTTTTTAATTATTAGCATGAAGATGTTGCCACTTTCCAGAGGGGAAGACGTTTTGTAGGAGATGTTTAGCCTCGAGGCAGTTCGTTCTTTACACAGAGGTATAAAAAATACAGCTCCTGGCTGTTTTTATCATTACTAATAAATGAATAAGCACACACTCTGAAAAAAAAAACAAAAAAACATGTTTTATCAGAAGGACATGTCACACTGTTCTTATCAATAATTCTATGCAAGTAAAATTCAAGCCTGCGGGGTTGTATTGTTGCAATTCTTTTATGCAATCACTTTTCATAAAGGAAAAACAGACTCAGGTGATGATGAATGATGGATGAAAATTTTAGATGTAATTAAAACAAAACAAAAAGTTGAATTCCCAAGTTCCTTTAACAAAGGGAATTAAAAAAATACTGTAAAGCTATGGTTTGACAGATAATATTCCATTAAAGTGAGCTGCATGCAGGAAAATGAGGCAGGTTTATATGAGAGAGATTGACAAGCTTTAAATAGCCACGATTATGTGAATAGCTGACCTATTTTGCTTCCCATTTTAATTGTAGAGAAGAAAAGATCAAGGATTGTGCTGGAGAAAGCAACTGGAGCTTTTAAGGGGGGAAAACCAGAGAAAGAGCAATCCTGTATACAATTCAGCAATCCTGAATACAGCAAGAACTCAAAGGGAGTTACACAGCTGTTAACAGATCAGCTAGAGAGTGATCCAGTTGCTGCCATCAAGTGTGTGAGCACCATGAAGCAATGATTTTTGGCAGATACCTGAGGAACAGAGGAAAGATGATCCAATCATTGGAGTTAGTTGAGATTATCATGGAATCATTTCAGAACTAAGAAAGAAATTTCAAAGATAAAATCATACTTTGGCCACATATTATCCCAAACATAAGCAATTTTTATACTCATAGGCACATTTGGTGAATAATTTTGTGAAGAAGAATTGTTGTTTGGAAGCTTTATCCATCAGAAAAAAGACAGCAGCTCACTTAAAATTTCCTGGATGAGTGGCATCACCTAATGTATTTCCTCTTGCTGGTTTTCATACCAAGAGCCTAATAAAATTCTCCTCAATTTACTTTCAGATAGGTATTGGTGGACACTCAGTATTTAACAATGTATGTGAGCTTCAATTTCTTTAAATCCAAGTTTAAAGAATTTCTAAATTTTCTTCACTGTGTTTTCCTCTGCTCCTTTGAAGATATGTGGGTTATCCAGAGCACAGAGCAGAATGGAAAGTTTCCAATCAGGACATTTACTTTTTTTATTCTCTTTGGAAAGGCTGTATCAGGAGGTTGAAATTCAGGTGCACATCCTTTCTTTTCTGTTATCAGGGAAAATCTAATTTTTAATCCTGTGGTCCCATTTAGTAATAGCAAAACCTCTCAAGCTCATCTAGCTTCTCTAACTTTCCTAATGTTAAAAACATATTGATTTATTTTTTGTGCCTTTTACCTTTTTTCAGAAAACAAACCATCCTAAAGACCTTGGTCTTTATTCAATGACCGGTAGCAAGTATGTAAGAGCAAAAGTCGGCCTATAGTCAACACTGGATTTTGTTGCTTTTACATACATATACCACTCTTTAATTCTGCTGTGCTACAAGTTCTTTTGACTCTTCTGGTAAAATCAGTGTCTTATTTGCTATACAAGTCTGGTAATAGTGGTATTTTCCAGTGGGGATCCACGAGGGCAACCTATGTGAGAAATGGATCACAACACAAATTTTCTTGCCTTTGTGAGGCTGCTTGCATCCATGTTACTTATGAAAAGCCCAGTACAAAGCTTGTAATTTTAAAAAATGAATTATTAGAAAGGTCAGTTAATACTCCCAGGTCTTGGAAACAAGAATGGTTTGGTTCAGAGCAGTACTATTAAGAGGTAGATCACTCATAACATGCCATTCTTGAAACTGCAAAGACACAAAGGCAACAGAGACAAAGCATAAACTGCCTGACTTGACTTTTGGAGGAACCATATTCACCACAGCAAGGATTGCAGAAATTACTCTCAATGGGAGCTGCTGTTTTCCACTGAAAGAGGTGGATATTCTTGATTAAGTTTGTTTTCATTTTGGTGTTGCTAAATACCTCTGAATACCAAGTGTCTGATTTTCTAGGAAGGATACTCTCATTCTGGCACATGTCAGACATAACAAAGCTGCTATTTCTTATCAGCACAGATAATACAGCAGCATCTGGTAGATCATGGCTGCTTAAGAGGATGGTGGAACATTCAGAGACCATGATTCAGACTATTTTTGACACAGGATAATATTTCCAGCAATTTCCCTGAACACTCCCCCAGATCTTTAGATTTCTATAATCCTGAAGGAAATAAAGGATTCATTTGGGCAAGAATGGAAATGCCTTCTGATGAGGCAGAGTAGCAACTTTCTTTGATCTTGACATTGAGATCTCTTAAAGAGGATAAGTTATTAGAGGAGGCAGCTTAGGGAGAAGGAAGTAGGTGTTTGTTCTTCCATCCAAAAGAGAAAATCCACATAAAAATGCCTAAAAAATGTAACTGTTGGGTAATATTTATTTTTTCCCTCGGCTATGTAATTTTATTTCCGGTCTAAGAGCAAAGTACAGCAATGCCCTGGAGCTGTTGATTATAGGTTCATTGTTTTAAGTGCCTATAATGGATATGGAAAAGCATGAGAAGGGGGAAAAAAAAAAGGATTAAGAACAGCAGCTCATGGTAAAGCTTCATAGGAGAAGAATTCTTCTAAATGTTAGGAGGTGCTATCCAAAACCAACCATTCTTAGAAAACAGCATGGCTTTATGGAAAGGCATAGAGGCAGAGAAGATATCAAAGTGTAGAGATGCTAATTTTGCAGAAGGCTTATCACTCTCTCTAGAGAGAACGTGATGGTAGTAGGTGAATCTTGCAAGGAGTAACCTTTTATTATTATTTTATGTAGGCTTGCTCAATAATAACAGTAATTTTAAAATAGCAATGTTTGTTACCTGTCCAGTGCATACAGGTTATGGCTCTGCCTGCCAATTTATTTAATTTCATTCATTTATTTTGACTTTTTGCCAGCACCAAATTTCAGGGGGCATTTTCAGTGAGGACCACACATACCAAAAAAGTGGTGCCTAAATTCAGCTGTCATTACCTGATGTTGCAGAACATTATTGGCACCAAAATCAGCATTTCCTGCATGTATCACTGTGTGTATCACCCTCAGGGCAGCCACCCTTTTGTGTTTATGTCCAAAGGAATTTTGAAAACATGGATTAGGTGCATTGCAGGATCTACCTCTTTGCAAACACTCTTCTTTTCTACTCATATGCCTGCAAAATCTGTCTCTGCCCTGGGGATGCTGCATCCTTCAGTGACCTAGAAAGGAGGAATCTTTACTCCCTTCCCTCCTCCATAATTATCCTGGCTGCTTTGCAGCGTGTTCTGCTACAAAGGCCAAAGACCTTTAACCTTCTGCTGAAACCCATGCTAAATTCTGTCCACTGTGTTTTCCTCTGCTGCTTGGAAGATATGTGGGTTATCCAGAGCACAAAGCAGAATGGAAAATTTCCAATCAGGGCATTTACTTTTTTTTTTCCCTTTGGGAAGGCTGTATCAGGAGGTTGAAATTTGGGTGCATATCCTTTCTTTTCTGTTATTTCTTTGTGTGAGTTTCTGTTCATCCTTAGGCTCAGTGTTTACTTTTTTTTATGTTCTTAAGACTTAACTTTTTTTTTTTTTTTTGATCCTGCATCTTCATTCTCCATTATTTGAAGGCAGGATAGGTTCAAAACAAGGAGCATTATATTTGTCACAGTGAAATTTAAGTCTGATAAACACGAATAACAGGCAACTGTGCTGTGTGGTGGTGAGAATAGCAAGAGCAGGGCACAAGGGGAACAGAGAAGATGCAGAAGGTTCCTATCCCTGGAGACATCAGAGCAGGATATCAACATTTGTTGCTGGACAGCACCATTTGCTCTGAGGCACCTGATTTAGGTGAAGATGTCCCAGATTATTGCAGGGGTTTGAACCTAGTGACCTTCAGTGGTCTCTTCCAACTCTACTGTGGTTCTGTGATTCAAACTGTCAGGATGGATGGGATGCTGGTGGTAAAAGCATGTAATTTTGCTGGGCAAAGAGATCTGTGTTACATGAGGGCTGAGATTCAGCCATATGGTAGGAGACTGGCTCTATATTTCAGTTTATCTGAGTACAGGAAAATTGCTCATATCTGTCAGAAATCACGCTGTTTCTCCAGCTAATGTACAATCTCACAGCGCTTGCATATTAAGTAACATTTATAAAAAATTCATAAACATAAAGAGTCTGAAGCATTCAAAATCCAATACCAGGCAATTTGATGTTAAAATCTCACAGAAAAATTGAACTCTACTTCTATTCATCTGAGAGCTTGCAAGCACTCAGCAAGGCACTCATGGACTTCATGCTTAAATAGCCTTCCACACTCATTGGCCATGGTGTAGATTATATTAGTTCAATGAACAGCTCTTAATGTGGCTTATCTTGGGCTCTGTTTTAGCTGGATTTTTTACGTGTGGCAGTGGTGTGCAGAAGCCCAAGCTGTAAAAGATGACTGCTGTGCTTCTGAGATAGATGCCTCTCTATTCCTGCTTCCTGGAGGTGCTCCAACATGACTGAGATCGGGACAGGGGCATTTAACTGGGTGCAGTCTGGAATCTCTTGTTCCTTCTGCATTTTTGAAAGGTGGAAAAGGCAATCTTATGTACAAAGCAACACTTTCAGGGCTCCAGGGTCCCATTTTTGTCTTCTACAAAAACGGTTTTGTCTGCATTTTCATGTGGCCCTTTATTTTGAAGGATTTTCAGTTTTGTAAGTGGAAAATCCCAGTGTCCTCCTAGCAAACAAACAAATCTAGCTCTCTGGTATTTAAGAATAAAAATCAGCTTGAGTTTTGTTTTGTGTTGAATTGAAAATTGGGGTTCAAGGTTATGTTTACATCTGTGAGGTTTACAGTATTTTATTTTAATGCAGCTGACTGATCAGTGACATTTGGGGTACTTAAGAACTGTAGTATTTGAATTTGGTCTCTTGTGAGAATATTAGCAAATATGAAGTAGTTTACTAAATTCAGGTCAGCAGTTTAAAACAAATTGGAAGAGCCTGGCTTTGATATTTTCATTTTAGCCACTGTCTTCTCATGTGTGTTTTTGCAGTGATATCTACTTAGGTGAGAGTCTTCCTCTGCTGAGTGATGTACAAATACACAGTAGATAATAATGTCTGACTAGGTGAGCTTCAATACAGACACAGTTAAACCTTACAGGTTCTGAAATTAAAATAAGGCCAATTGATTTGATAGGAGTAAATGGTATTTTTTCTGTCAGAGGAAGATTGCCCTAAGGAAATGGACACAACATTTAAGACATTGCCCTACATTGGCAATCCCTCTGCCTAAAGAAATCTCAGAGGTTGCCATGGGTGTGGAACAATTTGAGACAACCATAACCAATATGCAAAGATAGCTGAAAGCAGTGCAGTGCAGGCTTCACAGCAGTTTCCAATCTGTGGTTCATAAGAAATTATTGTAGTTACTGTATTTATTGAACCTAATAGCACTCTAGCTGAGTGAGGGATGTTCTGCAGCTTGCTAGTTTTGCTATCACAGAGTCACAGAATGGTTGGGTGGGAGGGAACCTTAAATATCATCTGGTTCCAGCCCCTCTGCCATGGGCAGGGACACCTCCCACTAGAACAGGTTTTCTACTTAAGCTGGCCTTGAGCACTTTCAGGGATGGGACATCCACAGCTTCTCTGGGCAGCCTGTTCCAAGCAGACATTAAATTTTTCCAAAACAAAGAATAATGTTTCCATTCCACAGACATACATAGGACTAACTGCTACAAATACATTATGACTTTCTGCATTATTTGACCTTTCTCATAGTACAACCTCTGCGTAATTATGTTCTCTTGCAATTTAAACAGTTGTTTCTGTATCAAATTTCTATTTCATGATGTGAACTTGCAGCATTCAAAACCATTTCAGGGTCTGTGAAATGCAAAGAATTAGGTGCATTCCTGGAAAAGTAACTTGAGTACTCCCTCTCACTACTAAAAACATTCACCTCTTTTTCTGAGCTTAACTAGCTTTCAGTTTCTGTCTATTGGGGTTTTTTAAAACCACCTTAAAGTGCTTTCTGCTCTCAGAAATCTCTGCTAGATTTTCTGTCCAGATTGCTTGTGATCAAGTTATGCTATAATCATTTATCATAAGAAGTGACTACGGATCTTCTGCCCTGGTGAAGCTGGATCTTAAGTCATCCATCTGGTTTCCCTCTGAATACTTTTCAATTTTTTTTTTTGGAATCATAGGTGACCAAAGTGAGGCAGAAAGTGTAAGGCATTGCCTTGATATTACCATGCACATGCCATCTGTGGAGGCAATGCTACCCCTGCTCTGTTCCAGGTGGTCCCTTATTCAAAGTATTTCTTTTGGCTACCATATTATGTCTGATTTTCTTGATGAATATTTCATGTGTTAAATAAATTATCACTATTTTAGCACTGATTCCTGGAAGATCTCAGAGGGTGTCATCCTTCCAGAATGACATCTGGGCAATGCTGAGGGAATTGTTATGGATTAGTCTTTGATAAATTACCTTTTCTTGTAAAAACATATGAGTAGCACACAAATACTAGTTGTGTGTGGGACAACAGAAACAGCTAAATGCAAAATGTGATGGCCATGTTGTCAATGGCAACATACTGAAATGAAATATAACATGGGGATTATAATTATGTAACTTAGGCCAATAAACCTTAAAATAATTGTCCTGAAATTACTCTTTTTCTTTCAGCGGTCTTTTCTTTTTCTTTAAAGCTGAAGAATAATGCAGCAATATGTAACTCTTCAAAAAGTTAAACAGTTAAAACAATATTTAATAATATTTATGTATATTTTTATATATATTTTATATAATACATATTTTAAAAATTTATATTTTATATAATATATATGATATATATAAAACATTTATGTATTATATAATGATATTTAATAATAGTGATGTATTTATTTCTGAGACAAATCTATCAATTAGCCTCTATATCCAAACCTTTCAGGGGGGAGTGCTGCAAGTATTTTATGTAAGTGTTTTTAAACAGCAAATTAAAAGAAAACAAGTATAATTTGCTGCCATTGAAGACAGAGATTGTGGCTGTTAACACAGATTAGTAGAGGGTGAGTAAAGATTGCCAGAGAAATTTCCATAAATACAGTCATAGAAATGTTTTACAACATTTTTTAAAATCCATTACAGTGCATTAGAACTTTCTTCTTTCCCCTCATCTTCTGTGCTTTTTTGTTTTTTTTTTGTTTTTTTTTTTTTAAAGTTTTAAGTCTCTAATTTTAAATTAACTTAATGCAATTGCCAATTCAGCTTTTAGCCTGCTGGCCTCCAGCTGTGCTGGGTTTCCACCAGGTCCTTGTTAATCACTGACATGAGTTGCTGCTTCTGGAGGGAGCAAGTCAGCAGAAAATGTAGAGAATGCTCTGTTCCTGCAGCTCAGGGCATGCTGGGTGGGCAGTTGGTCACAATATTCAATAACAATCTGTATAAGATTGCTGAACTCCTATGATGAAATGATTACTTTTATTGGTTTAGTCTTAGAAGGCCCAAGCTGTTTTCAATGAGGACAAAATCTCTCCTGCAGATGTTGTCTGTCTTGTACGTTGGATAAAATATTGCAATTGCTGGAATGTAGTCCCTGAGAAAAATAAATTACTGGCAACTTTGAGGAGCTGCTGGCACCCTGGAAGCGAATTCAAATATGAGTTGCAGTTCTCAAGGAAGATGAGAAGAGTCTGAGGGAAAGGTGATGGGTAAAACTGTGAGTAATTTAGGGTTTCTGGCAGCTGCTAAGCAGGAGTAAGAAGACAGAATGTAAAGTGGTTTTTATAAGGGAGAAACGGGGATGAGCTGTGGAAAATGAGAAATGAGAAGCAATTAAGTACAGGAAAGGTAAAACAGTATAAGATTTCAAAAAGAGTCAGGGAAATCTGCTCATGAGCACCACTTTGGAGATTTTGTACAGTCAACATTCCATAGGTTGTATGAACTTCTGTTCTGTGTGTTGGGCTTAATGACACCCCTCTGCTAAAATAAACTCTACCAGCTGATTTTTTAGTAACCTTTCTCACTCTACACTCATGGCTGGGGAGCCTGTGCACCTACAGATTACTTCCTTGAGAAAGCCACTGTTTTGAGGCCATGGATGGGCTGTGTGCCTTTGCAGTCAACGCTAGAGACACTGCTTTAACTTAAACTGGGCCCATGGTGGTCCAAAAATACCTTCAGTACAAATAGAGAGCTCAATCTGCTTATCTTGTGTAGCAAAATGTGTTTCATTTCTGTGATAAAAACTGGAGTACTTGTCACTGTGATATGCAAGTACTTCTTGATAGATGCTTGTATCATCCTGGAGCTTATTTGGGGGAGGGAGATGCTATTATCTTTCTTTATAGCTGAGAACACCAAAGCAGGAGTATTTCAGGTTGAACTTTCAAAACCAAGCCTTTGATCTTTCTTTTGCAATATGCCCTGTTTCTAATACACCCCAAGTGCTCAGAGACTGACTTAAATTGGAGATATTGGCACTAGGACATCCTTAATTTGGATGTATAGTTTCCTCATGTGTTTTGTTGTTGATGTTTTCTTTTTCTCCCTCTGGCTTTCTAGTTCAGACTGCTTTTTCACAGAACTGAAAATGCTTTTCAAAAGGAGACCTCTTACAAGTTTGGAATTTAATGAAAGATCAAGATTGTAGAAAATATCTTAGAATATCTTACTAAATCAGCTATTCAAAAATCTTTTTTGTTGTTTTCATTGTGGGTTTGTTGTTTTCTTCCTTTCAAGACCCTTCATGGAAATAATGTGCTTAGGGTGGGCATTTTCTGGCTGAAATGTTAATTTTTCACTTGTTCAACTTATATTTTGTGGGTTATATTTTGTGCTCAATATAAGGTGTTTGCTTACTCTTTTCTCTGTAAAAGCCAGTTCATGTACATGCTCTTTCTCACCAGTCTTTTTGAGTAAACTATAACATCATCTGTTCAATGTAGTTTCTTGTTTGTCTGTAGTTAATTTTGTACTTGGATCCTTTTAAAAAAAGCTGTAATTCTCCTTCTCTTGCTTATACTCCCTTCTCTGTGTGAAGAGAATTGGACAGGTATGTGTTTTGCAGAAATATACCTGAAAACTCTGCCTCTTCAGAGGTACTAGGATAGAGGGGTTTTCTTAGCCATTCAAGAAATGTAATTTTACAAGTTAACACATAGAACCATTCTGAAGAGTAGTGGTTTGGGGTATTTTTCTAGTTGAGTGAAAAAAAAGCCCCAAAACAACGTTATTTGTACATTTGTGTTTTGTTTTTAAAGAGCTGCTTTCAAATTGAAATGGTTTAAAAATGAAAGAGCCCACTCCCAAAAAATATGCCTCTCCACACCTCCCCCAAAAATTGGGCCAGTCTGAGTTTTCAAATGACAGATTTTACATGCAAGGGTTAAAATCTACTAAGTTCCTATCATCCTAGTCACCAGGGTTTCCATTAAATGCAAAAAGTATGTATGTTGATAGAAATTTACCTGTTGTTAGATGGTTCTAACAGAGCACAGTCTTCATACCCTCATCTTCTAGCCCCTTGCCAAAAATGTTGTCGAGGTCCCTAATAACATTTATGGTGACCTTCTTGCATCAGCACTCCATGCTGATTTGTAGGAAATTTAAAGAAATGCCTCTGTGCTGTGATTATGTGAATTTATTCTTTGTTTGTAGCACAAGTCTTACAATAAAATAAAATATAAAATTAATTACCGCTGCTGAAGTTTGATGCCATTTCACTTCCCGTTTTTGCTGGTGTAACCAGAGTTAACTGCTCAAGCAAATAAATCTTGCCCAGCAGTCTGTTGCAGTTTAAGAAAATTTATGCTCTTGGTTGAGGGAACTGCTGGAAATGTTGTACTCAAGGCTCTCCAAAACGTAATTGAGAATGTCAGGAGAAATCATTATAGCCCGGGCGATTGCCCAGATTTATCTGTTCCACCAGACAGCTTTAAAACATGCAATATGTGTGAGAGAGAGGTGGAGAGCTGCTCCTGCACAGCCATGGAACCAGGCCAAGCCACTCTCACATTTGCTCTGGCTTACAGATATTTTAAATATAAAGGAATGATTACAAGTGTCAGGTGCTTTATATGACTCGCATTAATTTTGAGGAGAAGAGAGGATAAAACCCAAGAACTCCTCTGTGGGTTGGATTTAGAGGATAGATGCAGGGAATTCAAAGAAACAGACAGGTGAGATACACAGATCTTTACCCTGAATTTTAAAAGCAGCTGTTGGATTTGGATATAAAACATGAATCCACACGACAAGTCTTAAGGCAATGTATTTCCAATACTCTGATCAATGGTTTTTAATAAATGTCATCGATATGTCATCACATTTATTCTGTCACTGTTCTATACTGTTGTCAGGTTTTATGGAATAAACTTAGGATCTGAGTGATGGCTATAATTGCTGTCTGAAGTTCACTTTTTAAGCAGAAAAACGTGTCTTTTTAAACTTTTCAGAAATAAATCTGATGTTTTGGAAGTGCAATAAGGAAAAATGTCTGAATAGCAAAGAAAAAATACAGAGAACTAAAACCAGTATTACACAGAGCAGCAGTGCAGAAACTACTAATCCTATGCAGGAACTCATAAATTCAAGTGACTTGAACTCAAAATTATAAACTATGCAGGTAAGTTTGATAATTTATGTATGAAAGAATATAAAGAGCTTGAAATTCACTAGCCCATACTTAATAAAATTTACTTGTGATAGACTATCGCTCCTGTGGTATTAAATGAAAGGTTTTACACACCTCATTGCATTTTTCACATGAAAGATGCTAATTTACTTTAGATTTTGGACCAGATTCCTGCTTAAAACCAAGTACATATTTGTTGAGAAATTTGGGAATGGACATGTAAAATGGAGCTTCATGTGTAGCTAGAACTTATGAGAACTTATATAAAAAAGGAAAAGGAAGTATGAAAAGACCCAAATTCAGATGCAAACAGAATGTTTTAATGGCAACAGTAAGGTGTAATTAAAAAAGAGAGGACATGGATAAAAAATCACATAAATCCAAGCTTTTTTTTATTCTGTGTTTCATCTCTCTTAGAAATATTGCCCAATGAGACTGCTTTGCATTACAGGAAAGAATACAGAGATTGAAGATAATTTTTAGAAATGAACATACCTCATGTAGTCAGGAGCCACAGTTTATTGCAATTTGTGTGTTACCATAAGCAGGAATAAAAAGAAGTGGGTTTATCATTGTCTTATTTACTTAAGCCTTGCTAATTTATTAGTGCTCTTTAAGTCTTACAGATATAAAGAGCATTGTGGGTGAAATACTTTTGCAGTCTGTGTGCAGTTTGCTTTTACCATTTTCTCCTGGTGTGAAAAGCTAGATCACATGGATCAACATCAAAGAGTTGAGAGACTAAAAAAAATACTCTATAAGACTCTATAAATATTCTAAATGCAATATTATCTTTATATTTCATGTCTGCATGTGTTCTGATGCTGAACACCTTTGGGAATTGATTGAACAGAGGATGGTTCAGTTGTGCTGAGGTGACAAATATGCTCCAAAACTTACCCAGTATGGTTTCCTTATGGTCTGTTTAGGGAGCAGTGTTACTGCTGCCTGATTTAAATCTGAGTCTTCGCGAGGAAAGAGCCAGGAGCAAAGAGCTGACTCTGCTGCTTTGCGTAAGAGAGATGCCCTCCTGTCAGCAGTGCGATTTCTCATGAGCACTTGAGTAAGAGAACACATGCAGGTGAGCTTTATCACCTGTACAATATCACTTTACACACACTCATGGTTTTCCAGCCTTTAGTGCTTGCACTGATGTTAAACTTCAGTCCTTTCAGTCCATTCCTTGGTCATCCTAAGGATGATAATTTGACTCAGTGTCAGTGCAAGGGGCCTTGCACAGCTATTGCTCTGAGGGATGTGTGTCATGGGAGGAATATGACATTTCTGAGAGACTGCCAGGGCCCTCACAAAGTGTTAAGATTATTTAGGTGGCTATGCTGCAAAGAAATGTACATTAACTTGAAATATGGGGAACATCTGTAATAAAGAGTTCCAGTTTATTTGATCAGGGAGAAAACCTAGATAAAGAAAACCCTGGGGTGTTTTTAAAATGTTTCTTAATGCTTTTTATGCTTCTCAAGATGCAGTGAAGGTCAGTGCAGTAAGAAATGTCTCCATTGATTTAGATAAATGGTACCACTTTGCATTGCATTCCATTTTGCCTTTTATCCACTTGAGGAGCTACCATAAGACTTTACCTTAGGCTGTCAGGCAATGTGCAAATTTTTCATAACCCCTGGTGAAGTTATTAGGTTGGCAGGTCTCTCCCCTTTAGGGCAACTCCTTCCACTAAGAGGCTTTATCATTTGTTGTTGTTATCATTGTGCCTACATCATAAATATTTATTTTTTACTAATAATTAACTTCTCTTGTATTTTATTAACCTATAAACCAGAATGATATTCAGGTTAATTTGACTTTAATATAAGGATGAAAATAAAAATATTTCTTCTTTCATATTTTATTTGTGTGTTACCACAGTTGCTCTGCAGCCATTACTGAGGGGTACTGCAGGGTTTATAAGGCACATCAGAATACTGAGCCTGAATAATGAGACAATGTACTTATGTGGTCAGCAGATTTAATGGCATCTAATAACAGCAGAAAGAATTTTAGGAAGCTCCAGCGTTGAGCCCATGGCCTTATGAACTCGGGGGGAGTTTTGAAGGTTGCATCACTTTCAATCCTAATACATAAATTATTGCTGTAGAAAGCCATCTTGTTTAATGGATAGTTAAAATACCTACACAGAGAGGTGTGTATATATATATAAATAAAGTAACTGTTACACATCCTCAGGGATAAAGAAACACAAACACTGTACATGACTGCCACTCTTTAGGAGAACGTTACAGGTGAAGCACTAGCTATCATACTGGAGGTTGCTGGAGCTTTCCCTCATAATTGCAAAGATTGCTGTTTGGAACAGACAAATGCAGATTTGTCAAGTCTCACTCTGTCAGCTTTATACTTTGTTTGCTGCCTTCTTTCCAGCTGCAGAGTTGTTGCCCTGGCTTGTAGCTGCTTCTGTGCTTTCATCTGAGCTTTGTGCAGGCAGAGCAGGAGCTGGAGGGATGCTGTGGTGCTGCTGCACACATCACTGAGCACTTGGCAAAGGAAAGGTTTTCTAAGGAAAAGCAGGCAGAATTTGACTGCTGGAGTCTCCTCTGTCACACCTGAATATGTGTGAGTCTGTGTGTCAGCTGGGAATTAGGAATTGCTGTGACAGGAGTGTTTGAAAGATCAGGGGAGTTTTAGACTTCGCACTTGGCTCTTTGCTGGATTGACAGTGCACATGGCCAAAGATCAGTTCTTCACCTGGCAGAAATGATCACTGCACACCCATAACAATCAATCCTTTACAAAACTTATCCCAGTTTAGCTGTGATATGCAACACCACTGAACTGGCGTTAAGATTGATGATTCTGGACCTTGGAAGCTCAAGGTGACCAGTCCCAAGAACTCATTGATGAAGGAAGTCCCAGCTTTCTTCATGCCTTCTTGGTGTCTTTTGCTCCTCTGATCCTTTCCCAACAGGAAAAGGGCTCATCTCATCTGACCATGCCATCTTAATTTTATGATGATTACTTCTGATTTCCCTTAGTGTTTTGGTATCAATGTATGAGAGGTTCATGCACAGAAGTGTTACAAGATCAGGGTTTGTATTTAAAGTGCAATACAGATTTGTCATATGCAGAAGTTAACAGAACTGAGGCAAAAATACAATAGACCCTTTGCTGAAAATAATATTCAAAATATACAATTTAATGTTCTTTGCTAAGTTATTCTTCAGAGATTGAAGCAACTCTAAATGTCATGAAAGACAGTGCAAGAAATTATCTTTAGCTTGTACCAACTCTAATAAAAAATGTGAAATACTCTCCTAAAGGAAAAAAACCTGTGGATAGTTTTCTGCTTATTTAGTGAGTTGAACTGACTCCATAAATATTGTCAACCATGTCAAAGCTGATTTCAGTCAGTGGGATGATGCTTGGAGGGACAAGAGTGAGAGGGGTGTGGTGAAATGAACTTCATCCAGGAGGAAGTAAGCTCATCGTCTTATGGAACTGCCCTCTGAGATGTGTATTTTTTGGGAGAACTGTAGATTTTTACACCTTATATAACAACTCATTAATTAGAACAAATGTAGGGAGATGTACCCTCTCCAGTGTTAGTCAGGAGTGACTGGCCCTATTGCAAGATTGAAACTTGCCCGAATTTCTGTCTCCTCCAGCAAAGATGAATGACAAAACCACTGCATTATTGATGTAAACTAGATACTGAATACTAATTTTGTTTGGAATTTCTTGGTGTCACCTTAGTGGAACAACATTTTTTTTTTAATTGGTGTGCTTTCCGTGGTTTAAGGAGTAACATTTTTTTGGTCCACCCTGAGCAGTAAATGTTGAAGGCCCAGAAGAGCTGTTTTTACAAAACACACCATAAATAAATGTCTGCAGTTTAGTTCTTCACAATGCTCTTAATGGTAACAGAGATTTGTCTTCTCAAATCATATTTTATCAGGTTTTAACCTCCGATTGGCCTACAGATCATGCAGGAAGTAAAGCCAGATGAATTTACAACTGGACCACACTACTAAATTCACCTTTGGGAATATATTGAACTACTACTTCAATCAGTTTGAAACTGTCAAAAGATACCTTTAGTGCAGAAAAATTCAGAGATAAATAACTGGTTGAAAGCCAGTGCTAAGAGTTAGAAATTCTGAGTGCTGCCATTGCTTCTCAGAATAAGGACAAATCTGGATCTTGTCACCTTTCTGCTTTGATGTGAGAGTTCTTGTGGTTCAAATTGTGTTGGCATGAAACTATTCCTTGAGATTGCATTCCAAGACACAATTTAGATCTGAGTAATAGGGGGATTTAAAAAAAAACTTATTTTTTTCTTTGTTTCTTGAGAGAATATTTCATTTTGAGCTTGTGTGGCTGCATGACATTTTTGTTAGTATCTTAAGCATGGATGAAACAATGTTTATGAATTTCAGAATTAGTTAATTGCCCTATAAATATTCCAGGCCAAGGCAGCATTGCCCTTGGTTGTCATTCTTTTCCCAATAACATGATACTACAGGTGAGATATGTTTTTTTTTTTTACCTTTGGTTTATTTTTTCCCTTTTTGCTGTCACTTCTGTGCATTAGTGAGATGGAAGTGCTCAAATTCTACTAAAATCATTGACTTCAGGAGCACACAGCTTGATTCATATGTACAGGTGGCTGAAGATTTAGCTGCACTTGTTACAAACAACGTAGGATTGGAAATGAGAAATTTCATATCTAAATTATGGGGATGAGTGGGGACTTAGTAACAGCTAGAGTGATGGAAAAGTATGATATCTCATAAATGTTATTTGTTGATACCACGTGGCTCCAGTTCTATTGCTCAAAAGCACTTTACATGTTCTGTAATCTTTAATTTCAGCCACAAATGACATATTGAGCTACATTTGTTTACTGTTAGACAAACCAGATTTGGATGTGTTACACTGAAGCACTCTGGTATTATTTACTGTCTGGACATTATTTATTGCTGGAATGGTCATAGGTAAAATGAAGTGTAGCAAACTGATATTTTTGGCATGAATTTGACTTTATGAGGAACTGCATTGCATAAAGTATGAAATGAAGGATATATCAAGTTCCCACAGAGATGTTTTCAGTTACTCAGGTATCTTACCACTAATCATTCTGCTACTAGATTAGATAAAAGGAAAAATTTATGCTGAGGAGTCTGATGTACCATTTAAAATTTAGTAATTTAGTTGTGGGTTTTAATATTGCCAGAATATGAGTCTTAAAACAGTAGAGTTATGGGAAAAACTTCTTTGTCACTGATTGGAATGGTCCTGTTGAGAGTCTATAAAGCAACTGAAGAATCCAGAATTAAGTAAACGTTTATGTTGAAAAATAAGAAATTAATAAATCCAGAGAAGATTGGGAAAAAACAAAGAGTTGCTGTATAGATTTTATGCCCTCAAATAGAAAACTAGGAATTAAAAAGCAGATAGTCAAATAATTTTATGGCCTTTTATTTAAGCAGTGATTGTACGCCACACTCAGCAGGGTACATGATAATATGAAATTATGTTTGTTTCTGAGGTTCTATTTCTGTACTGCTCCTCTTTATTTCTGCAGTTTCTTAAAGCAACTTGCTGGGTTCCTGTATGCTACTTATTTGCAGTCTTTCACACTCTAATGTTAATCTTTGAGGGTGTACTGAAGGATTGCATTTACAGTCATTATCTTCACAGGGTATTTTGTCATCTATTACTTGTGCATATTGGTCTCTTTCAGAGCTACTCATTTGGGACTGCTGGGTTTTATTTCCATGTTGCTTAATTGGCTTTTATGAATGACTGTACTGATGAAGGTGCAAAGTGATGAATATATTGTCAGCTGAATTATCAACATTTCCCCCCCTAAAGATGAAGGTTATGGATGGATTTGTAACTTCTCACAGACAGGCTTCCCTCTGTTATTATCACAGATCAGTGATACTTTAAATTGTTTTAATTTTGAGACAGAAGTCATGAATCATTACAAGAACTTGAGAAACTGCATTCACTTTTTAAAGAGGTGAAATTAAAGAGAGAGGTCAAGCTGAGGGAACTGCTGGCCCCAAAAATGTCCCTTTAAATAACATAATGAGATTCCAGGAGGCATTTTTGTCCTTTGTGAGTTTCCCTTAAGAAGTAGCAGGTTCCAGCCTATTTGTAAACACATTAGCTGCATTTCCTTCTGTCTTCAAAGGGATAAAAGTCATTGTAAGAGAGTGCTTGAGACTTTAGGAACCATCCTTGCCCTTTTTTTCACACTCCACAGGCAGCGCAGTGGTAGAATACACAGTGGGATACCGACTTTAAAGTTCTCATTTTACCCTTAAAAGCTGTGCTGCTGACAGTGCATTTTTGAAAAGGTCTTTAGCTTGAAGTGGCAAAAAGGTCTATATGCTAAATACAGGAGGCTTTGATGTTTTTTGTTTTCTACTCCTCTGAAATTTTAAATGGGGTTGAAAAGTCCTGAGAATTGAGTGACCTATCCAGCAATAGCTGTTGTCAATATGTTAGGTGGATTTGAATGAGCCTTGCTTCCAGCTTTTTATAAGAGTTGATAATATTATTTGAATCTAGTTTTACATGTGTGTCTGAAATATGTGCCTTGAGGAAAACAGAGAAGTTCATGACAAGCATGATTCTTCCTTTCGTTCCTATTTTCTTTTGCTTTTGGAACCTCTATTAAGAGTGCAGCTGAATGCATTGATACATAATTATTTGCAGTAAGCGAGGGTGAAGCAGGCTGTACATGGAAAAAGAAATCTATGTATTTTTGAATGATTGAATATTTTTACAGTAAGTCAGCATGAAACTCCTGGAGTTTTTTTGCTCTTTTCTTTACTAGATACCAAATATCTACATATTGAATCTGAATTTTGATGGTACAAAATTTCCTTATTAATATCAGCAAGGATCTGCAATAATAGTCATTATATTTATTCAAATTGTCTGTTGAAGTGTTGTCCAATGACCTCTGGTTAATACAAGTTTGATAGATCTATATTAATATCAAATATCCATATATATATATATGCAGCACGCAGTGTTTAGGTTTTAAACAAGTTTGATAGGTCTATATTAATATCAAATATCCACATATATATATATATGCAGTACACAGGGTTTAAGTTTCATTTTAAATGGTTCTTTTCTGTTGCTGTTTCTCTTTTTGACTTGTTGATGATACATTGACTAAAAGGTAGAAATAATAAATACATTCTAATAGAGAGTGCTCTTGTTGAAATCAGTTCTTTTATATTCTTCACAACTGATATCTCTATGCTGTTCATATCAAAGCAGTCCAGGCTGTTATCTCTGAAAAGAGACTGATATTTTACATGTTTGTTCCCTGGGTATATTTAGCTTATGAATAGACTGCAGAGGTCTTGAGAAGTTTTGAGGTGTGAATTGTGGAGGGCAAGAGTTATCAGCCCCTACAGAAGTCTTGGGGTATTAAAAGTGCTCCTCTGTAGCTCCACATTCAGAACCACTACTGAGACTTGCACAGGGCATGTGTGCCATAACCCTTTTAGCAGCTCAGCCAGTGTGCCTGGCATAATTGACACAGACATAATTAAGGCATGTCTGCACCCGGCTGGGAGCCTTTGTTACTACACCAAGGGCTGACCATTATCTCTGTGCTCCTTCACCTGGCCTTTGACCAGCATCGTGGTGGCAGCTGCTGTGGAAGCCATGTGTGAGACAGAACAAGAAAAATCTCATATTTAGAAACCCTCTTTCTGTGCTTTGTCGTCTGCTTAAGAAATCTTGAGGTGTTTGATGCAGGCTGCTAGTAAAATAGTCTTTACTGGAAGATCCTTGTCTGGTTCACTTTTCAGATTCCAACCCCTGTGGTCATCACTGCTCAAGTCTGGGATGGGCTTATGGTCATCTTTAACTGGTTGTGCTGTTTTCTGCAGCTGACATTGCTCCAGCATTGCTGATGTACATGAGCATCCAACACAAGGAGGATTAGATGTCAGATGTTCCTAGCCACTTGAATTTTCACTTTAAATTAGATGGAGGGCGAGGTAAATCCAACAAGATAAGAGTAAGGAAGCCTAGAGAGTGTGTGAGGGGCATTAGAACACACTAGGGACCAAAAATAGTCTAGCAGTCTCAGCAGGTACCTCTTGAGCTGTTGGTTCTTCTTACCTTTGTACCAAGGTCTCCAAGGTGGAAGGCTAATAATGAATTCAATTCACTGTCTATTCCTTTGAAAACTCCAGAGGTTAAAGCTGTTGAGGAATGATGATGACAGTCTCCTGTAATGTTAAAACTACTGTTAAATTGGAATTAGATTCCAGGGTTGACAATTTGTAACCCCTGGGGACTTGTACCTGCATCACTTTATCTCCCAGCTGTCTACCTGGAGCACTGTAAGGAGCTCCTTCAGTAAGTAGCTCTCTTCACAAAGGGGTTAAACCTGTAACTTTTAGTGCTTTTCATTCTTAATCTATGATTCCTCCTCTCCCTTGTGCCTTTTTGCTTTAAATGGAAGAACTTTGGTAATTGTTGGTATAATGTTTGGGTTTGGTTGTTGTTTGTTAGTGGGAATGAACCTCTCGCTGTCCAGAAGCCCAGATGCAGCAGTGGGTGGCTTTGGCACTTGGGATTTTTGTGAAATGGGTGCTGGAGAAAGAACAGTGCAGACTTAACACTGTCATCACTGTACCCCCAGGTGAATAATTTGAATTACCCCTCTGTGACGGTGTTCACAGGGGTTCTTGGGTTGGGGAAGAGACGAGGATCTGACTCTACGTTTCAGAAGGCTTGATTTATTATTTTATGATATATATTACATTAAAACTATACTAAAAGAATAGAAGAAAAGGCTTCATCAGAAGGCCAGCGAAGAATAGAATAGCAAAGAATGATAACAAAGGTTTGTGTCTCGGACAGAGAGTCTAAGCTAGTTGACAGTGATTGGCCATTAATTAGAAATAACTTTATGAGACCAATCACAGATCCACCTGCTGCATTCCACAGCAGCAGATAAGCATTGTTTTTACATTTTATTCCTGAGGCCTCTCAGCTTCTCAGGAGGCAAAAATCCTAAATAAAAGATTTTTCATAAAAGTCATCTGCGACACCCATCTCTTTCAGAAGAGTGCATATTGAGCTCACTGACTGCACCTGACTCTGTATCTTCCCTTTCTGTTTCCAGTTTCCAGCAGCCTGCTGGTGCTGGCTCTTGGTCATCTCAGGGGATGTGAACTGCTTCTGTCCCTTTGCAAGCTCTGCTAGGCCCGTGTGCAGTACTCTCACCTGCTTGAGGTGAGCTTAGGATGTGAATTTAGACTGCACATATGGCAAGGTATTGGACTTAGTATTGACTTCAATTAGACTTGTATTAGCCTGGGGAACCTGGGCAAGGTATTCCTTAATTAAAATGAAGCACGTGTGCTCCCCAAGCAGGGAGTCCTACCTTGTTCTGCTCTCATAAACACACTTAGTATTTGATGCTGCCTTCAAACAGGGATGGCTGAGGAAGATTAAAGTAGATTCTGGTCTCAGATTTATGGATGGGAAAAACTCAAACTGTTTCTAGTATCAGCAGGTTTTGCCTAGAGCTTTAAATAAAGAATTTTTTTTTTCTGGGTTATTTTTCTTGTTTTCACATATGTTACTATAAAAGGAAACAGTGGGTGTCAGCTGCCTCCCCTACCAGGTTGTTCATACTCATTGCCACACACTTGATACTCCCTAGAGATTGTCCAACTTCAAGGTATAATTCCTAAAGTGCCAGACGTGTCATTTTGGAGGCTCTGGTTTTGGTATTGGGGGAAAAAAATTACTTCAGTATGGCATGGGTGATTGCAGAGTTAGCTATTTTAGTGAAAAAAGTCAAATGAAGTATCAGTTATTACTGTGAGACCAGTTACCAGGTAATTTTGAGTGTTCTGGCACTGCAAAGAGCAGAGGGACTGTGCTCTCTGAGTAGCAATCCTTTCAGTTCATGAATTAGATCATTTTAATGGTCCACAAAGTGCATGGAAAATACTGTTTTCAAAGATTTGAGTAACTGTTCCTAAGCAGCCGTGATACTTGTTCATCTGTGAGAAAATCAAGAGGGTTTTTTTTTCCTTTTCAGTTCTGAGGTAAAAATGTAGGTATGCATTGAAATGAAATTATTCAACATTTATGATTGTGTTAGGTTGGACTTTTCAACCTTATTTATTTTTCAAATGAACTGCTTATTCACTCAACTAGTGAGAAATAATGTGGGATTCAGAATTCTCAACAGAAAACAAAATGAGAAAGGGAAGAAAATTTAAGCTCATATTTTGCTTTAGGTGTAAATCACCTGTTCCCCAGGAAAGGGAGACTGGCAGATACCTGCAACATTAAAGGGAGAGGGAGAAATTCCTTTCTGTTGCTATTTTTATGAAGCTAGGCATCTAAAATGTCCTTGTTTAACAAACTGGATTTTCTTATTTGCCTGAAACTAAGTTACTAAAGTGGTACGTTCAAAAATTTTGTCAAAAATGCAATAAAATAAGAATTTTGGTAGCATGACCATTTTTAAGAGTAAGAGAGGGGAAAACAATACATTGGCAGTGAGGTTCAGTGCTAAATCCTGGTTGCTTTAATCTTGCAGAATTCCTATTGACTGACAGTGGGAGATTCTTCTAAGTAGGGTTTTGCTTGGAGCTCTGTGAATAATGGAGCTTATGCTTCTCATGCAAAATTTTAGAATGTTTTTTTTTTTCAGTGGGTGAAAAAAAATCATGTACTGGCTTTATTCTCTCAGACCCAGGCATATTGAGAAACAGTTGGAGATTTTTAGCTCCAGTTTTTAAAGCCTTGCTCTGAAAATAGGAGGGAGAGACCAAATATGATGTTTTGCCTGAGATCTACACACTGGATTTCTGGAGGGCAGACTTTGGCCTGCTCAAGACACCGATTCAGGGAGTCAGATTTTAAAAACAAAGGGGTCCAGGAAGATTGGATGTCCTTCAAGAATGAAATCTTGAAGGTGCAGGAGCTGACTGCCCCTATGTGCTGAAAGATGAACCAGCAGTGAGGATGACTGGACTGCATGGGCAGGGAGTTTTGAAGGAATTAAGGAAAAAGAGGGTGTATCACCTTTGGAACGAGGGGCAGGAAATTCAGGAAGTATTTAGCATGTTGCTTGGTCATGTAGGAAGGAAATTAGAGAGGCAAAAGCCCAATTAGAACTTAATGTGGGCACTTGTCTGAAGGATAATAAGAAAAATGTTTTCATAAATACAGTAATGGCAAAAAGAGAGGCAAGAAGAATCTCCATTATTAGACATGGTGGGGGGAATGTAGTCACCAAAGATGAGAAAAAGTCTGAGGTATTTAACACCTTCTTTGCCTCAGTTTTCAGCAGAAAGACAGGTTGTCCCCAGGACAGCTGTCCTCCTGGGCTTGTAGGTGGGGTCAGGGAGCAGAATTATCCACTTATCCAGGAGGAAGCAGTCAGAGAACTGCTGAGCCTCTTGGACGTTCATAAATCCATGGATCCTTCCCAGGGTGATGAGGGAGCTGGCACAAGAGCTCTCCAAGCTGCTCTCCATCATTTACCATCAGCCCTGGCTCACTGGGGAGGTCCCATGTCGTATTTGTGAGGTCCCCAGGAAGAGGTGAGAGATGAGAATTTGACTCTGTGTTCTCAGAAGGCTGATTTATTATTTTATGATATTATATTAAAGAATGCTATACTAAAAGTATACTGAAGAAAGAGAAGGATACAGACAGAAGGCTTAACAAGAATGAATAATAAAAACTTGTGACTGACTCCTCAGATTCCGACACAGATGGACCATGATTGGTCATTAATTAAAAACAATTCACATGTTGGATAAACAATCTCCAGACCCCATTCCAGAGCAGCAAAGCATGGAGAAGCTGAGGCTTCTCATCCTCCCAGGAGAAGAAATCCTGGCAAAGGGATTTTTCAGAAAGTATGGCAGTGACAGTCCCAGATGACTGGAAGTTGCCCAGTGTGACATCCATCCACAGGAGTGGCTGGAAGGAGGATCCAGGAAACTCCAGGATGCATCCAGCTGGGGGCCAGTCACCAGTGGTGTCATTGCAGATAAAATAATATATATATATTTATTTAAAATATAAATATATATATATATTTTTTCCTGTATAGACAGTGCTCATTCAGGTCCTTGCTGTTAAGAGTAGGACTTTTCTTGTTTATTCAGTGGAGGTAGTTCTTTCAGAAGTATTTGCTTCCATTGTAACACCTCCTTGATTCACCCCAGTTGAAATGAACAGGAAGATGACAAGATAGCACCAGAATTCTCAAGTATTTCCCTTTATTCATTATATGAGGTATTTTAAAATATTGTCTAAGGTTATACAAAATAGATACTAAAAATTGTGCTTTTCACTGTGGTCAAACCACTAAACTCAAAATTTGAAGTTTAATGAATCCAGATTGCATGTGTTTATTTACAATGTTCTGAGGCTTTCTGGAGATTTATCTTGTTCATATTATAATGTGATAATAATATTAGTGACTAATAATATTGGTGACTATTATGATAATTGGTGACTACATAATATGTGATTGTATCAGCTGCACTGATGATCCTGAAAGAGACTGGGGTCAGTGCCTCAGTGGTATTGGTAGCCTCTGTAGAGGCAAAAGTGGGGAAAAGTGGGCAAAAATCACATCTTGTTTATTTTTTCTCAAGTCTTGTTCTTCTTATCATAATTCTGGAAAGGCTTTGAGAGTTTCAGAGTTGGAGACAAGTCTTGTGTGATTAATCATTGTGACCAAAAAAAGAGAAAAAAATGGGTCCAAATATGGCTCTCACTCTGAACATCAATAATGAAAACAGAGAAAGCTTTTTCCAAAATTGTATTCAATCAGAATTATATGTGGAGTGCCTATAACAAAAGCTCTCTCCCTGTAATCTTGTATGGTTAAGTTTTAAACAAGAACAACTGATGAGGACATTTTCTTCTCTTCCAACAATCTTGCAAGTATACCGATACTGTAAAAGTTTCATACTCGGAAGCATTTCAGCTGATAATATAAACCAGTTTATAAAAGCTATTCTTACTCCAAACAACCCTTATGAACCTTCTGAATGTCTTAATCTAGCACAGTACATCATCATGGCTCATTGCATGCTGTGAATGGCACAGAGCAGTGACTGGATATACTTTTTGAATCACACTAATTTTGAGTGACTAGCACTCTTGTGCCACTTTGCCCTGGTAAAAGCTATATTTCCATGAGATTTTATTAGCTGCTGCATCAGTCATTTGCTCTGATATATATGCTACATTCTTTTTGCTGTCACATCATTTACCTCACTGGACTTGCTTGAAAACCTGCATCAGCAGAATGTTCCAGATGCATCTGGTAAAGCATCCTTACAAAAATATGTGCATGTATAGGGCAAACAAACTTTCACTCGTACCTTTGATTTATGAAGCTCATGACCTTAACAAGGCAGCATATTCCCAATCTTCCAATGCCAAAACCCCAGTTCTGAGATGTTGGATGTAGCAGACTTGTCCTGCCTGATGCACACTGAGGTGGGATGTATCTCTTCCATAATTTCTAGTTAAAATGCCTGGATGATGTCAGCAGTGATTTGAGGTGAGGGCAGAGAGAAAATGTGGGCTACCTAATTGCATTGGCTTAAACTCTTCTCAAGCTCAGAGATTTTAGATCAAAACATGAGCGCAGAAGCAGCCTGTCACCATGATATTTTATGAAAAATCCCTTCTCCAGGATTTTTCTCCTGAGAAGCTGGAAAGCCTCAGAAAAGAAATGTAAACGATAATTATCTGATTGCTTGGAACGTGGTCTGGAGGTTGCTTACCAACAGGTGCATCTTTGATTGATTCTGTGTGAATTGTTTTTAATTAATGACCAATCCCAGTCCAGCTGTGTCAGACTCTCTGGTCAGTCACGGGTTTTTATTATTCATTCTTGTCTAGCCTTCTGATGTCTCCTTTCTCTTTCTTTAGTATAGTTTTAGTATATAATT
>JAWMRF010000207.1:6889241-6926110 GCA_035221435.1 Sphenopsis melanotis
TTGTTTCTGGGGCCTCAGTGTCCCAGAAGGAAAAAATCCTAGAGAAAGGATTTTAGTGAAAAGGATGTGTACGACATACTAACAGCAATATTTTTTTAATTTTGTATTAGTGAGGTTGGGAAATGATTGTGATGCAATCTGTTAAGTTAGGGAAGTAAAATTCTGTTGGTGCAATGGACACAACACCTGTATGCATGCCAGATATGTGTGTGTGTGCTTGTATTTTTCAGCTATGCATGTCCATTGCAGATTCTTTTTTTTGGAGTACCTACAAAAAAAACCAAACTGACCTGTTCAGACTGAACAACAGCAATCTGTGCTGTGTATCACAATATTTAAGTGTGGTAGTTCCCAATGTTTTCCTCTATAAATCTGCCATTCTTCATAGGGTACGTAGCAACTGGAGCTACTGCCTTCAGAAAGGTTGATTTGTGGTGGTCACACATTACTGTCAGGAAATGGTGATTTCTGACTGCCACTTTAGCAAGAGGTTGTAAAATTCCTCTTTAGAGAAAAATGTAATCCAGGATAGCATGCTCTGGGATGTTTGGGATACAGCACAAAATGCCATGCTCCTACCGTATATTCCTGTGTTTCTTAATTCTTGACCTCAGCAGCTTTATTGCCAGGATCATTGATATGCCTTGTTTTTCACTAGTTTCCCTATTTCTTTAGCATTCATTGTTAGGTTTTGTTACAAATATTGAAGCTGTGCCCAATCACTACTGAAAGCAGTAACAATATTTGTTTTGGTATTCTTGTTTGGATGAGTAATAGAGGAAGGAAATTAATTTTTTGGAACCTCTGACTTGATCAAAAACTCTCTTATACATCTGGCCCAAGTTTCTTATTCTTGCAGCTATGAGGACAAATCCCTTTCCCTTTTCCTTTCCCTGTAAACATCTCTCTTTTGACTACCAGTTTTCTTGAAGTCACTGAAACGGATTTTCAGCTTGAACATACTGAAGTCTAGTAAAGGACAGATGTCTTGCTGTTCCTATTTAAAGTAAAAGCTTTCACTAATTGCATTACACTAAAATAATTTTGTTCCCACAGCAGAGTTCAGAATCTAGTACACACTCCTTGTCCTTAAGGAGTTCATTGTTTTGACTCAAGTGCAAAAAGAATCCATTTCCAGAAAGAGGTTTTCACAAAAGAGTTTCCAATGTGGTAGAGAGAAGAGGATGGGGTTTTAAAAAAGCTCTTACTGGATTTAGAAGTGGAAATCCTATTGGAACTTAAAAGGAAGTTTGAATTTTATACCTACTATTACTAACTGCTTTTAAAACAGAAGAGCTACTTTTAATAAAACTCTTTTCTAAACAGTTCTTGATGTGAGCAGCATATGGTGTTTCATGCTTCTGCAAGCTGAAATTTACATTTCTAAAACCTTAAAGTAATTACATTACAAACAGTTAACAATTACTGTAACTTTGTAAATGCAACAGATTTTGGGTTATACTTAATTTGGGAAACTCTCTTTTTCCTAGTGTTAAAGTGATTCAAACTTTGGGTTTGGAATTCATTTATTGTATCAACCTTTGAACAGATAACTGGTGGAAATTTCAAGAGGTTCCAAAATAGGATTTTACAAATGTCAGTTACAATTATAGGAATTAAATGATGACAAGAGATTCAGAAGTTCTTTATTTGATTTATAGATGGTTGCATCAAACTTATCACGCTTTACAAGTACAGATATGTGCTAACAAATAATTATAAATGATATTTCAAAATGAATGTACATTTTAGCACAAAACTAGTTTGATTTTCTAAATTGTTTAATAATTTGATATAATGTGCATGGACTTGTATTTACCTACTTATACATAAATATGTATTTTGATTGTAGTTCCAGTGAGTCTTTATGGAAATATTTAAAATTTCTTTTTGATCTCTATAGTAATGCATTACAGAAATTTCCATTTTCAGTTGATAATACAGATTCATGCACACTCCACCATGAGGAAAACCATTTACAGGCAACATCAGGAATCATACTTTGATGCAATTCTGGGCCACTTCTCCCCTCTGTGTCACTCACATCACCCAACCCATTAACACCAGCTGAATCTTCTCCCCAGCAGTCATCAATCATGAGCAATCAGTCAGACACTTGATAATTAACAGAGAGAGAGTGGAAAAAAATACAAGGCTGAAATTATTTCTTTATGGTGGCTTCATGCACAAGATCAAATAGCAAAGGGAAAGGTTTAATGAGAGCCTCACTGCCTGTACACCTGTAAAACAAACCCATCAAAGGGGAATCCAGCAGTACATGGAACACAGAGACTTTCCCCATGATTGTTGTGTCCTTTACTTGAATTGCAGGTGAGGGATTGTGGCACAAAAGGGGAACTGAAGATGGTTGAAATCTTGAAGAAGAGTGTGTGGAAAAGATGCTGGAGGGTGGCTTTGAAGCCTGCTGTTGTGAGGCACTTCTGTGATCCTTGTAGTGTCAGTATTCTCAAAGGAAAGATCCATCACTGAAAAAGGCCTCTCTTAAGACTGTTCTTCACTGTCTGGGTTGGATGAGTGTGCTGAAAATACAAGACAAATATTTGAAAATATCCCCCCTCTGAGTGGGCTAAGTGAGGGCTGCAAAAGATCACTCCCAATTGTCGGTTTACTGAACCCACTCTGGTAGAATTAGTATCTGAGTTAAATGAATCATGCTTTGAGTTGACCCAATATTTTCACTGATAGAATGATTTTAAGTTTAGCTCATTTGATAATTTACAAAAACTGAGAAAATTAAACCAAGATGTACTACAGGGGTGAAAAGCTGCTAGAAACCTGTTAAGATACTTCCTTTCTACTACCTTTACTTGTTAAGATACTTCCTTTTCTTCATTCAAATTAAATATCCTGTTTATTTTGAGGTCAGGTCAGTTTTTGTTGTTCTGTGGTATTGCTGAGGGTAAATATATGAAGATTTACTCTGTGTACATCACTTCTGCATGAGGTATGAAAAGGAGTGCAGAATTTCTCAAGGAAATTCTCTTGAATGCTGATGTTAGTGCTCCTTGTTCTCATTAACTGGGCTGTTTCATCAGTTTGTGTTCAGGGCAGAGTATTGCATGCAAAATAAACACCTTTGTATATAAAGAGATCACTCTTGGCAACTCACTCTTCACCTTTTCCTATTCAGAAGTTTTTGTGAAGACTTTCCCATTATTTTGGCTTGTTAATGGGACTTCAGCATAGGGTGCTCATAATCTTTCTTTTGCAGCTAATTTTTTTTATTTTAATTTTTATTTTCCATTTTAGTTTCATCTTCTACATATCTTGACTAAACAAAGGAGTTCAATAAGGGAAGTTATACTGAAAAACTTCCCCAACACGTTAAAAGTAGGTTTATCCTATTTTTTGTATCCTACAGCCATTTCTTTGTCCTTTCCCTCACTGAATAGGCCCAGTGAGACTGAGTTACATGCTTGCCAGAACTCCAGAGACTGTTATGAAAAGTAGAGAATAATCTAGAGTAATCAGAAAGTTACCAGTGTAACCTGAGTAGTAGGGTCTCAAATGTAGACAGAGAAAAACAAGGAAAAGAGCTTCCCCAGCACAAGAGGCCTCTATTTAGAAATCTGAAAAACAGGCATGGAATAATGTCAGGAAGTCAGGATTCCTAAGTCTATAAATATGACACTGGTCTATCTCAGTTTTAAGTCTTATTTTTTTATAAAGCTGCATTGGATCTTCTGCACTTTTATAACATACATAGATAGAAAATTGTTTATGTATTAAAAAATAATAGTTTTAAATATTTGAAATATATAATGAATATATCCCTCATGAAACATGAACCAGTTGAAACTGAAGTTGGTTTTCATTGCTTATTTAATCTTTTATTTTAGGTTGCAAAGCAGATGCAGCACACCAGCCTTCCTTGCTCTTGCTTTCCCACTCCTTTTTCTCCTCCTGCCTCTCTCCTCCCCTTTAGCATGTGAGCTGCAGATAAAAACAGCAGAGTAGAAGCCAGGAGAACAAACTGCCCCATTTCCCATGCATATTTCATGTATTTGCCTAATTTCCTGCAGTGCTGACTTAATTAGGTAATTATTCCACCCTCTTATGACCAGTGAATATCCTTATCATCACTATGTCAATATTAAAAAAAAAAAACAACATACAAACAGAAAAACAAATAAATGAGGTTTTCAGTGACATGAGAGCTTTTCAGTGCTGGTCAGGCTGGAAATGAAAATGAGTTCTTGTTTTTTGAATGGGTGTAATATCCTAAGGACACTCCCTAAGTTCTTCCCTGCCCCCAGCTGTTTGGTTTCAGAAGGGAAAGACTTTGCCATGTAAACATTAGTTTTCTGATACTGTTTGTTGCTCCCCAGCCTTAAATCAATGCCTTGATTCTTCCTTTTCAAAGATATTATCCTTCTTTCATTTTATTAATTTAACTTTGATTTTTAAATATATTCTGAATTCTCGAGCCTGGTACGCCAAATAGATGATGATGATGTCCCTTTCCTGTTGATGCAACATTTTACAAAATATATTAAATCCATAAGTCATAACTGGTTGGAAAAGAAAATTCCTGTTCATCATCCCCACTCTTCAACCTCACAACCTCTCCCTCCTCAACCTCACAACCTCTCCCCAAAAGAAAAAATTGGATTAAAAAAATTAAAAAGAGAAGGATTAGAGCTCTGTTCAGCCTTTAGTAAGAAACTGCAGGTTCTGTGATGACCATGAAAATATCAGAGGAAAAAGCACATGTTATTGTAAGGAGAGAACACAGCAATTTATGCTTGATTACGTCCCAGCACAAATTAATTTATGGAAATAGAATATAATAGGAAAATTAGTGCTACCAGTAAGTCATGACATAGGTTGTATTTCAGTTTCTTAGACCCCATGTAATAGCTTCTCAGAGATGTGACATACTATGATGAAACCTTTGACTTTCTATGCAGTAATTAATGTCAAATTTTTCTATCAGCATCATAGGGGTTTGTTCTCTCTGTTTAAGCCTAATTAAGGGTTGAAAATATTTCCAGAGGACTCAAAAGAATGCAATAAATATTGTGCACAATTTCTTACTCATTTAAAAGGAACAGAACTTTACAGAATGTCTAATTGCAGACTCTGTTGCAGTGCTTTTTCAGGTAACAGTTAATAGCCACAAGTGGCCAAAGGTGCCAGAACCACTTGTGTGCTTTCAAAGGGGTAACTTTAATTAGGAACAAGCATTTCAAGGTCAATATCTTTATTCCAGGGCCTGACTGTGTGGCACACACATGGAGTGCAATGACTTCATCAAGGGAAAATGTGAGGGGGTGGTGTCTGATTCACCAAGCTGGTTTGTTAACTTCTGCAGAAGTTTGCAGGAATCAGGCTGGTGGGATTTGCCTCTTGCTGCTGTGGGTTTTCCCCTCATTCCCTTCTCTCATGTACTCCATACAGCTGCCCTGGTTACATGCAGGAAATAAAACTGGAAATAAAACTGTCATGGTTGCTTTATTGTCAGAACTGACCCACTGAAGTAAATGCCCAGTTCAGCGGTCCAAACCTTTATTTTGTTATCACACACTGCAAATTTAACAAGAATTGACCTCAGAAGTATTTAGTTAGAAGAATGAGGTCTCTTAAAGGCTTGGTGGTTGCTGTGTGGTTTTGGGAGTGATATTTCCAGTGACAGGCTAGCTGGGAGGAGAAGGGATTTGTGTTTCTACTTTTCTGTCAAATCCATTAATACAGCACTTGTGAATGATGCAATTTAAATGATCATACCTTACATTAATATTTTCAGAGATAAAAAATCCCTCCAGGTCGTTATTTTACACATTACCTTCCTCAGCCAAGGGGGTCACTTTCTGAAAGAGAAAACCCTCATGAAATTGTTCAGTTTCTCCTGAAAAGATTCAAATGTTGGTGTTTTCTGCTTAGCACATCATCAAAGGTTGGAAACTCTTCAAAAACGGCAAATTCTCTGCTGCTTTCTGTCCATGAATGCATAAAGCCTGTTACTTCTTCTCTCCAGTTTTTCTCCCATTTTCAGTTCCACAGATCTGACTGCTGCAGGTTGGGCTCCCATTTGGATCTGATTTTGCTCACCCTTTAGCTCTGAGGATCAACCAAGTAATGTTCTCACGTGGGAAATGCTAATGCTCAGTTTTCCAACACATGAGACGCTGTGACAATTCTATTTAGCTTATGGTAAATATTTCAGAAAGGAAAAAAAATCCCCTTTCCTTGCAGCTTAATAAACTGTCACAGCAGATGCAGCTGTGTAAAATGGATTTGAAATCCTCTTTACTTTTCTTTTAAATATTTTCACTTCTGGCTTTACATTGTTCCCTGGTTGTTTAAAGCTGCTTTGGATTTCCAGCACCTCCCTTAAATATTAGGAAATCTTGGTACAGAACTAAACAATACAGTGTAAAGGGCTTCAGTTTGCTTTTGAAGTGAAGATAGAGCTTGAAGTAGCCAGTGGGACCTTTTGAATCCTGCCTAATTACATTTTCCCTTAAGTGAGGCTATACATAGCTCTTAGGGAACTCTGCAGAAAAGAGTCATAGGGCATTTTCAAAAAAACCCTGCTAAAGTGTTAATTATCAGAACATCAACATTTTTACTTGGGATAGTTTCTCAATTTGAACTTCTCGCTGCAAAGTACAATTTGAGCAATGACCATTATGGTGCTAAATGTCAAGCTGAATCTCATTAGTGATGAAGGAATCACCTTTCTGATACAGATATTTCAGCATTGCGTACAATAAATTCATTTGCATATTTAAATTTGTCCAACATGCATGAGAAATTGCAATGTTCTGACATTTTATGGTTTTCTGAGAAGCAGACCTTGAGGAGCTGAAAAAGGTGAATAATGGTAAGTAGTGGTAGCATGGCAGTAATAAGGAAAGAGTAAACAAAAGTAAGATTAACTACAAAGAGAACATAGAGTTATTGAAAGTAAATACATTGTGGTTTTGAAAAGATTTAGTGTCACAAGAAGTTGTTGTAGGCAGGAAAGAAATGGGATTTTTGGTGGTTTTCCAAATGAGGTGAGAATTTTCTCAAGAACTCTTTTAAGTCTGCTGGTCACTATGAAATCAATGGTAGAAAAAAAAATTAAACTGTTTTTTGATGTGCAGAATGAAAACTGTAGAAATGTTGTCTGTGAATAATAAAGATAAACACCAACTACTGAAGAGGAAAAGCCCAGGGTTTCATTATATCTGTCATTTAAACATTTTGAGGTAACCTCATCAAAGATCTCATGGAAATGAACTAGAAATATCTCTGAAAGAGGTTTGGGTGATAACCAACGTCATTGGTTCACTGAAAGTTGTCAGAAATTCTTGTGATGTGTTGCCCTTTTTGAATCACCTAAGAACTGAAAATTCATACTTGTTTCTAGATGTTTTCAGCTGAAAATGGCTGGGATTTATTTTTGTTTCAAATAAAAATATGTTGGGGGAAAAGAGAAGAGTTCAGAAAAAATGGACTGATGTGACTTTGGGATTTTAAAATGATGGTTCAAGGGTGAAATTATGAAAAAATGAGAGGCCACAGTGTGCAACAGGGAACTGAAGTTCACAGCTTGATGATTTTTGTTCTAGCATATGTCTTCTCATCTACTGTCTTTTCCACTTGTCCACTGTTAGGAATAAGATTACATGTGCAAAAAGAGTCCTTCAGAAAGCAAGAAAACAAAATTTGTATTAGGATTAGTGTTACCTAGATCAAAAAATTGAGGCAAATTTTGTGTTAGGATTGGTGTTACCTAGAACAAAAAATTGAGGCCATATAATGAAGCAGAAGGACCATTTGCCATGGCCAGTTTTATTTGCATCCTATCTGCTCCTCCTTGCTTGGAGGAGTTTTAGAAGTGTCATGTTCCAGCACCATTCCATTAAAATTTGGAGAAGATTAAGATATTGATATTTTTTTTTTTGGAAATTTGCAAGTGTTTCCAACTACTACAGATGGCCTCAGAAGGAGACTATAAGAAGATCTTTGAAAATTCAACAGTTGGAGAACTGGTTGGGAAAATAAGAGGATGACACTTTGGGGAACCAGTGATAGAGGAAGATAATTGCACATTTCCTTCAGAGAGAAAAAAAAGCCACTGAAGGAAAACAGATTTGACAGGGTATGTGGGATTTAGGAGAAAACTGAATTTTGTGCAGAGTTTTGAGTGGATTTCCATGATGTAAAGTGGAGAAGGTCAAGGCTGATGAGAAGATAGAAGTCTGCTGGAGACAAGACCAACCAGATGCTAATTTCATCTCTTCAGAAACAAACAAAAATCTTCCCTTTGGAAAATTTGTGTAGGAAAATGAAGTGAGATAAGAATATCTTAGCATTTCGAGGGCTTGGGAAAGGTCTGCACTGAAGGCAATACCTGGGTCTGTGGTTTGAATTACAGATAAGGTGTGAATGGTATTTATAGAGACTGAAAAATTAATTAGGACAGCAAGGCGGAAAATAGATGCTTAGATTTGTTCATGCTGAGTGTAAAGTTATACCTGGCAACACTCAAAGAGCATCAATATAAAGTTCACAGTGGGAGACTCTTTTTGGTATACAGGCAAAGTTTTACGCAAATTATGTCAATGAAAATCCTCTTTTTGTCGTTATTACTTTTGCTGATTTTTGTTCCCTAAAAGGAGCAAAAATTACCATTTATGGAGTTAATCACACAAGGCAGCAGCTAGTATGCCCACATTTTATCAGACAGTCCAGTTTTGGCAATGGAATTTCCTTCCAATGAGAATATGTGAATGAGAGTGTTACTCATACTTCTTGATACAGTGCTTTGACTTTTAGCTACTGTCATATGTTTGAGATCAGGAGCTGTCTAAAACATTTTCAATCACAGTGAGAGATGGGAAAATACTGTATAAAATAACAACTAATTGTGAAAGTTTGATGTAGAAAATACCAAAGAATAGCTGAACGTCCCCTAAAGCCTGTTACATTTTTTTTTCCTGGATACCTACAGGTTAATTTGGGTGTGCCAGTAACATGCTTTGCTTTGTTTTCTGGAAATTTAGGTTCATGAAGAGGTCTCACAGGACATACTAGAATGTCAGCTTGGGATGAAATATCTTCTGAATTTCAAGTAAAAATGTAAGTTATGTTGATAATTTCATCAATGGGATGATGTCAGTTTGTTTTTCCTAGGACTCAAGACTAATAAAAACACAAAAAACCACATTAAAAGACAAAAACACATTAAAAAAACCCTCTAGATCTTTTTCAGATTACAAATACAGTTATTTTTATAAATTCACTTTTATATGAAATGTTCCCAGTGTAAGAACTGCACCAATCTGTTGAATTCTCAAGGATGATGCCCTGTGCTGTCACTGTCTTCAGGGACATGCTGTTGCTTCTGATGTTATGGAGACAGAATGAAAGACACTGCTTTCATCTTGCCTCAAATAAGTAAAAAATTCAAATTCTGAACTGACAGTTCTAGGCTTGCAATGTATCTGTAACATTTCTGATTTCTCCTATATGTGTGTATGTATATATATATTTCAATTTCAATCATTTCGGGACAAGCGCTATGACAAAGTCGGATGTGCAAAGCTCTGAAAGAGCTGAAGTTTTTTTAACAAGAAGATGTATAATGGTAACTAATTACTTGATAGGAGCCCTTGTAGTGGTGCTGCATTTCTGTGACTGGGCTAATGCCTTAGATGCCAGCACAAAGCACCATTTTCACATTTTCCTGGGGTAAATTTAATGCCTGCAATTCTTAATTTTAAAGCTGTAATTGGATTTTTTTTGATTTCCAAAGTAGACCAAGGTGGATTTTTCTTTTTAGAAAGTGCCTACTTTCAGGAAATGCTAAGTGCAAACAAAACAATCTGTAAGGGTTGGAGTGTCCTGAAAAGAAGTAGCAGAATAAACTTCTTGTCAGCATGAAGAGGCACATGACATAACCAGTGGTGGAAAAAAAGAGAGGACTGCACATCCACATCCTACCCAGCCAAACAGTGCACGTTTCCTTCAGCTAAATTGTACATGACACCAATCTAAATCCAGAATTCCAGTGCTATGAATATGAATTTCCTCAGTGCTTGTAAACATCTTGGTACAATATTAGTGCCACGCAGCTGCAAAACACTTTAAAGATATGCTTGACAGCCTAATGTAAGTTAGACCTGAATATGTTAAAGCCTAATGCAGAGCTAGAGTAACTGATTTGGCTGTAATTGGACATCTGTTATTAAATGTAAAATGCTGGTGACTTTTGAATACCAGCTCTGCTGCATTTCTTCTTCTGGTGTTTTCCCAGGTTAAAAAAAATAAAAAAGGATCAATCCCATATGAATATCTTTTAGATTTTCTGAGCCACTGGCTCACAAGACCTGCTTGTGTACAATGTAATTAGTGGGGTCCCTTTCCAACATGTGGTAAATTTCATATTACCATTTTTCTAAATGGCTTTAATTTGCTGCAGCTTGCATTGATGGTATTTTTTTTATGCACAGGAACACTGTGATCCCTTTAATAATAGATATGTATGATAATAATAGCATAGACCATGAACTCATTTTCACTTTGCATGTTCTACTATCTTAAAATCTGTGATTTTAAAAAAATCAAAGTGTGTATTGATACCTTGGCATTAAAACCTGTGTACATTTTACTATCATTCAGCTTACAGCTAAAGGCTGCAATCTTTTATTAAAGCCTTTTATATTTTACATGACAACCTAAAGGATATTTATAGATGACATATGGGTCAAACACAGGGATTTGATGAAACCCCCATTCATTGTGTGCTCTATCAGCTTTTTTTTTTTTCTTTTTTGCTCATCTTTCAGCTGGGGCAAAGGCAGACCTGTTCATTTAAGGCAAGCTAATGACTGTTTCAGTTTCTGACTTGTAGTGCTCTAGGATGTTACAGTATTCCAGCTGCAAAACTGCAGATGCCTATTTACTTTGGGCTAAAAAATATAATGATATAAGGATAACTCACTAATTAAATGTCCAGTGTTGCATTTGATTTGAGATTTTTTTTAAGACTAATGTTTGTTTTTTTTTTTTAGTATATATTTTGAAGGATGTCCAGAGGTACAAACTGTTCTGGTACTATCCATATAGAAATTAACAAATTTCAGTTTTACGTTAGCAAAATACTTGACCATAAAATTGACAGAACAGGCACATGATTGAGTTGGAAATGTTTTCACGCTTCTAAGCTGAAATGCCTTGCTGATTTACCTTTTTGTGATTGATTAGAACCTCTTTGAGTCCGGCTATCTGTCCAGAGTGCACTAAAATAATATAATATGTATAGACAATGTAAAGTTGTGAATGAACAATAGGCTGTGTAACACGTTGCCATAGACATGGGTGTGTGTTAAAACTATGCTGATTCAATGAGAAAAACCTTCCAGGAAGGTAAATCCTTTCAGCATTACAACATCCATTGAAACATTTCATTTGAGGAATCTGCTTCACCTGTTTGAAGGTGCTCAAGCACTGAAGGAAACAGCATATGTGTTTTCTTTATTTTTGTTGTGTTCTTTTTGGCTCTGCCATTGGTGAAGGGTCTGAGGAGCTTTGGGCTGACTCTCTACAACCATTTGTACATTTGAAATGCTGCTCATATTCTCAATATTATGGGATTTTTATATTCTGACCTTACTGAAATGCACTTACATAATGACATGTGAAGCAGAAGCATATGAATAGTTCGGAATTACATTTATTTAGTTACTTTTGGTGACATTTAAACTGTAATGCCTTCAGTCTTGAGCTTGGCTTTGCAGCTTGAGAACATAGAAAACACAAGGCAGACAGTATGCCAGTGGGCTTACAACCAACTCATAAATAGAAGGACTACATGTTTTTATTATTGCAGGCAACAGTTGGCACATTTGACATTAAAAAAAATCTGTTTTTTTTTTTGTTTTTTTTTTTTTTTTCAGTTTTTATTGGAATCCAAGAGATTCCAAATCAAATATAATGTTTTGGGATAACTCAAACAATTTTGTCTTGCTGCCCAAGTATAACTGATACCTGTTCCCCACATCTGAACTATTGATAAACTTAGTCTTAAAGAGGGACAGCAAGGAAATTCAGCTTGTTTTGCTCTGAAGTGACTTTATCTGTGCAACTCTGACTGGAGAGGCTTCTCAGTCTCTGAATCCACGGTTGCTTCTTTGAAAGTTGGCTTTTAGGACTGGAAGCTTCATGTGCACTTGCTCAGATTTGCATTTCTGGAAAATTACAGCCTAATTCTTCCACTTTGGATCAGGGGGCTGTACTCGTAATGATAGGTGGGGGTACCTTCCATACCTGAGAGATCCACAGAAGGTTTAAAGGTATTTTATGAATATGATGCCTCTCAGCCAATGAACTTCACATACAATGAAGTTCACAATTGTAAACTTCACATTTTTGTGTTGTTTGTTTATTGGTGGGAGAGTTTTGTATGTGTAAAATTAAGTTCTCCACTGTGCTCCTTGTTCAGGTGGACACAGTGCATTCACATGCATTCGACCTTACTGGGTTGCATGTTGGTTTTTTATCATTTCATGTTAATTTAGATTTAATCTAGGAAGCAAAAGCACTCAGACAATGCAGCAGGACATTAATAAATGTGTGGATCATGCCTAGAATTTAAGAAAATGCAGCAAAGGTGACCTCTCAGGTGGTAAGCAGCTCTCTGTCCTCACCCCTCAGGCAGGAGGTGTAAAGAAGGGTGTGACAGAGCATTTTGGCTGTGCTTACTTGATATATTGCTCTAGGGGCTGGAGCCAGCTGGTACCTATTAGTGTCCTTCAGCCTCATCTAAATAACTTCAGGGTATAGAATGGTACAGAGACTTTCTTTTGATAACTTTCTTCTTGGCCACTAGTGTGCCAAGAGTATCTCTGCAAGGCTGAAAGAGCAAATTTTAATTTCTTTTAAATTTTGAAAATCTGGGAAGCTGGCCTAACTTATTAAAGATGGACAGAAAGGTGATGGGTGTGCCTCTTGTAGGATTTTTTGGGTTGCATTGAAAGTAGAGCTCTCTGAAGTGCTTTTGCCAGCAATGCTTTTACTCTGTTTGGAGTAACCAGCAAACTCAGACAAGAGGATGAGGCTTTGCATGATCTACAAGCCTCATCCTTTGAGTTTTCTAGAACTCATCTGTTGTTACTTTATTTATAATGATTCATTCTTGTATGTAAAAAAAAAAAAAAATCAAATCCTGAAGTGACTGCACTGTTCTAATCTTGCCTCTCACTGTAATTTCAATACAAAATAAGTGTGGACAATTACAGCACTCATTACCCATCCTGTCACTGACATAATCTTGTATCTTATGGTGTAGGTCAAAAAGAGACTTTGCTTTTGGCTTAGGTGGATTTGATATCCCACTAATTTATAGGAGAATTACTCAGGATAGCCTGACACAGCCCTGCAAATTGTTTCATACAGCATCACTTTCTCTTGGATCAGATATTTGTTTTCAATTTGCATGGAGAATACCTCATTTAAATTTATTGCTCTGGAGACAAGTGAGCCAGACATTATCATGACCATACTGGGTGCATGTCTCTGTCTACTGGTTTAGAGGGACCATAAATTAATTTGCCATTATTAATCTTATCTTGGGAGGCTAAATGGAATTTAATTCTAGTGAGTATTGCAAACAGTTTGCTGCATCAGGTTTACTTACAGTTTTATGGATACTTTATACAGTCTGTGGCATATAGCACACAACAGCCTGCTTTGCCTGTCTTTACCTTGGATTTGAGTAGCTTTCTGTCAAGTAAGAAAGAAAAGCTTAAAAACATATGTATCTATATATGGTCCTTCATGATAGTACCAGACACCTCAGCTAAGAGATTTTTCTTTGTCTCCAGTTCTGCTAGTGCCAAATTCTGCCAAGGTCTTTCTGCTTCATGGCTTTCTATTCCTCATCCACTCAGCTTGGGCTGCACTCAAGTTCCAACCTGTAAAATACCTTCTTGCCAGCCACATTTTGTACAATTCACTCTCTTCAAAATGCAGACCTGTATGTGTTTGTATCTTCCTGGCATGCCTCCTTCCTCTTTTATGCTCACTTCTTCCCCCATTTTTTATTTGTACAGCTGAGGAATGAACAGTATTTCTTCTTTTTATCTCTTCACCCTTTCTCTCTTTGGTGCAACAATCCAAAACCTACTGGTAACAGCTGCCTCTTAATATATGTTTCACTAACAAGTGTCTCTGAAATGCCATGAAAACTCTGTTTTAACAAAGCTCTCTCTGGGAGGTCTATTAATCCAACAGTAATCCAGTAGACAAAACAGCCAAAATAATATACACTGGATATTATTTTAATATTAATAAATATAGTAATAAAAATTATAATATTACAATGATATAGCATTATAATATATTGATATTTTATTATATTATTATATCACTATTATATTGTATTATTGTTTATTAATATATATTAATAAACAATAATATAATATAATATAATAAATCTGATAATTATATAACATAACATAATATGATAATAATGATATTAATTCTATTAATATTAATAGAATTAATATGTTCCACTTTGGAACATTTTAATCCTCCAGGTAGCCTATAGCTTTATTCTGTAATTGTATTCTTTAACTTTTAATTAAATGCTGATTATTTTAAGACTTAGTCAGAAAACATAGCACTCTTAATTTCAAGTGTTTGTGCAGCATGGAGTGTTTATATGGGACCAAAATGCCCCAGAGGTGAAAGGTAATCACCCAAAGCTCACAAAATTAAAAATGTTTTTTTACAGGGTTGATGTCTAAGTTGGTTCTATATAACAAAATTTATACAAGACATTTCCCATCAAAATTCACCAGGCAACTGAGCCACTTTGTTTTACCTTGAATTTGCAATATTTTGCCAATAACCTGAAATTTTATCTAGTATTTAATTTTTTCAACTGATGGTTAAACATCTCTTAATATTCTAAAAACATTTTTAATTACCAATTATTCAAATTAGATTCAGTAAAATTTTTAAAATTTCTATTCCTTCTTGTACCATAGCTTCTCTGTTCTATTATTTACTCTCATTTTTAATATAATTACTTTTCAGAGCTTTTCTTTATCAAATTACCTAAAAGTATTTTGCATGATAAACATGGATTCACTTTTTCTATCTTACTTTAATTTGTAGAACAACTGCTTTCGCTGACTTTTAAAATTTTAAAAGGCAGACTTGTAGGCAGATTTGTCTGTTTGAAAGAATTCCCAAAAATTGATGGGTCCCTTCCGACTTCCAATATTTTATGATTCTATGATATTTTATCTTTTTTTATGTTTGTTCTTGGTTCATACTTACACATACATTGATTGAGGGATGCATAAATAACCTTGGCCATATTATGAGTGTTGTACATGAGGGGTTTTGTCCAGGGGAATTTTGGCTTAATTTTTTTCTCCCCTATAGTATGAGAGGATTATTTTCCCCTTTCTATGCTTTCCTTATCTTTTAATTGATAGTCTAACATTAGGCAGATAGATTGTCTGTCAGTGGTTTTAGACACTTTGAGAGTGTTTTGTTCTCTTTCCCATCCTGGATTTATATATTCAGCTTTGAACCCATTATATGTTTATATATTTTCCTAAGGAATGTTTGAGATTTTTTTTTATGGTCTGCCGCTGTTTTAGGGTCTTGCAGTTTGCTTTTCCAAGAAGATAGCAGCAGAAATTTAATTCAGTATTGAAAAGCTCATGTACTGAAATTCCAGCTGCTTTAAGGTGCAACTTGCATTTATCATAAAAACAGAACATGGGATAAAAAGGTGTAGTGTAAATGTTTACTGGTAATTCTTTTAGATATCAAAGATTGGTAAGCAGCAAGAACATGAATGAACTATGTAGATCATCTAAATAACAATGTAGTCGTGTTTTGAGCATGGCCCATAGATATTATTAGAGAAAAGAACCTTATTAACAATAGATTTAGAGATTCTTCTTGTTGTTGTTGTTATTTTGCTATCTAGGAAATTGCTGAGAGATGGAACTCCTTAGTAACATGAACCTATTCATTCTAGTCTCAGAAGGTGAAAACAATTTTAATTCACTAATTTCAAGAGAACCTTTGAAGCACTCTTAACAAAACTTTTCTGCAAATGACAATATAACAGTTAATAAGATCTGGTGTTTGGTGTCAGCTGTGCTTGAAAGAGAGCATGGCTTATAAAGCATGAGCTCTGGCATGGTTTTACCCTTGTGCTGTATAAAATAATTTTGGGTTTGAGGGAAGCTGGGGTGCCCCAGCTGCAGCTCCATGAGGATCCCTTGGGCACTGGGCTGGGGCAGGTCCACAGAAACTGCAGACAGTTTTAGACAGCAGTCTGGTTTTCCTTAATCTTGGAATATTTCTCTCTCTTTAAATTTGCTCTTGACCAAAAAGAGGTATTCTATTTCAAGTTGTAGTGTCTAAAACCAAACTGATCATACCTTATACACAGGGAAGAATAATCTGGTGTAATTTTGAGTCTGTAATTTCACTTCTGCCTTGCCTCTCAGACACATTTTGAAGTGCTTCCCATCTCAGGTTCTTCACTTTCCATTCTGGGATTGCTGCAATTGGTTCAATTAGCAGAATTCTGCATCTTCCAGTGAAGTAGTAACTACAAACCAGCACTAAATAGATGATAATGGTCTGGCAGAATCAGTGCTCTATTGCTGTACTCAGCACCATGCAGTGAATAGTACATGGCAAAGATTAAATTTCTTATGTGTCTCCCAATTGTGTGGGCACTCAGGATGGATGCAGGTAGAAAAGTACCATTGCAGGATTTTGAAGTTATAAAACTAAGATTATGGAAGAAATCTGATGTGAGTCACTGAAGTATTAATGAAGAATCATGTGGGAACTCTTCCTTGATGAACACTGCCCTGGAGGTGCATAAATGGAGAGAAATAATGGAGAGAAATAATACCTAAAACTTTGATTGGTTTCTCCATATGATAAAACAATGATGTTGCTGCTGAGTTACTTGAAAGGAGGATCAGGCCTTACGTTATTTTACTGAAATAATTGTGTGATCCAGTGAAAAAGCTGTGGACAAAACTGAGGAACCTTATTCTGATCTCCAAAGTGTGAGTGCAGCAGCTGGTGCTGGATTTCATGCTTGACCCTGCATTTTCTCTACTTCTTCAGTGCAGGAAAGAAAACGGAAATCTCACTTGAGAACTGGATATTCCATCAGATAGTTCTCTTGGGAAAGGTTGATCTGACCATTGTCTTGTTGCCTTTTATTGGTTTGCCTGCTGCTTTCCAAATATTTTTGACAATAAAACATAACACAAAGGGAACACATTATAGCATAAAGCAGATGCCTGAGTTGGATCAAGACCAGCCTTAAAACTCTGAGCATTTGAAGGTGGGTTAAAGCTGCCAACCTCTTCTTTCTCACCTTGCACATAATACCTCTCCATCTACACAAACTATAAAACTTGTTCCCCGAGTGTTTGAGCTTTAATTTGTTATTGTAAAATTTAGATGCGTTTGAATTATCTAAGGCGCATTTTAGGACTGAAAGCTTTTTTATTATCTACACGTTCTAAAGGCAAATCTCTATTTTTCTATCCAAAAAGTCACAATTTAAATTGCTCTACACCCATTGTAATGCTTTCCTGAGTCATTTCTAATAAAGGTCAGGTTTATGAGATGATATGCTATTATTGGATGGTTTCTAGCTGTTTTGTGTGCTTTATACATTTGACAGCTGAAGAAGCAGCAATTCATTTACACAGAAAATGCTTCTCCACAAGCCAAGCAGAACATGCCCACAGCCATAGATGGAAGTGTGTTGGTGGATCAAGAATGTTTCAGTGTCACTGCCTCTGAAATATGTGTGCTCCTAAGCACTGATTCCTCAGTCAAACAAGAGGCATTTTATGGCTAGTAGGGGGCTTGAATTTATTTCTCAATAACTGTCCTGCTTTCTGCATATGGTAGTGAGGGTGAGCTTTGACATCAAATAGGGCAACTAATGGAGAGGTGATGTCTTGGTTGGAACACATTTGGGACAATTCATGAACACAAGCAAAGTATGTGCCCCTGGCACACTGAACGCCATATTCCTTAACAGAGTTTACCATTTCTTCATTGGGAGTACACCAGGACAAGGCAAATTACACTCCAGAAGGATTCATATATCTGTGGGAGCTTTGTGCTACTGAGACAAGGAAGCCTGCACCAGCTCCTTTAAAGTTGGGGTAGCTGCTGTCTGTAAGTTGTTCTGCATTCTTTGGTGTAGACATCTGCTAGGAGTGCAGGTGTAGTTATTTTCTAAGGTCTTTCTTGGCCCATTACAAGCAGATTACAGGCTCATTGCTCTTACTGAAGAGTTTTGGTTTAATCTTGCTTTTCAGATGAAAGCAAATGAAAAATTTCACTGGTTTCATTTAAAATCAAAGTTTTTGAGTGCTCTTTTTTTTTCTTTTTTTTTTTTTGTGTTGACATTTTGGTACTTGGAAACAAATGTACAGTGAAAGGCTGAAGCAAGTGGAAGTACAGTGTGACACATGCAGTGTGCCACACCATAAAAAAAAAACCAAAAAAAACCCTTCCTGCATTAGCCATTAGAATATCAGTATTTACAGTAACATGGAAAGGTCAGCTGAATCAATTTTGTACCTTTTATATATAGATTTCAAATGTGTATCCTCAGATGTACTTCTTAGTGACATTTCTGTAGCAACATGACTTTTTTTCTTGAGCACAGCATGGAAGTAAAAGCAAATATTTATGAATGTTGGAAGTATGAGAGTGTGAGACCCACACAGCTCTTCTTATCTCCTTTGTGTATTGAAAGCTACTTTTAATTTTGCTTTTTGTGTTGATGCTGGTTGGCAAGATGCTGCTTCCTTGTATACTCTGATGTTTCTGGCTTATTGCATTCCCTGGGAGTGAAACACAGTCTTTACAGGAACCAGTCTAGAATCAGAATGTACCCAAAGGCTGCCTAATCATCAGGTTTCCTATAACCCAGGCTTTCCTTACAAAGAATCTAAATGATAGTTTTAAGAGTTTGTAATATGCTTTTATGAGCTCCTGGTGTACTCCTGAGGGATGAAGCGAGACTTCAGGGGAGGTAAATTTGTCAGGCAAAACCTGTGAAAAAACTCTGCAATGATTTAAGGGGAAGTGTATATATACAAGTGAGTTCAAATATAGAAATTTCAGAAGGGCTGTAAATAAAATAAGGATTTAATATCCTTTATATGAAATTGTTTTGATAGTTATCTGTCGTCTTGTCACTGCTCACAGCAATGTTTCCTCTCAGAGTAAAATTCATCTCAGTACCAAAATCCAGGGCAGGTCTTTGCACATCACCTGGGGTTTTGTGCAGATAATCTGAAGAGATTTTGTGGCTTGTGTGGTTTGCTCTGCCACTGGTTGGAGCCCCCAAGGCAAGCGTCCATACACTGATCTTGCATGTAGCAAGTCCCATAGTTAGGACAGGCTGGACAAGGCTCATCAGTGCTTAAATGTTTACTACATTTAAATAGTCGGGAGGCTTCATTATGCCTTTGAAAATGTTAGTAAGGAATTAAGTTATATATCCAAATGACCTTCAAGAAAAGGAGGAGAATATATTCTCAGTAGTTCTTTCTTTTCTTTTTCTTGTGGGAAGAAGACATCATCTGACTCGTCAATGAAGTCAACTTTAGTATACAGGGAAAAAAAAGAACTTAAAAGATACAAATCAAGGTGAATTATTGTGATAATTTAAAATAATGTAACAAACTTCAAGTGTGTGTATGTTCCATGCACATCTTTAAAAATCAACATAACCAAAGGGAAAGCAGTTCCTGCGTATCAAAGAACATTGAAAAGCAATTCTATCAATCAGTAGACTTTGTGTAAATATAGATATAGGAATTTTGCACCCCAGAGACACACATTAAGAAAAATAAAAAATCCTGTTTTCAAATGTCAGAATGTTGGAAATCTGTGGAAATTTTATTCAAATCCTCGATGAATCCATAGCTGGAAAGGTTTTAATTGGCACTTGACATAGTTTCTCCCTTCCACAGGACCCCTGCCCTTTACACTGTGTGTGTATATATGTAGTTCATACATGCACTTAAACACAACTGGACAGTGGTTCACCATGGGGAGAATTGTTCAAAATTTACTTGTACTGAATCACAAGTTACATATCCCCTGCTCTCATTTACCTTGCCATCCAAACCCTGCAGAGTACAAAATTGCTGACTTCCTTGTGTGCCCCTTTGATAGATGTGACAGATGTAGCATTGGACTACTTCACAAAACCTAAGGAATTTATCTTCACAGCAATCTCAAGATTTTCCTTGTTTCTCCTTTCTTATCTCCATTCAGTGGAGAATTTAAGGCCAAAATTTTCACTAATTTTGAGTGTCAAACTTGATTCAGTTTTGCATCAATTTTAGTACTAATACAGTACTTCCTGAATTCAAAGATCAGTTCCTGCTGATTTGAATATTCATCACATCAGTTTTATAAACCCTTGAGCTGCAAACCACTGGACTCCAGGGGATTTTTTTCACCATATGCTTCTTTTATTCTTATGCTGGTTCTGAAATATCCATTATGGGTCAGCATTAGGGTCACCAGGGAGAAGGTTCACCTGTTTTGATATCACCATTCTTCTTTTCCAAAGGACAAAACCAATCATTTGCAGTGCTTGGCCTTTTTCTAATGAAAGGGGGTGGGTCATTTTGGCTGGAGGGCACAGAGCAGAGAGAAGAAAAGGGAAAGGAACACATGGCATGCCCATGTTGTGCAAAGCAACATTGAAATTGCAGTGTTTGTGGCTAAAGCCTCTGAGATATGTTGCACAATACACCTTTATTTTATCTCCTACCTTTTGGAGTGCTTTACTTTCCAGTCTTAACCTTTAACACAATGATTTCAGGTGAATTTTTTTTTTAACCTTTTTGAGTGAAGGGTAAAAAACTGAAAAACTCCATTACTTGAAACCGCACATGAGGCTTGGAGTTATCTAGCCCTGCTTGATCTAACTCAGCAAGTTGATAAGGTGTTCTATTTTTCAGGTAAACTCTCTACTAGAGAGAGAGGCCATAGGATTTCAATCTGTACTATTTGCTGACAGCAGAACAATATTGAGACTCATGAAGGTGGGGTGTAGACATGGTGGGCATTTGTCATGCACCAATAGTCTTCACCAGGACCCTATTTCCAGAATTCCCTCTATTTCCAGAATCCCCTCTATTTCCATTTATTGAATGATTATCTAGTTTGGTGCCTATGACCTAAACTGACATTGAATTTTAATGCTGGACAAGGATACACACAGGAGTTGCTTAAAACAAATCTAATCCAGAAGAGCAGTTAACATGGTGGTTGTTCTGAAGAAATTTGCCTCTGCTGAGCTTCAGGCTGTTCTCCTCTGCCCAGAAGAAGCAGAGATTGGCCATGGTAGTTGTCCATGGGTGCTCAGTGACAAGCCAACTTTAAGTGACGCTGTTTCTTTAGTGGTAGAATGACTCACCTTGTTGTTGTAAAATTGCAAGGAAAAAAAATCCCAAAACAAAACCCAAACAAAAAAAACCCCATTGACCCAAACAAAATGACAGAGCACAGCCCCCCACCAAAAAAAAAAACCAAGCCCCCAAACCAAACAACCCAAAACCCCAAAGTGTTTAAATCAATGTCCAAAGTCAAGCAGGTGCTGTTGTGTGGCTGCCATGTCTATGGAGTTTCTGGGCTGTAAACTAGATGACACTGGTGTAAATTAATGTAGTGCTTTATGTGCATTAAATTTATGTAGTTTGGAGCTTAGGGTTATATACTTGCATCACGTTTAACTTCATAACTTTGTTTCTAGGACTGTTCTTTGGAAGTTTTTGTGAACTATTCAATATCCTCCTTGTGCTACCTTAAGAATTTGAGCAGCTCTATAAGGAAAGAAGCCAAAATCCTTCAGCCCTCAGGAAACACACTTTGCTTTCTGGGCAGCTCCACTGATCTCTCAGAATCCCCTCTATTTCCAGTTATTGAATGATTATCTAGTTTGGTGTCTGTCACCTAAACTGACATTGAATTTTAATGCTGGACAAGGATTCACACAGGAGTTGCTTAAAACAAATCCAGTCCAGAAGAGCAGTTAACATGGAAGTTGTTCTGAAGAAAATTTGGGTTTGGTGAATTTTTAATAGTATAGCAATGGGACCACACAAATATTATAATGGTTGAAGCTACGGAAGATTAAAGATCACTAGAAAATTATGATTGAAATGTCAACAGCTGCTGAATGTCCACTATTGTCCAACACATTCATTAAGAAAAAATAATAATTATTTGAATCTTCTGGAAACTAATTCTTTCTAACTGGATTTTGTGCGAAATGTGTGTATTAAATAGAATAGCAAAACTTTAAAGTCAGGAAGGTGAAAAAGGAATGAACTGAAATAAAATCTTTCCAAACAGCCCTGTAGACTGATTACCAGAGATTTCTTCCCCAAGGAGCTTATAACTGGGACATGGAAAGGTTTTGATCTGTGATCAGTCATTCATGGGCTGAGGATCTGTGATTGTTTCTAAGAAAATTTCAAAATAAGAAAGGCAGAAGAAAAGTTAATTAATGTTCCACAGCATTCTATATATATGAAAAGTTTTTGAAGTGAGCTGCATCTTCTCTGGAAAACATAGTAGACTGCGAATTTTTGAAAGGTTGAAAAGCACTGGCCTTCAAAGATGTGAGGGTAAAAAACATATCTGGTGGTTGTTAATGATTATAGAATTTAATTTCTTCTAACAATTTATATTCCCTAAAATTGTATTAATGATCTTAATCCTTCCTTCCTGAACCACAGAATGTTTCTGTAAAAAGGTAAATGTTTCTGATGCTCTTATATTTCTTTTTCTTATCAAAAGAAATGTTCCACAGAAAATTTTCAAAAAGTGGAAAGATTTGTGCAAACAGGAAAGTGAACAAACTTTGACAGTAAGAGATACTTGCAGTTCATTTGCAGTGATTTATCTCCTATTATCAAATTTACATATATAGCATGTGAAGAGCATTCTGTGATATGCTTGAGATATTTAACATTGCTTGTTTTCATACAATTCAATAGTCATACTTTTTGATTATGCCTTCCTCATAGAGAAGTGAGCTAATGGAAGATTAGAAAAAATATTATTTGTTCTTCCCTATTTTAGTTCTTATGGCAGCTAAATACAGTGTAGGGGTTACTTAAATTTTTTCTGGAGACTGAACTTGCTTTACTTTGCCATAAAGGTACAATTTTAAGGTGGCACTTTTTACTTCATTGCTGTTACCTAGAAACAAGTACTGCCTCAGCACGATTTTGCAATTATTCATAGGACTACTCAATTCAAAGAATGTTTTTATGCAAGAGGAAATGTTGTTATCTTTAACAAAAGGCATCTAATCATCCTTGCTTATTGGTGGTGACAGCTTTTTCTTTCAACAAGCAAGCAAATAAACCATAGCAAAGCTAGACAAGCCAGACACAGAAAGTGCAACCCGAAGTGTTCTAAAATACTCTAGAATAGTTTCTTTTTGTATTCATTTTCTGTGTGTAATAATACCACTTTTTTTTTTTCTTTAAACTTAAGCTGGTGTGTTGATGCTCTAATTATTTTTTATGTATTGGCTTCTAGGACAAAGTGCATAACTCTTGTTCTGCTTTCATGGATTCCTATTATGTCTTCACTTAACAATATTTACCAACAGGAAACAAAGATAAAACACGTTCATGATTACTTTGATCTTTCTCATCTCTGTTTGAATTTGGTTTTGATGTGGTCCTGCTGTTTATTTACTTGCTCACACAACCTAGGAAAATAAGTAAAAGATAAAATCAATACTTTGGAGTCTCCTATCAGCTGTTGCTAAAGCATTTAGGAGTAGTTCTTGCCCTTTTCTCAGGTCTCCTGTTCTGTTTAGCATCATCAGCCCTCCCTTTTGGTGCTGATTGGTGTATTCCTACTTCAGAAACAGTGTGCTCCACTTATTTTTCTACAAACAACTTTTTTTGATATGAAATAAACAACTCTTGGTTGTTGGACATTGAAATACAAGATTTCTGGATTAAAATGAGAGCAAGCACTGTTCCCTCTGCTTCTCTCACGTGTTGTTACTGCCTCTGACACACCAAGGTAGAAGGTACTATAAAAAGCAGGGGATAAATTCCATCATGGGCCTGTTGAATGCTGTGCTCTGTACCTTAATGAAATATTGAAAAGCAGTTCTGCCTGAGCTGGTGTTTAACTGCATTTAGGGCGAATTGAAGTGAGCATTATCTTCTCTCTATTTCACAGTCCAAGCTCTACTCTCTGCTTCATGCACTAGCCAGAATGATTTTTTTTTTTAAACAAATATATTTGGCTATTATTTTAAAGATGCTCAGTGGAGTGTTCAAAATGAAAAACAAATTAAGATGTATGGAAACCAATGAAGCTGAATAAGATTCATTTGCCAGCATCAACACATATTCAGAGTATCTTGGTCTCTTTTGAACATTGCTTCATGTGAGTAATTACCTTAACTCAGCCTTTTCTCTGAGTTAACTGCCAAGGCAAAATAAACAAGGAATGTCTTGTGCACTCAAGATGGAAGTACAGACCTGGTTGTTTTTAGTATTGTTGTTGAAACTGAATTTTCATCCCAGCAGGTGAAAAAACCACAGAAATAGGAAGCAGTAGAGTTTCATGGACTAGTTTTCAGACCAGGGCTCCTGGTTCATTTCCATTAAAATGAAGTAATAATTTATTTTTAAAGTGTTTTGAACTTACATTCTACAACCTATCTCTATTTCATGTCCTGCCACTTCTAAGAAATAAACCTGAGCATCATTCACCACTCTGTTCAAACAAAAAACCCAAATCTGATTTATTAGAAGAGGATGATTATAGCCTTTAAAATTTCTCCATGGAGATATTATTGTTAATTAAATCAAAGTCCTTTCCATATGCAGTGCTAACAGTCCTAGCCCTGCATCCATTCTCCAAACAGTGTATGGCATTGATGGACTAACTCAATTAAAGCATGAGCATTAGAGAAGGAATGTGGTGAGCTGAAGTGATCTTTGAAAATCCGCCTTTAAAAATTATTTATTAATTTTAAATTCATAAATAATTAAATAAATATTTCAATAATTTCAATAAATAATAAATAATTCAATAAATATTTCAAAATGAAATGTTCATAACTTTTGCTAAGGAGACCCATCAATGAGACTGAATGGAAATTCAAGTCATTTATTCTAAGTAAAGATGTTTTTTTTTTACACCATGACTTTTGTTTTTTTTTCAATTACTTTATACTTTCTTAGAGACAGACTAAAACCAGAATGCAACAAGAGCAAAAACCATTTTTTCCATAGCTAACAGTGAAGTAGGATTCCTTCTGTAATTCGATATTTTCTTGCAGTTCTTGTTTTTTAAGGTAGCAAAGATTTTTTTTAAAACATGGACAGTATTTAAACACATACAGTAATTGCTGTTAGACTGTGCTAACTCCTAAAGAAAAACATCAGGACTTAAAAACTACATGTAAATATCTCTAATAAGCTGAATTGCTTCCCCTAAATGTTAAAACTGCGGTTGGGGATTAATCTGTTGATTGACACCTCTAAATTAATATGCTGGGAGCTGGGTGGTCAAGGGACAAAAAGGAAGTGTCAAGACACCTTATGAAATATTTGTTTCATGGTGAAATATCTTTGATTTGGATCCTTATTGTTTGATTTATAATTTTAGTTTGTTACTTGATCATTGTCATGCTCGAATATCTTTCACACAATCTACAAATTCAACACCAAAATTTTAGGAGACATTTTCAAACCTTTTTCGTCTTTAAGAACATCCATCTTAAGTACTTTTTAATCAGTGCTGTTCTGAGGCTGCACGGTTCATTTTATATCAGTGATACATAGATATGTTCTGAATTTTTGAGATTTATCTTCTTAACATTTACTTTGCAAGATTTAGTTTGGACTTTTTTGTATTTTAATAGTTCATGTGGCTTCAGATTCTTATTCAGATTCAAGAGGCTTCTGCTTGATTTTGCTGGAGTAGAATTGAACTGAAAATATCCATTCTTTTTGGCAAGAGCTATGTGACTATTTAACTTACACTGGAAATAATTAAATTATTCAGACCATGTGACATAACTTTATTGCAATTGAAAAGCGCTAATTTATTAACTGCTGAAGTGCCAAAGTATAAAAGAAAGGGAAGAAACCTTTTCAACAGAACATCAGTATTGAATGTGTGAAAGCAGATCCTTGGTCAATGTTTTTCTAGAGCCTCAAAACCCCATTTTCAATGTTAACACACTCTTTGTCCCATCTATCCTCCACTTGTTAAAGGTCACTAAAATGATAATGGAAAAGATGTCTGTAGATGGGATGAGGTAATAAATCTAAATCCCCTCTCTTGGAAGATAAGAGTGACACACAACATTTTAAACCTACTAATCTCCGTGATGAGTGCATATGGAAGTCTCGCATGTACAATAGTTTTTAATTAATCTGCAATTATCTTTGCACTTGGGAGGGTGGTCTGGAGGCTGAGGCACTTGTCTTGAAGGTAAGAAATCCAGGGTCAGTTTTCAGTCAAGGCACAGGTATCCTTTGTGGGATGGGGTTGGTCATCTCCATTTGCCTCTGCCCTTGCTCTCCATCTCTAAAGTAAAAAATTTGTTTCCCTCCCAGAGTTTTGCAAGTCTAAAGAACTGCTCATAGGTTTGAGAGATTTGGATAGTGTGGTGGAATATCAAATATCTGCCTACAAAGACAGATATTAGATTCAAGTGATTTGAGAAAGAATAACATTAACCACACCACTTAAAGGAGGTAGTGGTGCGCTTGGAAATTGTGCCATAAAGATCTTTACCAAAATACCCACTTCAAGTACAAGAGGAGGCAATCAGAATAATCTGTGTATAAGCAAATTTTCTTTGTCACTCAGTACAGCTGTGTGCAGCCTAATTAGGTGAACACTACCTGATAGCATCAGTACTACATTTAAATGCACAAATAGCCTTTTTTGATCTGTCTGGGGAACAGACAGAATTAGGCCAGATTCAGGCAAGAAATATTTTCTACTGTAGGTTTTTCTATAATGCTTCTAAATGCCAGCAACGAAAAGAATAATTTTATTTTATTTATTCTTTAGTCATAAATACCAACCATAAATGCATTTGGGAACATGAAATAGACACTGCTGGCAGCCTCTGAGCTCCTGAAACTGCAGCTACAGAGCCCTGCAGCTTCTGCCTGTGGGCGTGCTCTTAAAGGGCAGAAGTGGTGATGGTGTTTAGTTGCCAATGACCTGCCTAGAGTCCACTCTTTACAAAAGCCTCCAACCTAGAATTTTGAGCAAATGTGCCTCCTTCTTATTGCAAACTAGATTTTGGTTGTTGTCCACTTGAAGAGAAGATCTTACACAAGGGTATTTTGAAATTTTGCACTCTGTTTATGTATTTATCTGCTCATCTCCCCTAATGTAGGTGATACTGGTGGCTAAACCCCTTATGACATGCAAAATGAGGCAGTGCAGGTTTTCAAGTCTCTCTATCCACATGTACATAAGTTATGTAATGATAACTTTGCAGAAGTCCCTAACCTAAGTCTCATTTCTATAGGTTAAAGAGATATAAAAAGCAGGAAAACTGGTATAGTTTCACCTAAGTTCCCATAAAAATCTAGATTTTAGCCTGGTTTTATACATATTTTTAGTATGTGATGGAAGATGCATAATGGTCTCTTTGGATAAAATATATCCGTGTTGGTAATCATTTTAATTTCAAGAGATGTGCTAAATAAATTGGGTTGGTAAAAATATTATTATATTTAAAATATATATTATATGCACATATATATTTATATATTTTATATGTATTATTATATATATTTATTATATATATATTAAATATATATAATAATATATACAAATATATATAATATAAGATATATATATTTAAAATGTGGTTATTTTGAAAAAATAACAAAACACATGTAAACTACTAACTGAACCTTCATCTAAGCATTCTTATTTTAAACACACACAGCCACAGACTTCCTTTCAACTTCTTAAGCTGCTTGCAGGTGCTGTGATTTTTTTTTTTTCCTCTTTCTGTATCGTTCCTGAAAAATTGCCTGTGGAGGATGTATTGGATGATCCCAGTTTGAAACAGAATTTTGATTTTGCCGCTTTCAAGCAACCATCTCTGCAGTGAGGTGTGACTTGGCATCAGCCTATCAGTTATTTTCCTTTGACCTCTGGGAGATGCTGTTCTGTGAACAAAAGAGCAACACGTTTGGTGGTCGTGCCTTCTGCGAGTTCCTTGCGCTGGAGTTCTGCCTCTGCAGGCTCTGGAACAAATGAGCTCCACAGTGGTTTTTCTGAGGAGTATGAACAATGAAAAACCCAAAACTCCGAAGTCGCGGATCCCACTGAGCATCCTTTAGAGGCAGAGTTTGCAACCTGGATGGTAATTTGCCTGACATTTCCATTTTGGGGGGTGACCTTTGTGAACTATTTCTGCCTGCAAATGGAGTGCAAAAACTTTCCTTTAGAAGTGACTGTCAGACAAATTAAAATCCACCTGGCAAACAATTAGGAAACATTTGGTGTTCTTGCACCCCCAGCTCATTCCAGGAAAAAACTGCTTTGTACACAGCACAATTCTGCTTTTCAATGAAAAGTTTAAAGATGCCATTTGGAATCTTTTGTGAAGAACTGTTACTGCTTCTGGATGATGAACTAGAAAGGGTTACAACAGCTGGACTAATGATAATATTTCTATCCTTTATATGCACTATAGATTATGCTTTTTCCCTTGGCACTAGAAGTTTTGAAACATTCAAGAACTCTCATAAAGTTTTGGACTAATGAACCCCTCCCTGGAAGGGAGACTTTCTGAATTAGCATTGCACATCTCTGTAGTCTAGTAGAGTTCTTAGGCTTATTTATTTGGATTTTTTGCCTTTTCACCTGTTTTTCTCTCCAGCAAGACTTGGCCAAAAGAATTTGGGATTTTTTTGTGGGTGTTTTGGTTGTTGGTTCTGTTTGTTTGGTTTTTTGTTTTGTTTGTTGGTTGGTTTTTGTTTGTTTGGGTTTGGGCTGTTTTTTGACTTGTGAATCAGCATTGTTTTTTAACTTTAATGCACTGGCTCTTATAAGACAAGTCAGTAGTGTATTTGCTCTGTTATGTTCCCAAATACAACCCTCTTTTTAATTTTCGAGTAGCTACAAAGCACAAATGATCAATAATCAACTGTCTTATATATATATATGTATGACTACAGTGAGATGAGTTAAATCCAATTTCTCCTGTCATTACTGAAACTTCACAGCCCCTCAGGCCCCCATTTGAACTGTTAGAGCATCCAGCATGTAGAAGATTAGGGTTATTCTGAATATGTTAAACAGCCACTATGGGTTATGAAGGATTAAAAGAAGATTTGATTGTAAACAGCCTGTAAATGATATATCAAAAGTGATTATTTTTTAAGGTTTTTTAAGGTGCAGCACATAAGCCCTTGCCTAGATTTAGACACTCAAGTAGGTACTTTGATGCCACAGCCATCTCACAGGTGCTTTGAGTATTTTTACAGAATCAGCTCTGCATGTATTTACATCAGAGGTTCCTGATTTGGGTGTCAGCAACACAGGAACCAAGCAAAATATGGAAAGATGTGCTAAAATAAAAAAAAAAATAATTGTTCTGTGTGAAATGTTAAACAATCAAAAGGATAAAACAGGTAATTACTGATATTTTTATAACTATTGTATGCAAAGAGGATTAGGTAATGAATACAAGATCAGTGCTTTCAGTTAAAAAAAGAAAGGAATAAAAAGGTTTACATTAAATTGGAAACTTTGTACTGTACAAAAGTTATCCATTCATATAGCAAATGTGCTTGAAGCATGATGTCTAAAAGACTTAAAAATACATGATTGCACTGAAGAAAAAGCATTTATAATTTAAATTATCATGATCAGCGCTTGTACCTGTAAGTAGTCAATTTTGCTTCTAAGTAATTTTAATTATTAAATAGAATTAATCTTACATTGCAGGGAGGTTTCTGTAAAAACAGTGGAGACAAATAAGATTATATATGGTATGTTAGAGCTAAGAAAGAATAAGTGTCATTTATTGATTAGATTTCTTTATACCTAGCAGTCTTAAAAAAATAGTTGAGCCTTCTCTTTGTGAATGAGCATCTTTATCATTAGCATTCTGATTTGCAGTCTCTCTCATTTCCCAGATTTGGCCTGGATATGTTAGCTCTCATATCACCATGATTTGAATCAATAATAAAATGAAATGAGCAAACACAGTAGTGGGATTTTTAAATGAGAAATAAATGAGACTTCACAGCAGATAGTGCAATTGGAGTTCCACTGAAATCAATAGGCATTTGCACGTGGAGTAACTAATGGAACAGGATTGCAAACAACCCTATAATAATTTAATGAACTCCTGCAAACTGCTATTCTGAAACACTGAAGGCATTTTCCCAATATAAATACAGAACACACAGGTTTTGTATTCCATAGCTTACTCAAGAAAATATTTAAAGCAAATCTGTGGGATTTTCCAGGTTTTGGTTTATGAATCTCTGTGATTGCTGGATTTTTCAGAAGCAGCTTGTTAACCTGACATCTTTTTCTTACTCTAATCTATAATTTCTTACTCCAATCTAGTTGGAATAGTGTACGTAAATATCTGTGTAATGTCAGAAAAGAACCAATATACTTGGCTTTTGCAATACACATGTACTGAATAGAGTGGGTCATAGATATTCATTGTAGATAAACATTTTGGGATTGAATAACTTTTTCTATCTGTGAATTATCCATGACCTGCTAATGATTTTTTTATATGACCGTGTGTGTGTTTTATGTAGTTCATCAAATACTCTCACAACCACATTAGGCTTGCGGAGTTTTGTAAGTGCTCCTCTGAGTATAATTTTCAGAATGAGTTATTCAGACTGGTTACCCAAGTCACAAGAAAGTTTATCCACCCTGCTATTTGTTGACTTAATGTCTGCAAACAAGATGACTGGAGTACTTAGATCTTTGTTAGGAAGGAAAGCAAGTTTTGTGGATCTTAAAGCCTTTACAGTCTGGTTTTTGTGCTCTTTTTGTATTGAGAGAGCATCGTATATAGCAGAGTACTACCTGCACTAGAAATATGAGCTCTTTTCTGAGCAAAAAGGCCTAAGTTAGGTTCATGAGAAACCTTCTCACTTCCTAACCCCTGTGAGCAGCAGCTGCTTTGGAATCCTTCTCTGAGCATGGTAAAGCTGCTTGTGAGGCAAAATGGTCAGTCAGATTTCACAGGGTTCTTGTTTTTTATTTCATATTGGGCTTTCCAAAATCTATTTAATAAGCCTTCTCTTGCCTAAATACAGAATTCAAGCATCTAACAGCTTCAAAAGACCTGAGTTGTTGCTCTCTTTTAAGTGAGTGTACGAGTAGTCATATTTCAAACTATTTTCTTCATATCTAGAAACGTTTTTTTTTTCAGTAAGTTTCTTAAGGAAAGGATGATTTAAGACCTCTCTACCTCTGTTCATCACTTTGTCCAATAACTTTTGAACTTAACAAGCCAATTTAAACCAGATCAGAAAAAAAAAAAGGTAAATAGAATGCAAAAAGAAAAACAAAAAGAATTACCATCTCCAGTGAAGGAAAGCCTGCTAAGACTGGCATGTTATACAGCCTTTGTGGTGGCAGCTGTGGTGTTTTTTGTGATAAATGTAAGAATCAGAATTTATTGTGATGTTCTGAGAAGGCTGTGAGGGCACTGGGCTGTATCTTGGACTAGGCTTCATTAGCTCCACCATTGATGGAGGTTTTGTTTCATTTTTAAGTGAGATCACGATTCTCAACACAAAAAATCTTGTTTTATTGCATGTTTCATGGTAGAAATTCCTACTGGTATCCTACTACTACTCTGACAGTTGTGATTTCAAGGTGGGGGAAGTAAAGACATTGGCTAATATGGCCCCAGAGGCCAAGGGAAACACAGGACACCTGAGATTCAGTGCTCAGATGTGTGGGTATAACCTCCCTGCTGATGCTGATCCTTTACTACTGTACTTCTCACATGATCCTTTAATATGGGATATTTCCAAGGGGGTTCTGAACCCTCTTGTAGGACAGGCAGAGTGTTAATGAGACCAGGAAAATGATTTTTCAGTTCTATTCAGGAAATGAAAAGAAAGATAGAAACTAACCTGGGCATTTATCACATAATACAAATTGTCATTGTAAGCAGAATTTTTGAAGTAATCCATTTTGGATTGGATAACAATCATATGGAAAATATGAGCAAAGAAAGGCAGCAGTGGAGAGTGAGGGCCATGGGCTGAAATTCAGTTTCTGTTATTGAGTAATGCCATCAACTTCTGGCTTCTTTCCTCATGCATTTCTATCTGAATTCTGCTGTCTTAATTTTGTATGAAAGTGTCAGACCAGTCTTCACTTTTTGGAAGGGTGAGTTATTCCTAAAGGCCAACATATTTCTGCAGCATTGTTTTCTTTTTTATAAGTAGAAGGGTAAAAATAAATTTCTGTACAATATGCTGCATACAGATGTTTTCCAAAACCAGCAGCTAGTGCATTTTCTGCATACAAGAAAAACACATTGCATTAGGAAAAGTTATGGAAAATTGAGACAACTATTTTAAAAAACATTTTATAGTTTATAATGGCTTTTAATAGTGGGGTATGGATAAGGGAGCTAGAAAACTGTTAACTACTCAGAAATATCTTAGGGGAAAGAAAGTGTTAGCAGGGTTGTAGCAGTTTTATTTTAAAGAGATTTTCACTACCAAAGTGTACTATACAAAATATATTAAAAATCATTATTGTTGGTTTACATTTAAAGCTATGACAGATTTTCAAATCATTTTCTGAGGCAGGCATTAGGGAAAAGATTGTTAGATAATTGTATAAACACCTTCTTTATTTATTAAATAGGTAGACTAAAGTGGAACAATTACTTTATTTGTGAGTTTGACTTTTGAAAGATAATGAAACAGCTTTACTATGATAAGAGTGGATGATGTTCTCTTACTTGCATATTAAACAAAGGTAAGCACAGTGTTTCTTTTCCATTAAAATAGGAAAGTTAAACTAAAGGTGTGAAGGATTCTTTCCTCGCTTCACTGGAAGATAAGCTATAAATCTGCCACTTCCTTGAGGTATGTAAAATCTTAGAAAAAGTCTGTTTATATGATACCAGGACAATTTCTCTTGAATCTCAGCATCTAGAGGAGATAGAAGGTTATGTGGAAGATGATCTTTTTCTGAAGGCACATGCTTTTCTAAGTGTTCATGAAATTTGAAGTTTTATAACTTACTTAGACCTCATGTTCCAAGGGAAACATTAATAAGCATAAACAATCCTGGTGAGCTCTCCCAGGTAAAAACTGCGACAGGATGGGAGGAAATGGCCTCAGGTTGCACCAGGGGAGGTTTAGATTGGATATTAGGAAAAATTTCTGCACTGAAATAGTGATTAGGCATTGCAACCAGCTGCCCAGGGAACTTGTAGAATCACTATCCTTGGAAGTGTTCAAAAATCACGTGGAGGTGGCACTTGGGGACATGTGGTGAACATAGTGGCAGTGCTGGGTTAATGGTTGGACTTGATGACTTTAGATGATGACTTAATGATTCCATGATTCCAAATTTAATCCTTTTCTGGGTCTTTCTGTTGATGCTTGGTTACTTTATCACCTACTGGACAAGACAAAGGTTGGTATTGCTGCTGCATTAAATGAACAAAAAAATGAATCTGATTTCTTTTGATCACCTGGGATTAACAAATCCACACCCTCTTCAGAAGAAAATATCTGCTTTGAGGCACTCAGTAATTTTTAACAGCCCCCTTTCTCACTTTCATTTTTTGGCCAAACTTACTTTTACACCTCTCTTAGGGTCATGTGCTATTGACACCATGATTGCTTGCAGGGAGTGCTTCCACTGTGGGTAATTCTGATAAGGAATATAAATATCTACAAGGTGTGTGCTGCAAACAGATCCCTGGGTAAGCAATCTGTAGCCCTGCACATGGTGCGTGTGGAGAGTTAATTGATTAAAAGTCGCTTGAAATGATGCAACGAGAATGGCAAACTGCCTTAACTAGAAAGTAAAAAATAGCAAATAAATCCTGTGCCTGAAATCTTACCTCTTACCCTTTACCATGCTACTCAGACCTCTTAGTGGGCATCTCCATTTCCACCACCTCCACTCTAAAGAGCTCTTTCCTAATGGTAAGTGTTTCTAACTAGCTTTTCTAAGCAGTGAGCATTTGTCCTGTTTATTCCTGAAGCAGAGCTGGACAGGCGTGATAGTCACAGAGCTGTTTGCTTTGCATATGTGTTTTCTTTAGCACCAGGAGAGTGTTGTGAAACATGAAGTAATCTGGCTGGGGCAGCAATCTCAGCAGCCATCTTAACTTTGCCCTTGAAGCTGGTCCACCATGTAGAAAAGCCTGCAATAGTCACAGGGAGAGAGATAGCACAAGTGACATGATGGCTTGCACCATGCTCAGGCATGCCTGCAGAAGGACTGCTGGCCTCACTTCTCTGCATGCAGCAGCATTTGTGCAATTTACATTCAGCAATCAGCCCAGAGAACAGGACCTGAATTGAATGAAAGGCTACTGAATGCTATTTTCACCCTGTCTTTGCATTTTAGGACAAAGGACGCCAGTTTGTAGCATTTGACATTAGCTCTTTGCTGTGCACATTTAATTTAGCCAGGAAAAATTACCTAGCTAAACTTCTGTAGGTGACAGCAGAGACTGTGTTTTCCTGATTATAATTCAGAGCCTCTTTGCTTTGAACTGCTTTTTTCACTGACTGCTGGGGAAGTTTGCCACATGACAAGCAGGTACTTGCAGACCCTCTCACCTAGTATGTTTTAACTGCACAGTGAATGACTATTGGATTTTGCCCCCTTGTAGGCAAAGGTGGGACTGCTTGCCTGCTGGTTTGCCTTAGAAGTGTCAATTCCTTTTAAGTGAGGCAGTTCTGAGGGCATAGAAAACTTCTGTCAAATTAGGAAAGAGGAGTAACTTGTAAAAGGATATAGCTTGGAAATCCTACATGTCACATACTATGGCTCTAGGGGCCTTCAAGTTCAGCAGGTGCTGAGTCAGGTATTTCAGGACTGAAGCTCTGAATTTGGTATCTCCACCTTAATTGTGTAGTCAGAGTCCAAGGTTGCATCTACTGACTGTGAGCTCTGATGTTTTAAGTTAGCAATCTAAATTTTAATGCTAGAATGTGACACGTGACATATTTGCCACAGTAGGTGCCTGCAGACCTTCTAACCAAGTATCCAACCTGGGATGTTTTAAAATACCAAGCTATCTGAAACCAGGTATGTTTTAATCCAAGCTATCTGAAACCAGGTATGTTTTAACCCAAGCTCTCTGAAACCAGTATTTATTCCCTTACCATTTACTGCCTGGCTGCTGATTCATTGCTGCCGTCAATATTTTGACGTGATTCTTCCTTGTCTTACTCTGGGAAGTCAGGATGAAGTTTTTTGGGTTTTGTGATGTTCTGTGTTGTTTGCTGTAAGATATTGTATCTTCCACATGGGAAGCAAGATAGATTTTCCAAATAAGGAAGGGACAGGGAATGAAAAAGGTGTTAATTTGAGGCTTGCTAAGAAACTCCGATAAACAAGTGTGTCAAATAGAAAAGGACAAAACTAATAGGAAAATACATTGGATTTTCAAGGTTCACAGAGGGCATTCAAACAATAAAAGTGAAAATATAATAAAATGATAAGAAGTGCTCAAGAATCTCTTTAAAATATTAATTGGGTGCTAAAAGTGAATGCACATGTGCAACGCTTCCTTTTAGCAGCAGTAACCTGAAATGACCACCTGCTGCCTCTGCAAGCCTTCAGAGACCTCTTCCCCTTTGCAGCTCCTTTCCTTTGATAAACTTTGACAGAAGAACCAAGGCCTGTGGCTGCTTCAAATGTGGCTTGGGAGCTGTGGGCTCCTCATCAGTTTATGATCTATTTTTTAAGATGGCATTTTTCCTCTGAGTGGCATCCTGCTGGTGTTGTGTAGTTAATCTGCTGGAGTTGTATAAGTTCATGCGTCAGTAAAACTTCTTTTGTTGGTCAGAGGCAGTGTTAATTATGGTAGTAAAATGAACAACATTTTATGAAAATATCAGATATATATATATTAAATATATGTCAGATATCAACTGTGAAGACCATATTTACATTGGTTATTTATGGAATACTTAGAAAAACATTAGAAAAATATCATGTTATTTATAAAACTACACTGTTTATCTTTGACATGTGCCCAAGAAAGGGGAATTTTCACAAATATAGATGTGGAATGGAAACCTAAGTAAGAGGACTGGTTATTACTCACATGGCATGAGAGGAAAGGAGAAAAAACATTAAAATTATCTTGTAAGGGTATGGCTTGTAGGAGGATTAAGTAAAAAACAACATCACAGAATCATAGAGTGATTTGGGTTGGATGAGACCTTAAAGGCCATGGCAGGGATACCTTCTGCTAGACCAGGTTGCTCAGTGCTCTGTGCAGCCTGCCCTTGAACACTTGAGCACTCTGGAGCATCCACAGCTTCTCTGGGCAACCTGTTCCAGGGTCTTATATCCTTACAATTAAGAATTTCCCCTAATACCCAATCTAAACCTACTCTGTTTCAGTTTGAAGCTGTGGTATTGTCAGGGTCCCCTCTGGCAGGAAGGAAATGATGAATCTGACTCCATGTTCTTAGAAGGCTAATTTATTGTTTTATGGTATTATAGTATATTAAAGAATGCTATACTAAAACTATACTAAAGAATAGAGAAAGGATACAGACAGAAGGCTTAACAAGATACTA
>JAWMRF010000207.1:6926210-6944818 GCA_035221435.1 Sphenopsis melanotis
CTCGGCTGCACTGAGGCCTGCATTCTTTTCCCATCATCTTAAAACCCTCTAAATTTATGGATTCCCACATTTATGGAATCCTACAGAACAGCACTGGCCAAAAGCTGAGGAGATCAGAACAGCAGTTTTTGGAGGAGCTGGGGTGTGTAGGGCGCATAGAAATGACATCAAAAGCTCATTAGCATGGTTCTTGATGGAAGGTGAGCTTTCAGCTCTGATTTTGGCTGTTTGAAAGGCTTTTGTCACCTGTAAAAACCATTATGGGTATTTAGGAGCAAGCTTTTAAGTGCCTTTTTTTCTGTGTTGTAGTAATTACTTGAAGCAGGACTAGCTAAGATGGTACTCAGTACAATTCCTATTTAAACCAGCTATAGCACATTATGGAAGCCAATTAATTGTGAATTTTTATAATCCTGGAAGATAAGGCAGTCTACAAACGTATGAAAATTTCTTTGTGGGGTGTATGTACATTTTGTATTTATCTGTAAAAAAAAAAAAAAAAAATCAAATTTATTAACCAGGGAAGGAATTGGTGAAAAATTAGTTGTAAAGTCTCAGCCTGGTCTTGCTTTAATTTATATAAAGCACTGAAAGAAAATTTAGACATCCTAATGTTGGTAGCTTTAACCCAGTGCAGTTCTTTTTATCAGCATAAGACAATTTATTGTAGTAAATTGATCCAGCAGCTTTAAATTAATACAAATTACTGGAATGATGAATCACCTGGAGTTTTATTGTGAAATAAATCTTTACATTTAAAGCCTTTCACTGGAAGAGCAACTCAATAAAATACATAACTCAGTGATAGCATTAGATGGGATTAAGCATGCTTAAAACATTGCTATTTGTTTCTTTATTACCAACCTTTAACATTTCACTATTTACATCACATATTGAATCTAGGCAAGGCATGAATTGTAGCCCACAGATGAATTTTCACATTTTGTTATTCCACCAATTCAAACTATTCAATCAAATTATATTTTTTTTATTCTGTGCTAGTGAATTCAACTCAGGTTTGCATGTACAACTGTTTCTATAGTAACTGATTCACTGCAAAGGAGGCAACAGAAGTTTGAATAACAATGAAAAAAGAAAGCCAAAATAGGTGGTATAATAAAATAGAGGATAGTGTAGGAATGTCATGAAACTTTATTGATATTAATTTCAGAATACAGCAAAGAATGTATGGATGCAACACATGTTTCCACAAAATATTTATATTATGAGGAACAGTCATCAGTTTAGAGAGTAAATAGAGATTGAATTAACCAAGACTTAATATTGTAGTTAGAATAATGTTGAAGCCTAACCATTCCATTGAACTTCTATGTTTGATAGAAAATTACAAGGTTATTTTGTTTCCAGGATGAATGTTTGTCACATGACAGATGGAGTTTTTGATGGGAGAATGAACAGTTACATGCATGTATCAGGTTGGCTGAGCCACCTTTCTCAGAGCAGAGGATGCTTAGAGGCTAAATTACTGAGGAAACTTAAATCTAAAGAATTTTTTTGTGTGTTTTTTTTTTTAAGCCATTCATTGTAATTTTCTGTTCCCGTGTTCTAACTGCTGACCTATTGGATTCCCAGGGCTAGTTCTTGTATTTTTTAAAATTTTTTTCTTTTATTTTAATGTGTAAATTTGAAAACTCTAAAGTTCATTCCAGTATATAACAGCAACAAAGATTTAACCCCGTGATGATAGGGTGAAGCAAGAGTTGTCCCTTTTATGAGAAGACATTAAAAAATTTTAAACGTTAAGGTTATGCTTAAAAAAAGAAATCCCAAAGTAGAAAACAAGTTGTATTTTGTGGTGCTTTTATTGAGCTATTATCGTATTTTAGTCTACACTCTTCACGTTCCTTTGTGTGGATTCTTCTTCTTGTGGAGAGGTGGAATCTAGAATTTTCTGCCATTAACTTCTTAGGGAAAAGTAACAGTGAATTTAGCTATAAACTTTATAGAAGGCTTTAGTTAGCTTCCCCAGTGTATCTGAGTGCTAATCACTTCCTTTCTGATGAATTTTCAGGATATCTGTTTCAATGTCTTCAAACGATTTTCTGAGAAATTCTCCACACAGAGAGTAAAGCCCACTAACAGAGGAAGTGTTGAAGACTTGGCCTTTGGCAGGGAGGTTATTGTTTGTTACATCAGGTCACAATACACACTGGATTAGGTTAAAAAATAATTGAGACTTGTGGATTAAAGTTTAGTTGAATCATGCTGACAGAAATACTGTTTGTATTACACATTAACGGCATAACACCTTGCCCTCCATATACCTTTATGGAGAACATTATTGTGATATGAATGGAATTTAATGAATGTAGCCACTATTGACTTAAATAATACTGCTACAAAACTGGAAGTACTTCAGATGTGTTACATTCAGTATATCTTTAATTATGAAGATTTCTGTTTAATATTGTCAATATTTAGAGAGTTCATTTCCGTGTTCACGTCAGGAGAAGACATTTTATTTAGATAAAAGGATGAGGAAGGTTCTCCATTGATGGCCCTGTTAAAAGAGCAGGAAGATACAGAATAAGGCCTACTAACATAACTTTAGTCAAAAACATAAAAAAAATCACACCCCCGTGTGCTGGTTCTGTTGCTAATTTTTTCTCTCTTCACCAAAAAAAAAATTATTGCAAAACCAGCACACCCCTGAAACCATAAAACAAATGCATGAATGAGTGAGCTTTGAATTTTTCTGGATTGAAACATCCATACAAGCCAGCAGTTTGGGGTTTTTGTTTTTTTTTTAATTCCTGTCAGTGTTTGCATGCCTAGGAAGAAAACCACAAAGCACATCTTTATTGACTGATTTTGAAAAATGTTGAGTTATACGTAATTTTGTTGTTTGTTTTTTAAATGAAACTTAGGCAATTTTAAGAGCATATTTACATTTTCTACTTGCATTTTACTTGTGAACTGTAACTGTCTCCAGAAAACCTCCAATTGTCTGGTTTAGGGCAGTGTTTTAGGGGTTCCCCCCAGGATGTAGCCCTTGTAGGCACTTATTAAAAATATATATATCACACGTTTAGTTTGAACAGCCACAGAAATGCATGGTTTTCAAAATAAAGCCTCATTCAAAAGTTTCCCTGTAGGCACAGTTTGTGGTAATTGGGGTGGGGCTGTGACCAAGCCTCATCCCTAATGTGCTACAGGTGTGAGCAGCAGGTGACTAATATTGAAGGTAACAAGTGCCCAGGGGCACTGACCAACCACCAAAGGAAACAGAGGGCACACAGGTGCAGTGCATCAACAGGAGGGGATAAAAGGCTGGGCTGAAGGACAAGAAGGGCAGATGGTTGCAGCCTTCTGCTGTGTCAGTTGTATTTCATGGAGCTGTCAGTTCCACACAGCTCCTGGATTCCTGCACTGGCATTTGATCCAGGGTTTGTAGCCAAGGTGAGCCTGTGAGCAGCAGCACGGAAGGCTTTTTCCCCATGCCATACGTGTGTCTGGCCTAGCCTACACCTGGGGCACGTCACTGGCCTGTGTTCAGATGGGATGATCCCCTCTCCTAGAGAGATGTGACATCTGTGGCTCTTCCCCTGTGGCAAGTGTTTGTTGCTCCCTCGCTGCAGGAAATCAGGTCTGCTGTACACAGTTGGCTGGGTTTTATCTCCTGGTTGTCTCCTGGGTGCCTGTGAACCCTTTCCTTGGCTGTCTGGGTGGTGTCTCTCTCCTTTTGTGTTCCTCTAGGAAGAAAAGCATGCAGAAACCCTTTTGCTGGGATGAGCAGGTAATCCTTCCTCCTTACCTCCTTGCTTCTCCTTGAGGAGCGATCCTGACGTGGAGCACAACTCTGGGACGTACCTGCCCTCCACAAGGGGCCTGTTAAACAGCTCATATCTCCCCTGGCAGGAGTGTGGGTTGGAAGGTTGCTTGTAAAACATCACAATATATTCACTGTGCCTCACCCACTGAGGTGTTTTCGGGATCCCCCGTGGCAGGAAGGAAATGATGACTCTGACTCCATGTTCTTAGAAGGCTCATTTATTATTTTATGGTATTATATTAAAGAATGCTCTACTAAAACTATACTAAAGAATAGAGAAAGGATACTTACAGAAGGCTTAACAAGATACTAATGAAAAACTCGCGGCTCTCCAGAGTCCCAACACAGCCTGACCATGATTGGTCATTAAGTCACAACAATTCACAGGTTGGATAAACAATCTCCAGCCACATTCCAAAGCAGCAAAACGCAGGAGAAGCAAATGAGATAATTATTGTTTTCCTTTTTCTCTGAGGCTTCTCAGCTTCCCAGGAGAAGAATCCTGGGCAAGGGGATTTTTCCAGAAATTATGACAGTGACATGAAGCCATAACCCAAACATCAGCACAGTTAATCTTTTTGTCAACCAGTTGAAAACAGCGATGGTTGCTCGGACTCCATGTTAATTTTTTAACATTAGCCATGAAAACTCTGTACAGAAGTATTACTGCCATGGTTACAGCTTGAGATGAGATGGAGATATCAAATGTACCACAACATGTGTTGAGTTCAGAGCCTGGGCAGTGCCAGAGGTCCAGGCTCCCTGGTATGGAGTTTAGGAGGAGACATGACCAGATCAAATAAAGGGAGCACAGTTGTTTGAAGAAAGCTGAAAAGCTGTAAAAAGTTGTGTGTAAAATGAGTTTGAGTGGCTGCTGTAGTCCAGTTTCAGAGGGATGGGGATGGTGGAGTGGCTCATGTGAAAGATTTTCTAAATCTTCTCTGAAGCTTCAGTTTTCTGTGAAGAGATGTCTATACTTTACATCTATACTTTTATATAGATGCTGTTACAGCCCCAGCATGGCCCTTGGGCTGGCTCTGCCTCAGCTTCCCCCTTTGTAATTCTCTCTCCACAAGACAAGTAAAAAATTCTTTACCAATAGTGTACTTAACAAAAAAAAGCTGTTTGACACTGGATTTTTATTTTCCATAGAGGAGTGTGCCTACAAGTTGAGGATTAGTCATTTAAGCTTTCCAAATGCAATTTAAATTGTAAATGTAAACTATCAGAAGGAAACACCTGTACATGTTAAATCACGCAGTGCTGACTTTCAGCCATATCAATAATTTGTAACAGAACAATGAATTTGTACCATCCAATCAAAACAAATAAAGAGTATCTTCTTATTATCATAAAAGCAATAAAAAGACTTGCACAGCATTCTTTAGCTAATTTGTCTTTCATTCTGCACCATAAAGATAACAGAGTGTGGTGTTCTCTTAGAACATATTGTTTTACTCTCTATATTTTTCATCACTATAGCAAGGAGTATATTGTTTTTTAATTTGCTGATGGAAACCATCAATTAGAATTAGCTTGAGTGCTGTGGGAGGATAATGACAATAGATATGAAAGGAGCAGAATAGCATCTAGCATAAATTAATGATGCATTTATTGTGCATCTCATTAGCTCGGTGCAGGGCTTATTCTATGAGTAGATAACTTACTGTTGTATCAAAAGCTGGGAGAGTAGGAGGATTTGGTTGGAGAACCATCTAATTATAGTCACTCATCTTAGAATGAAGAACTCTGCTCCTTTGATAAAAATCTGATTAGAAGAAACAATATTTTTCCAAATGTCAACATGTTCTGTACAGCTGCAGCCTGTGCAGATATATTCTGACACCCATGTCATTTACTGACTCTGTCTAAGGCTTGTAAAACCTTCTGCTGAAAAAAAAACCCCAAAAAAATACAACTTAAGAAACACAAATTGACTTAAACCTTTTATAACTTTAAAAAATGCTTTCCATTTAGGGTTTTATAAGCAGTTGTAGCTAATTCCAACTAGGGAAAAAAAAAATTCTCCCTCATGATGGATACCAACCTTCTAATAAAAGTTACTATGCTAAAATTGTGATTATGTTGGTTTTCTACATCTCTAATCAAGACAGTTATTTTAAAAATGATGAAGCCAGACTTCCAGCTACTATCACTGAATGCTTGTTGCTTAGCAAAGTTTGAAAACATCCATGTGCCTTAGTTAATCTGTTCAAAGGTTTTTTTCTTTGTGGACACATGGATGCATCGTGGACACTGAATTCTTCAGGACAGTAAAGAGCAGGATGCATTCCTATCAGTCTCTGTATCAGTCTCTGTTCCAGACAGTTGAGAACAAGGAAGGATGCATGCAAATAGTTTTATTTTCATGTGCAAGTATGTTTAATGTAGATAAGTATATTAATAAAGTTTGTATTTTAAAGGGTGTCAAATATCAAGATTTTTGAAATTTGAATTTTTTTTAAATGCAGGAAGACAGAAAAGGACAATAAAATTTATTCTGAGAGTTGGTGGGTTTTTTTGCACAGAAATGGCCTGATCACCAATGGAAAAATTCCTTACCAGCTGCAATATGTTCTCTGTAAATCACTAAAAATTCTGCCATTCTGCATTCTCTAATGTATAGTGGGTTTATTTTCAATCTTAGGAAAGAGGCAGAATTTTTGAAGTTTATCATCCACTTGCAAAAAAAGAAGGAAAAAACCATCAAGTTGTGTAATTAAGTCAGCTGGAATTAATTAAAATAGATCAATGTGTAGTCCTTCCTGCCATCCCCTGTACAGTAGGTATGTAATTTCTAATTAATGTTTTAAGTGCAGTTCACTTTTACTTAATATTTAATTCATAGCTATAAGCAAAGTATGTAATCTAACGGTAACATGAATAATATCTGCATGAAAGAATATGTCACCTTAAAAATATGACAAGGAGGAATGGTAGTTTTGTTCTCTTTTACAATAAAAATAAATATTTCAAAAGCTTATTTGTTTCATCTTTAAACTCAAATTTTGTGTGAGACAAGAGCAGCAGAGTAATTGGGGCAGTAATATTTTTTTTTTTAAGACGAAACTTGCAAAACATAAAATCTGAAGTATGTGACAATTTCTTGCAAGCTGACAATTTCTGAGTATTGCCTTTGAAATCCAACTGTTGTGCCAGATCTCTGACTCAATGATGAAGAAAATGATCTCATCACTTTTGAGACTGATTTAATCAGGGCTGTAAAATTTTGGTCTGTCTCACCCAAAAGTAGGCTGCACTTTGTAAGGTGAGCTAACGAGTTCCTTAACAAGAATTAGATTTATTTGCTTATTCATTTGAGTGTTGAACTGGAATTAATAATAAAAATTTTTTAAAAAAATTAAATAGGAGAAAAGAATCCCCTAGACTTCCCTGGATAAATACAAACTTTGTTTTAATAAAAAACAAGAGGACAGAGTGAATTTAACAATATTCACATTATTTATCCCTCTTGTTGGCAGGAAAAGAAGAAATATCTTTGAAATATCCTATCTGGTCATTTAGAGGGAAGAAAATACAAGTTCGTAGATCTTAAAAAGTTAAATCTGAGCATGGAGCATTTTGTCCTCTTATCAGGAGATACATTCAACAACACTGTGGTTAGGAGAGGTCATGAAGCACTGCATAAACTATTATGTCTTGAAGTACTTCTGCACTTACAGTTTTATCTCACAAACTATTTACTGTATAAATCTGAATGAAGAGTTTTGTTTTATTGGATTTCTTGGTGGTGGGAAGGAATAAGATTATTTTGGGCTTTTTGTGCTGATTCTGCCCTAGCGCTGGATGAACAATAAGGATCACATTTAAAAAAGAAAAGCAAAAGGATAAAAGAGGCATAAATATTTTTTTACTTTTTTCTGTTATGACTTTTCTGGTTGTCTTGGCTGTCTTGCAACTTTAGAGAGTCTGCTTGAATCAGCCATACAGCCAGTCTTTCAGAAAAAGTATGGGCTTTGTTCTTAAAGACTCACATATTAAATCCTCTATAAATTGTAGGACACAGCCTTAGAAAGAAATCATAAAAGTTTAGGAACAATATTTTTGCTGTATGATCCAACCTTGCAAATTTTTTTAGGTTTGCTTTTTTTTTTTTCCCCTGCAAGAAGTTTAATAATGGGAGAAAAAAAACCTAACCTGTGTTGAGTTTTAAAATTTAAAAAAAAAAGAAAGTGAAATATGAAAGGAAGTCTATTTTGATAACAGGCTATGTAGAATAAAGAGAATAAATAATGAGAGCTGTGCTTAAAGTGACAGCCTTAGGTTCAGTGTCTTTCTAGGAATGACAGGCAGCACTGACTTCTCGTTATTCAATGACAGACAAGGCTGGTGATGCTTTATCACAAACCAAAGCAATCTTGGTTTAATCATTAATAAAACAGTGATAAATTCCTGCCAACACAGACAAACTTTTAAACAAGCTTTAGTTTTGGGCTCGGACACCTGCTAATTTGAGCAAATGGCTAAGTGTTGAAAGAAGCTGCAGGGGCACACAGCAAAAATGTTGGAAAAAAAACGAATCATCATCTTCAGTGAATAGGTACAATTGCCTGCAGGTGTTCAGATATTTCACTGCTGAATGCTGAAGGCAGTGGAAAAAAGGAATCCAATCCCATACCTGTTATAGAAGCCTGATAAAATTTCTTCCCTCTCTTGAGACTGAAGAAATGTAATCAAGCATGGAAATGCTCTTTATGCAGGCAAATCGCACTGGCATAAAGAGAAGAAGGAAATGGAACAAGAGTACACGAATTTTCCTGGTTGAGTTGTGTGAGTGTGACTTCAGAGATCCCATTGACACAGTTTTTCCACTTGGGACTAAGAGTTCATAGATGTTTCTATGATATTGGGTTAAAAATCAGAGTCTGTGCAGAACAATTTTATTTTCTGTGCTTGTTTGTGTCTACCTGGTTATGTAGACAAGGTACTGCTGAGAAATAGTAGTTGTGTAGTGCCAAAAATCCTGCTCTCATCCAGGCTCTGGCACATGTTTCCGAGTGCCACCTGCTGGCTTTGGCCTCTCACACAACCTCAGGATGCAGGGAATTCTCTGAAAGTGACTGTGCAGTGACATTTCCTGGGTACATCTTTAGAGAATACAATTCTGTCCTGCCTGTCAGCCGTCTTAGGGACATCCAGGCCAAAAGACAGAAACTGTGTATGCATTCCAAAGCTTTTCCTAGTGTCTGTGTTTTGCTGGGTAAAACTCCAGGTATTGCTGCTCATCCTTGCTTTGCTCTTCTCATGATAGAGGCAGTAAGAGAAACAAAACAGGGCAAAAAAAAAATAAAGGGGGAAATGCTTATTGTTGTGAATAGGAAAAGTTTATCTTGAAAACGTGCTGCCTGCATTGATGTGTGAGAGCATTCTTGTTGAGCTGTCTGTTCTTGTGTCCAGGCATAATTAGGTAAAATAGGCAGTAATAAGTCATGCTCATGGTAATAAATCTCTAAAGGACTTTACCTTTAGAGATTTATTTTTTTCATTTATATTTTTTATTTAATTTACTCCCATCCACCATTTGTGCATGGTGCGCGTGCTGTGTTTAAAAGAGGAGAGAACAGTAACGTGGCAGAAACCCATCTTGTGGAAATGTAGGTCTGTGATGACTATTTGGCTACGACTGCAGACTCAACTACAAGATTGGGGTGTTGATAAAGCAAAATACAGCTTGTGCCTTGAAAGGCTCTGCTCTGAACAGGCACTGTCTTCCCCTGGATGGGAAGTGCCATGATGAAAAGCGCTTGTTTATTCTGCCGACTCCCCCAGAGAGCAGGCAGGAGTGAAGTGACTTGTAACTCAAATCCCTGTAACTCCCAGTGGATTGCTATTTACAAACTGCCAGCAGACAAGCTGTCTCTCCCAGTGGCATTCTCTGAGCAGGCCCCTGTGTTATCTGTGACATTCATTACACGTGTGCCTGCACAGCAGCTGTCAGTCACTCTCAGCCAGAGAGACAGCCATCGCTTCCTGAGACCTTCCATGAGTTAGTTGAACAAATTAAAAAATACAGGGTGTTGGAATTGAGGGAGCTGTGGGTAACTAAGAAAGCTCTGGTAATATAGACACGCATATACTGAGCCCTAGACTCTTTGTTTTGTGGTTTTGTATTTTCGCAGTATTCAGGTGTCTCTGTTTTGAAAGTATTTGAGAAATACATTCCTTTGTTTTTAAGCACTGAGAATTTAAAATGTGGTATGGTTTGAGTTTTTGTTTGTTTGTTGTGTGTGTGTGTTTTTGGTTTTGCTTTTTGTTTTGTTTTGTTTTGTTTTGTTTTGTTGCTGGATCTTCCCCAGAGCTAGGAACAGAGAGTGAGTGCATGGCCCTGTGGCAGTCCCAAGGAATCCCATCTGAGTTTATTTCCTCAATCCTCTGCTGGTTTTGACAAAAGTTTTATCAAACTAGGGACGTCAGGAGTGAAATGTTTCAGGGTCAGTTCATCGACATTTTTTAATGAAAAATTTTCAGCAGCTGAAAACTAGCCTGGCTTACAGGGGAAGAGAAAGCAGCTGTAATATATAATGGAACAAATGGGAAAAAAAGAAGGTTGATCACAAAGAATAAATGAATATAAATGAGAAGTTAGGAACTGAAGACGATCGTAAAGGAAGCAGAAGGATACATGAAGAAATTGCCATTTAATTAAGGACTTTAATTAGTTTTTTAAGTGGAAAAATAAAGCAATAATGCTGGTACTGGCTTGTTGCTATATGGAAAAGGCAGAGATGTGTGTAATAATGCAGGAAAAACAGAGGTAGTCAACAAATATTTCTGTTACTTGGCTAACAAATTACTTTTCTGAATTCTGTGTTAACCTCTCCAGGTGTGTTTTTGCTAAGATACCAAGTTTCCCAGCTCAAGTGTGTTCAGTGATCTCCTTTGAGTAGATTTAGGAGGCACAGGAAAGTGCTGCCAGAGAAATTGTTGATTAAGGAGAAGTAGGGAGAGGTCAGCTGTAGCAGGGGAGTTGTAAAGTGGTAAATAATTGGAAATGAAGGGGAGCAAAATTACTTAAGTAAAGATCTGTGATTTTCAAGGTTTCATTTTGAACAGGTTTTCATTTGTACCTTGATCCTTTTCTCCTTAATCTGCCAAATTGTGTGTCTCTTCAAATCTCTAGGGTTCCTTAGTAGTCTTCACTCTGGGAAGCAAACAACTTTGCTTTTTCTGTGTTCAAGAAGATTGATATTCTCTTCTTGCAACCCTTTTTACTCCCCAAGCAGGCATCTCATCTATTGCTCCCTTATTGTCTAACTTGCTGCCTTTCCCAAGTGGAGCTTGCTACAGCTTAATGAGTAAAGTTCAAAGTTAGTGCTGATCCCAAATGTTCCTCTTGGTTCTCCGTGGAAAAGGAACAGGGTGATAGCCATATGATGATGCTGAAATGCCTTGTCTCAAAAATTAATGAGGATGAAAATGGACCACTTAAAATCAGCATTTCTTTATAATAGATCCAAATGTTACAGAAAAAACTGTCCCAGAGGATCACTGCCTTTGCTTTTCAATAAAATTGGCACTGGAAAAATCCAGAAGATGAGAGGAAATCTGTTGTTGAGCCAATATTTTGAAAGGGTGAAAGAGGGTGCAATGGTAATTACAGGCCTGTCAGACTGACATGCATCTTAGGCAAAATAATGGCATGGCTGATGTAGGACTCAATTATGAAGAGTGAAATAAGGGCAATAATAACTGTTAGACTTGTGGAAGACAGATACTGTAAAGCTGCTATGACACCTTTTTGATGAGATTACAGTTTGGGTTGATAGGTCTGAGAGAGCAGTTGAAATAAGGGAGGATTTTTTTAATGGCAAAAGGGGACTTGGGAGGGGAAAGAATTTTGATTAAGCAGCTCAAAGAGTACAAAATGGTCTCAGTACACACTGTGTGGATGAAGAGTGGCTAAATGAGTGATGAGTAATCACCAAGCAGTCACAGGTCTCGTGCTCTTAGTCAGGGGTGGCCAGACAGTATTCCAGGGCTTGCCAAAATCTGGTCTGGAATAAACATGACCAATGTGAAGATGATGCAAAGACTGAGAGACGTCTCTTGAATCACCAGTGAGTCTGCCTGTATTTGTGTGAAGCAATGTAAAAATGCTCTTCTTTTCCCCCAGGTTCTCAGGTACTTTAGGCATGTTTTGCGGCCATCTAATAAATACAAATATGTCTAAAGTCCCACCAGTCCTTGTGGTAATTCTGTCAGGTAGCACAAATTTCTTTTTGGCAATTTAGAAAAAAAATCTTTGCAAAAATGTGGATTTTTTTACTGCTATTACCTCTGCCATATGAATCTACTGGTTAATTATAGGCATTCAATTTGTCTTTTCCTCCATGACTTCCTCCATCTAAAAATTTCTCCTCCTTGGTAGAATGTGCTGAGATCTGCTGATAAGATGGTGTCTATTCAATAACGTTGCAAGCAGAAATATTTTACCTGATTCTGTAGCATCAGTCTTTAGAGAATTTGGATTGTAGACAGTCTTCAAAGACATTTTCTTCATCATCATTGTGCTTTTTCTAACTTGCATGGAATTAAGGTTCTGGGAGTACAGGTGGTGCAAATGAGAGTTTCTGGAGTATAAAAACCCCCAAATACTCCAAACAACTTCGTAAAACTGTCGTTTCTAAATGTTTTGTCTGCACACTTGCTAATCTTTTTGATCAGTTCAATACACTTGGTTTTGGGTCCTACTCTGCAGCACAAAAGCCTTCCTTCTTACTGAAGCTGAATTATGTTGTGGTTTTCATCAGCTAAGATACGTAGATATAAAATTAAGTATCAATATCTTACTAGACCTTCATTATTCGTCTATCTTTTCACATATTTATTGAGTGCACCAGAGGTCTGAATTACATTTTTGTTCAGTTAAAGGCTTGAGGAGAAGAGGTCAAACATTATAAATTCCAAAGTGTATATTATTATTATTTTGTATTATTATTATTACATTTTCTCTTATCAGCATTTTTGTTCATTCTTTACTTATTATGTATGAACATCAAAAAGTTTCTCTCTCTGTAATGAAGAATTGTGGTTTGTAGTTTGGTAGTTCAATTTAGACACACTAAACTGTAGATTGGCACATTTCTTTCTCTTCTACTCATTAGCAGGGGGCCTTTAGCATCTTCTTTCTCTATTTTTTTTTTTTTTTAATAATCACAATATCCCACTTTTCCAGTGGGACTTAGCCCAAGATTGAGTAAAGAATTAGATTTACATCAGGCAGGCTGAACTTACAATAATGTTGAAGAAATAATATAACATGAAAAATGGCACCTTCCTGCTCTACATATGGTTTTAATTATTGTAGCTTTTGGAGTCTGATTCAAAAAAAATTGCACTAAAGTTAAAAAAAACACACAAAGGAATGAAACCAAGGTTGAACAATCTGCTTTTAAAATAGAAGCATGCTTGTCCAAAGATCGTTTAAGGGTTTAAGTAATCTGTTGTGTTTAAAAATTGTAATAGGAATTGTTTATTGAATAAGAGTTTTTGAGATTTCTTATTGATAAAAATACAGATTTTAAAATTTCTGTAACTTTGCATTTGTATTTTTATCATATTGACCAAAGAATAAAATTGGTTTTAGCTATTTGGTCACCAAACTGATCACTGAAGGATTGCATTATAGCCACACAAGCAATCTTGTTTTTTTTCCCCCCTTGCTACTTTTATTTTCTTGGAGTTTTTGGTTTAGTGAATATAAATAAAAAACCTAAAACCAAGATTAAGTATTTTCCCTGAAGTAGAATCAAATATATTGTCTTCATACATTTTTATGACTTTTCTAGAGTATCATCCTTATTTCCCACCAGATTTAAATAACTTTGGAATTCAAACATATCTTTAACCAATTGTCAGTTAAATTTGCTGATGTTGTATGGTTGAAGTATTTGCAGAGATTTGTCTTTTAATTAAGAATGGTCAACATATGAGAGAAATTAATATTTAAGTTGGTTATGAAGTGATTAAACATCATTAGGGTGTGTTCTTTTTGATGTGGTCTTGCAGCTCTTGGCAGTACAGAGGTGATCTGTACACCCCTGTTAAATGAGTGTGATGGGCACCGGTGAATGGTTACCTGAGGATTGATCATGTTCAAATTCATTTAATTTCAGTTAAAAATGTCCTTTTTCTTAGTCAGGATTTGGATCAGGTCGAGTGATGTTCACACAGTTAGAAGGTCTTTGTACCCTACAAGCAGCCTAAAGCACACTCTTGAGGAGTTTGTTACTTTTGCTCTTACTTGCTGAGGATTCTGCCAAAATGTGATTGCACTTTGCGTACCTAGACCATCTGAGTCTATTTTTCTTCTCAAAACCTCTATTTGTCAGATAAACAACACGTTACACATTTTAGGGAGGCATAAACATTTCAAAAGCTGGGTGAACAATGACACTTGGAGTGTACCTTTATTCTGTTTGTCTGTCTCTCCAGCTTTCTTGAGTGGACAGAGTTTAGACGTGGAAATGTCTTGGTGTGCTCCGCAGTGATTTAGCTTTGGGCACATGAGAGAAATTAATCAAATCTAGCAGATGAACCTGGCTGTTCCTGCATCCTAAATCAGCCCTCTTTAACCACTGTGTCATTTCCCCTTTTGAGCTGGACCTACCTTTGATATCAAATATGTGATTAATTTCATAGGCTAACTGGAGCAGTTGAGTAAATAAATAATACATGTTTAGACTTAAATCCATTTCTGAGATGAGAAATAAAACATAAGACTGTGTCTGGATATGCCTTTCCCTTCTTGATTACCTACTAATCAAGAATAGATGTCCTAAAAGAATTTAAATCTCACAAGCATAGCTGACTCAAAAAGATAAGAGTTTAACACTGAGGGCTTTGCTGTCCTGGTTCTCTGCTATTACATATCTGCACTATTAGGCACTGGGAAAATGACAGGACTGGTGATCTCTGATCTTTGAAACAGAGATAATTCTGGACATATTCATGTCAGTCTGACAAAATTCTGACCTCATTATGAGTAACTGTGAGGTTCTTCTGGTTTTCCCTGCTAGAAAGGTGCTGTGTGATTGCTGCCTTTCCTTGCTGGTGAACCATTGAATGATCCTGATATTTCTCCTCTGTTTGAGGGCAGAGGTGAAAGCTGTCTGATTGCTCATCTGCTAATCTCTCCCCAGTAGCTTTTGAACCAGCTGTTCAGCTTCAGCCAGTTTGGAACAAAGGTAGGAATCTTGAAACTGCAAGTTTCATGAAAACCCAGAGGGCTAACAAAATAGCAAAAAACCACGTCCTCCCCGTGCTCTAAGGAAAATCCAGAAAGAACTCTACTGTTTTATACTCTGGGTGACTGCAGATAGCAGGTCAGTCAGCATGAAAAGAATTGTCTGGTGACTACATGTGCTGTCTGTTGGTTGGTGGAAAAGCCACAGTGGTGTGGAGCACAGTGGGGTAAAAAGCAAGTCATGAGAGAGCAGATGATTTTATGGTAGTACAGATATAAGGGGAAGTGGAGATAAACATCCATGAGAAACCTGCCTCATCATTCTTTCTGAGCTCAGAAGTTCTCTGAAAGGGCTAATCATGGTAGTATTGTAACCACAAAGCTATCCCAATGATAATAAAAACAGACTTCTTGATATTAAAAATGCAAAATATAATTCTGTGAACAAGTCATGGTGTGTGAAGTGGAAATGCAGGTCAGAACTTATGCCATTCTGGACCACAGAAACATGAATTAGTGGAGTTAGATTCTAGAGAGATCAGTTTGAAATGGCTGCAGAGTTTTGGGGATGGGGCTGTGAGAATGTGTACGGCAGTAGTTCAGCGCACTCTGAATGTCAGGCTGCTGCATGATCCAGATCACTCTTTTAAAAACTCCTTCTTGTTAATGGAGCTCTTCACATCTTCCTGCTGCTGAGTTTGTGATACTTTGCTATAAAAAACATTTTTTCTTCTTTTTTTTTTTTTTTTTCTTTAAGAGAAAAAAGGAGATATCTCCATGAAAAATTAAGCAGGAATAAATGTATTCACCATTTATAGGAATTTGGGTAGGTTAGATGAGTAACAGAGTAGTTTCATAGGTAGCAGTGTAATATTTCCCTGGCCTCTGGGTTGTTTAGTCTGTTGGGACTCTAGTTCCCAAGCAAATGCTAGAAGCCCAAAGGAAGGACCCATGGTTTTGAAAACAGCACAGATTTTCCAAACTGCACTGATCTTTCAAATATGTCTTTCCATGCTTTCCTTGTACTGTCAAAAAATTTGTGCAGATCTAATCCAAATTTAAGTCAAAAGCATCTTTAGTAAAATGCTGTTTATGTCATGTCCCCAGCAGAAAAAAGCATTTTGGAGTATCAACATTTTCCTATTAAACCTGACTAAAATATGTATTATGTATTTGAGATTTGAAATCATTGGATGGTTATTCCTTGGAAATAAAAGGGGGAGTAAGAGATTTTAATAGGAAAGTATCATCATGTCTTGTGAGTGTAGTACACAAAACAGCACAATAAAATACAGCCACAGAATTTCTTTGGGTAACTCACAGATGTTCTGGTGTAATCTTAGTGGGAAGTAATATAAATGTTCAGCATATAAGTATACTTATTTTAGTACAGCAGGCTTGTCTAGTACTTTAAATTCAATACAGTAAAATGTGATAGATATTATTCTGTCTGCATTTTCTAGTGAAAGTATGTGCACATCATAGATAAAAAATAAAATATTAATTATTTTTATATACATGTAATTTTCCACCTGGGGACAGAAAGACAGAAAAATGCTAGTCATGTAGCTTAATGCACTAATAGAGAGGCACTCTGGTACCACACTGACATTAGAGGAATAAGAGCCTCATTAGAATATTTATAACTGGTAGCTGGTAAGCAATCCAGACAAAAGAACATGTCTTTAGGCTTTTGTAATGCATTGCATACATTTACAGTTGTGTATAAATGGCTATTACTTAGAATACATTCCTTAAAATATGAAGGTATTTGTTAATGCACAATATATGGCATAGCTGTGGATCAATTATTACTGTCCTTTTTATTTTTTTTTTCCTATTTTTTTCCTCTATTTCCCCCCTGTCTGTGTAGCTGGCTCCATGGCTATCTATTATTAAAGATGTAAGAGAGGAACATTTTAGTTTTCTCACAAAACCACAGCTGCCATAGTGGAAATATATCCTTATATTTATTCTCTGAATTCAACTTAGTGTTAGAAGAATGTTTATTCCCATGCATTATTCCATGCTGTTGCACAGAAAAATGTGATGATAATGACGGCGTACCTGGAAATATCACACCAGTCTTTCAATAAATCTGCTTATATGTCACCACAAAGTCATTTAATTTCAGGAAAATGTGCCTAGAGGCAGTCAGTTCATTGTGGTTGAAGTTTGTTCCACAGATTTGAGGTCCCAGGGTTTTGAAGGTGGTGGTTTCATGATCACTGTCTTTTCTAAAGGGACAAATCAAAACAGAATTGTTTCCAAGTAATTCTGATACTGTGTTACTTTCATTGAAAACCCTAAACCCCTCCACATACTCATGAGAAGTTAGGGAAGGAAACTTCCCAGAGCTGCAGTAGTAGCTAGTCTTTGCTGAGGTTTTTATTTTTTTAAGCTTTTAAAGTCATACCTCTCATTTTGTAAAATTACAAAAGAGAGATTCTTCTTTGTGTTGGGTAAAATGTCAAGCTAGGGAACAATCCAGTAAAAAAAAATTAGAAATAACTATATGTGTGGCCCAGAATCCCACCAGAAGAACCCCACTCTTCTATTAATTAGTAGGGGGGGTCATAACACGCTCTTCTCTGTTTTTGAGGGGACTGAACACTAAAAGTGCAATAATTTATGAAACAGTCTGTGGGCTGCCTGGATTACCTGATATTCATCACCATTCTGATTATACCACAATATTTTAAGAGTATCTCGTTTGCCTGTTCATTTTCATTCTGTATGCTGCAGAATCCAACAGGTGTGATTTTCTCTAGACATGAACAGCTTCTGGTTTGCAATCTTGTCCCAGCTTTGCTGGGATACCTCAGAGAACACCTAATTGAGACATGTGGTATTTTTGAGGCCCCCTGTCGCAGGGAGGAAATGGTGAATCTGACTCCATGTTCTCAGAAGGCTAATTTATTATTATATTATATTATATTATATTAGGGCTTCAGGACTGTTACTAAATTGAGTAATTTAAATGTGAGTTCAGTTAAACAGATTCTGCTTTTGTGTGGAGAGAAGGCCTAAAGGTGTGACAAAGCATCTTATCTGCACTGACTCCATACCTATTTTTAATATTTATTAGATTTTTAATCTGGTTAATGTTATGGCCTTCTTCTGAAAGGGCAAAATACCAACCTTGTTTATGTATTCTGTGATCCATCCCTTGCTCAAAAACAACTGCCTGTTGCTAATCCCTTAACTATCTGTGATCGAATCCCAAAATAAACTTTACTGATTAAGGTGGCATCCAAACTGCTTATTCACCTTACCCCTTAGGATAATGAGCAGCTCATTGCTCAAATAATGGTTTCCTTCCAGGCTACAAGTAGAAAACTAACACCTTATTAATGGTAGGACTAGTGACAGCTGTAATTACCACTGGTCTCTATATTTTGAGGCCCCCTGTCGTAGGGAGGAAATGATGAATCTGACTCCATGTTCTCAGAAGGCTATTATATTATATTATATCATATCATATCATATCATCATATCATATCATCATATCATATCATATCATATCATATCAATCATATCATATCATATCATATCATATCATATCATATCATATCATATCATATCATATCATATCATATCATATCATAT
>JAWMRF010000207.1:6944918-6976939 GCA_035221435.1 Sphenopsis melanotis
TGTAGCCTGGAAGGAAACCATTATTTGAGCAATGAGCTGCTCATTATCCTAAGGGGTAAGGTGAATAAGCAGTTTGGGTGCCACCTTAATCAGTAAAGTTTATTTTGGGATTCGATCACAGATAGTTAAGGGATTAGCAACAGGTAGTTGTTTTTGAGCAAGGGATAGATCACAGAATACATAAACAAGGTTGGTGTTTTGCCCTTTCAGAAGAAGGCCATAACATTAACCAGATTAAAAATCTAATAAACATTAAAAATAGGTATGGAGTCAGTGCAGATAAGACACTTTGTCACACCTTTAGGCCTTCTCTCCACACAAAAGCAGAATCTGTTTAACTGAACTCACATTTAAATTAATCAATTTAGTAACAATCTTGAAGCCCTGATATAAACCTAAATGGTTTTACAAAAGGCTTGTATTGATTTACCTTAAGTAGATTTCTTACTTAAGCTACATCACAAGAAACTTATTGCAGATGAGTTTAAAAGTGTTCACACAGTTCTGTGCTGTTTAATTAAGTAGACCTGCAAAATAATTGTAATGAGAACAATGTGATTTTTGTGTTTGGAATGCCAAGTTCAATGTGCATTTGCTTTGGCTCATAATAATAATAATAATAATGAATTATTCTACAATTAAATGTAAAAAAAGCTGTTTCTTTCACATAATGAAACAGGAAGAACTAAAATAGAAGTACTATGACAACAGAATTTCATCTGAGCATAATTATGTGACTGAAAAATTTACACAAATTAAAAAATAAAAACCTTCTAATTTTGTTCACTGTTTTTTTCCTACGAGAAAAGATGTGAGGTAACCATTTTTGGAAGTAGACATTGTTAGTAGACCTTCCTTTTCCCCAGTACAGCATAGCCTTGTTATGACACTGTGCTCAGTAGCTTGTAAATTCTCTGAGACAGTTGCTCCACAGGAAATGTTGAGGAAAGACTTCAAATAATTTCTTCTTGCTCTTTTTTCTGAGACTGATAATTGAATACCAGTCCCCTGGGCAGATGCTGTAGCCACCAGACCATGTAGCATTTGGGTCTCTCTTGTCCAAATGAAACATCTACTTGTATACAGAAGAGAAATTTGCCAAAATAGGAGCTTTACAAAGAGGTGACAGAGGGAAGCTAGTATCTAGAAGATATCTTCCATATCCTGGGATTCAAAAGACCTGGAGTAAAGTCCCTCCTTCAGACTTGTAAAACTTCAGTAACTGTCAGTGAGGAAGAACTGTCCCAAACACCTTCTAAAACAAGCTCTAGGCTGCAAACAAAAAGGATAACTGGAGCCCAGGTTTCCTGCCAAGCACTGAACACTTCTCCTGCAGTACTGTAAAGCCAGCGCTGTTATCTTGTTCTTCCTCCTACTGTTGGAGTAAGCTGTTAAAAAAATTATTCACAGACCATTGGCAGACTATTTCTGTAATTTAAATTAGGATAATCTCCTAGGAATTAATGGGCTGGGACTAGGCCTGGGCAGAAGTGGTTTTTTTTTCCCTCTTTGTTCTTTTTTTACTTTATCTTTTGTTTTGAGTACTAAATCCACTATGAACCTGAGGAGTCCTTCTGGAGAAAATATTTATTGAAGCCAGCATGTTTCCATGAGCAGTTTTGGTTGACTGACAAAGAAAAAAAGATGAAAAAAATCACAAAGTTAAGTTTATATGCTTTTGAATTAAATGGGCTACAAAATTATTGGGAGAATAATCTGGAAAGTTTTTTAATGAGGAATTTGGTGGCACTACTTGTAAGCTTCTGGTGTATGCTTCTGAAGTCTGAAATTGAAAGGCAGAATAACGTGGAGGGTGGTAGAGACTGTATTATTTGGAGCCATTTCTAACTTCTCAAAGGACAGAACTCAAAATGGTGGATAAATCTACACAAGTTCAGTCATGTTTTTAACTCTCCACTTTGTAAGCGTGTCCTTGTAATGAAGAAAAGGATGTTAAAACTGAGATTATAAAATTCAGGTCCTGGGCAAGCATGATGATACGCTTTTTTCATTATACAAGAAACTATATTGAAAAAAGGCATGTACAGTTCATAGAGAAATTAAAGAAGTGAGTCCAAATCATTATTCTGGGATGTTGAAGTAGCATGTGAAATAGGTGGCAAAAGGAGCTGCAATGATCAATCCATTTTGCTGCTGAAGTGAACAAAATCACAAAGAGACGGTGGGGCCACTGAAAGGATGAAACTTTGACACAACAGAGGGCCAAAATGAATTCTTCCCCCTAATAGTTATGAACTGTGGAGGTGGTAATATTTCAGGAACAAAAAGAGATTCTTGCTCACGTTTTTTTGCCTTTCATTCCTAGCACATGAAACATTAAAAGCCTTTATCACTGTAGGAGAGCAGATTATAATAAGGCAATTAGAATGATCAAAAGCTGACGAAGAATAACGCTCAGAAAAATCACAAATTAGCCTTCGAAAATTATTAGCAATAGAAAAATGAAAGTCTTCTGCCAAGAGGATTAAGAGATGTGATCAGTAGTATGGAAGAGAAAGGTGTTTTTGTAGAGCAGGGACTAATGGAACACACCAAATTTTCTTGGGATGATATAGAAAATACTGGTTAAACTACAGGGTATTCAGACTCAAAACGTGCTGTTCACTGCAATGTCTGTTGGCAGTGATTTATAAAGAGGACACTGAGACTGATAAATGTGTGGTTTTTGAACATTGTTAAACTAGTAGATAACATTGAAACAGCTACAAGATGGAATTTACTGAGGTTTTAGGAGAACAACTGATACTTAGATGGATTTACAAAATCATGAAACATTATATCAGTCCAACTGCTGAAATAGAATGAAGAGTAATGTGGCCCGAGCAAACATCCAGAAAAAAAGCAAGAGCATGAATAGAAAATGGTACTGATTCACTTATTCTCTCTTCACAGTAACATTCATGGGATTACCAGAGACCAGGTTTACTGATTTGTGAGAGAAACGAGAGAACCAACAGCAGTATCTCAAATTTTGAAAAGGCACCATTGACTTAATGGAGAATTAAAAATTCCACGTTGATTACTCTCTAATCTTTCTATGAGTGAGTGATAACAACACCTGCTGGTATTTCCTACTTCGCATGCAGAACCTCCCAGAAAGTATTGATCGTTGGGAATGGGAGGAGCTGCAAAGGAAGTTTCTGTGGGAATCTAGAACCATTAGGAATAGCAAAATAAGCAAGCATAACTAAACAGATATGAATTGAATTGCCACAGTGATTTCAGCACTGTCTTTTTATATGCTGCTGCCTCAGAATGAATCATGTGCTCCCCGTGCAGCCTTATTTCACTAAAGTATTTCCAGTTTGTCAAAAACTATACAGAGTGGTATCACATCCACAAAAGTATTATCTTCTTGCTGGAGAGAAGCGAAGGTAACATTACTGTGATTAATTTTCAACGCTGGCTAATACTTGGAGATGCATCATAGATACATTTATTATTGCAGTGGAATCAACCACACTGCGCAAAGTCCTTGAAGGATGGTGTGAGATGTAGGGTGTCTTACAGTACATTACAGCTCTGCTGCTGCACTTAGGACTCACTTGACACTTCTATTATCCTCTCCCGATTTATTGCTGCTGCTCATATTACAGAAGCATCCAGAAGTCCCGGCTGAAATTGTGCCTGCATTGCTCTGCAGAGCTTTTACACCGGGTGGGAAAGATGTGGAAGTGGGAGGGGAAGCAAAAAGATGAAGTGACTTGCCCTAGAATGAGAAGCAATTCACTCAGGAGGTGAGAGATGAGAGGGGTCTGGTCTGGAAGCTGAATAGCCACACAGGCAGAGCCCTGAACGTGCAGGCATTGGCTTTAGCTCTCAGTGGGCTTGTTAGCTCAGCTCTCAGGTAATACAGTCTCACAGCTTTCAGCTGAGAGCAATTCTGCCAGCAAACAGAATGAGTTTGCACCCACCTATATTAGTACTGAGGGCCATATTCTCACTAGGGGCATTCTGCTTAAACCTGTTTTTTCCAATTTTCATTCCAGCCAACAATCGTTATATTACACGCCCCATTTGGATGTATTTTTGTGTCAGGAATTGTTGTTATCTTATTCCATCTGGATTATTTGCCTAAAACCCAGGTATTTCTGGGGATTTTTTTTTTTTTTTTAATGGAGCTCAGGTGGTCGTTTCCAAATAAGCAAATTTTGCTCACCTAGTGTATTTAAAATAGTCACTGCTTACAAAGGGATGGGATTTCTATGAGGGAAGATTCTGAATAGTTCAGCAACAGAATAGGAATCTGCAAATTCACTACTGCAATTTTTCTTTGGTTGTTTGCAAAACAAGTTCCTGAACGCTCTTTAGTTTAGCTTTTATATTAATCAAAGGTATAAGTTTATAAGTATTTATTTATAAGTATCTATTTTAATCTATATGCCTAGAGAATGCCTTTATCCTTCTGTGAATTATTAATGGATAAAAATGCTCTATGGTCTTTTCAGAGTTGCAAGGGATAATCAGTCTTGGGACTTGCAATGAATGGAAGTATTGATTTGCTAATATGAAGTAATTTGTGTGATCTAAATACAGTGCATACAATATGTGCAAATTGATTCCAGTTAATCATTTTTGACTCTTCCCCTAAATCTTGGTAAGTGAGAACTCTGGCTTTCTCTGCTTGGATTTCTTGGTGGCTTTCAAAGGATTGATTTTTGCTTTAAATGTTTGGGCCCCCATCCAGTTTACCACTCGGTGGCCTGCTTAGATTTAATCATGTGGACATCCATAATGATTTTAACAGGAAAAAAACACTCCGTGCTTAAATTCAAATGGATGTTGGCATATTTTGCTGCACAAAGATCTGAGTTTGCATCTTATTTGATTTTCATTTGATAGTAATAACTGGACAAAAATATTATCAGCTTCATGTTAGGTGATACTGGATTAGTTTGAAGAAACAGGGCAAAATGGAGTTAAATTAAATGCACCTACTATGCAGCACACATTTACTAAACTATCAAAGAAAGAAGATTTACAGGATTAATTAATCTAAACAACTCATAAAATTGTTGTAAAATGTTTTGATGGGAAATGCATGTCTTTTCAAATTTAAATTTATCAGCCTAAAAATAAGTTTGCACATTTTAAAAGGATGGTAACAGCTAATACTTGTCTGTCATTTCGGTAAATATATTTGTTAAGCTATTTTAAATGGAATGGTCATATCTGAAAGATGGAGATAGTATGACATAAAAAGACAAACTTTTATATTAAATAAATCCATGCATTATTGAAAAAAAATGTTTGGAATTATTACTAGCTGCCATACCCTAGTATCCTGATCACAGTGCAAATTCACTTAGCAAATTATAGTTTGCCTATCTAAAGTTTCCACAAAAATGGAGTCATAAAGCACCTCTCTAATGCCACTTTCAATCTATGCTTTTGTGGGATTTTTGCCTTTAATACAAATCAATTATCTCTGGAATTCAGAATTTCAGTATTATATTGAATATGTCTGAATTACAATAATATATTGAATAGCAAATTAATTTTTTTTTCTGTGCTATGCTCTGATGAACCATAATTCCACAAAAAGCTTTCAGTATACACACAAAGACATCTAACATAGGCACTTATGCAGCTGCATGGCCACATCATTGCTCACATCACTTTTGGTATTTTGCAGTGCCTATTTGTGTCAAAATAAATGTGTTCATTGGAATGTTTATGGAAAGTGACTGAAATAAGTCAGAAATGCATCATGATGCATCCATAACTGAGTGCATATTTCCAAATGCTTAGTGGGGCTGCTGATTTAATTTGTGATGTTATATTAAGAGGTGGCTTCCATGCACATTTTTAGTATTGCCTGATAGGACTGTGGTATTTTAGAGCCTTCTGCAAAGTTAACAAGGGAACTAATTAATGGGAGCCTAAATACAGTGGAATTTTAGTTCTCCATAATTGTAATGCCACTGCTTGATGATTCAGGACACATAAATGCATGCAGGTGAGTAAGTTAAGAGACAATGACACATAAATGCATGCAGGTGAGTAAGTTAAGAGACAATAGAAAAGCTCTGAGCAGCAGCACCTGTCACCTCCCACCTTCTGAAAACCATTACAGAAGTCAACGTGCTCCCAAGAATGGCTCTGATTTTCAACCTGAGAAGCATTAATAGAAACACAAATTCTGAAAGGATGTTATTTAATTAACATGTGGAAAGGGACAGAAATTAATGTGTGTTTTTAATAATTGATTGTTGCTACGTAGTAACTTCCATATTAAATGTGCATTAATTATGTTTGATGCAGAGCAGCATGGTTTCCTTTCCTCACATTGCTGAGTGCATACAGTATTGTCAGAGGAGATTATGCCCCTTCCAAAAGATCAGAATATGAAAACAATTTACCCTGTGGATAGTACAGTGGGACAAGACATCAATTTCATCTGGTCAGCTCCTTCCCCCTAACCCTGCTGGTGCAAAGGAGGCCTCAGATGGAATTCAGGGCTGTGGTGCCCATTCTGGTATATGATACAGAATTACCACATTAATAACAAATCCATACAGAATATTATTAATTAGGAAATATAACACAACATTTACCATTGTATTCAGATGTCCATATTCTTAATGAACCTTTCTGAAGCTGCAGATTTGGGATGGATTTTCTCTTAAGTATTTATTAGCACCTAAGTCTGTCTGACTTATCTTAAAATGCTTCTGATACCATGAATTTGGTAGGTGAACAAATAAATGTGTGCAAGGGAGGAAGGGAAATAATAGAAATTTGAATGGTTTGGTTACAACTTGAGAGTTTTTTCCTGAGAGCTGCTTTTAGTTTAGGATTGTATTCAGTTTTTGTTTAAAATCTGTTGGTAGCAATGGGAATACCTTTTATGTACCAATTCATGCATTTCAACACCTTTCATTGTATCTCCTTTTTTGCAAAATGCTGCAATGTAGAGCTTCATAAAATGAACAAATGGAGCTAATTAATGCCTTTTCACTATCTGTACTTAATATTATGTTTTTAGAAGTCTAAAACTAATCCTAAAGAGAATAATATGAGGATCTGATGGGATTGAAGTGATGTTTAATTATGCTTAACAGTTTTTCTACACAATTACTTAGAAACTGTGCTCAAATTTGAGAGTGATGGACGCCTGGATTATGTAATGCAGAGCCTGGCTGTTTGTCTTACTGGAGCACAAACACTCCATTGCTCTTCCAGCACAGAATTTGTTTCCTTGCTTGTAAAAGCTTCTGACCTGGACATAAGTGCACAACTCTAAAAATAAGTATAACCGTGATGTTGTGTGTATGAAGCTCCTGCAAACCATGAGTTCAATGAAGGAAATGAGGTTCAAAGGCCAGAGTAGAGTGCCTGGTCCTTCAAGACCTGTGGGATGAGGATTCAGCCCATCAGGGAGCTAATGTCATACCCTGGCTACCTGTTCCAGAAGTTTCTTCCAGAAGACCAAGAAGTTTCAGTTGTACTCAGGCTTTTGAGACAGAGGTAAGTCCATGTGTTCTGTGTTGTTGCCTCCTGCCCTAGAACCACTGAGTCCTTCTGGCTGCTGCTTTGCCCTCTGGAATAAGAATATTTAGGTTCACCCTGGCTACTGCAGCAGCTTCTCAGGAGTGTGATGCTACCAAAATAAAAGGCTGTTCTCTCGGTTTTGTTTACTTCAGTAAAACTTGAAGACCATTTCAATACGTAAGATGCAGCAAAGATATTTTTCTCAATATAGTGCTCCTCACCTCGAGCTCTCATTTTGCCATTGTCAAGTATAAAATGACAGGTTCATGGTGCAAGTGTTTTTGTCTTGATAGTGCATTTCTTAATACTGTCTTATTTTTGGTGGGTATTTCTGCTTTAATTTCCTGTTGTGTATCTGAGCCAGAACATACCACTTGGAACTCTTGCAAAGCACCAAAATATGCTTTGGGTAATCCAAAATTCATCTTTAATCTTCATGCATCAGTATGGTACAGAAGAAAAGAGTGGTCTTTTAGGCCTCAAAGAAAGTGACTGAATTATCTAGAAGAAATCCTGGCAAGTTTTCTTGACATTAACCTTGCTCCTTCAAGAATAATAGAATATTTCTAAGATGGAGGAGTGAGACATGAAGAGCTTAGCCTACATTCTCAGGTTTTCAGTCAGTCCTGGCCATAGTTAATCTCTTTTTAAAAAGGTACTCATGCCTCTAACCCACAAAAGGTTCCTAGGGTAAAGGGGCTTGCACTCATATTCTTTAGATGAAAGACAGGCCATCCTAGGCTGATTCTCATACAGAGAAACAACCTTCACATGCAGGTTTCTCAAGCACCTCATTGAACCTTCTTGGGGGTTTTGAAATATTTAGTTTTATTTTAGATGTTGAGAAATCTCTTCAGAACTTCTGAATCCCTTTCTTTTCTTGTTTAAACACCATAGATTTTTTGTTTGTTTTCTTTCTTTCAACCCAAGAGAACTTTCAGTTTGCGTTGTTCATAAATTTCCTCTTCATTTAACTTGAAATTTTCAAACCAGGAGCTTAATAATTCTGCTGCCAAGTAAGGAGAGTCACAGCTTTCCTTCTTGGGGAGAATGCTTGGTAAAAGATTCTGCCAAAGCTATGGAGTCCTGTGTCATCAACTGGAAAACCTTAGCAGAATTCCAGCCTGATTGTCACTGCAGTTTGATTGAGCTGTGGCAGAAAGCAACTCAGAAATGAAGAGGTTTGCTTGATGTCAAATTCTTTCATGTGGAAAAAAATGAGGGTTCTGTGTCTAACCAGCACACCATTCACCAGTGGTTACCCAAGCAAGAGGCACATAAACTTTATTACATATTAATATAGTTGTAATCTTAAAACAAATTCAGGCAGCTGATAATGTATAATAATGAGGATTAAAGTAAAATCTAACTTGTTCTTTCATGTAATTGAGGATTAGATGGATCTCTGAGTGTCACATTCAGCAGAAGTGCTCCATAGATGGCAGTGTAAGAACCACCTTAGAAGGCACAAACAGTATATAAAATCATTGCACGTGGCTAAGTAATACTTATTTTTAAGTTTAACTTTGAGTTAAACTTATTTTTGAGTTTATTGAGATAAACTTTATTTTGAGTTTTACTTATTTTTGAGTTTAACTGTGTCTCGGCTCCCAGGTATCACTCAGCTCAGCAGCATCCTATCTCTCTGAGCTTCAGAATTACCATTTGAATTTCTCTTTCTTTATCTCAGCTTCTGTTTTTTTTATGGTTGGAAGAACTGTGGAGCAGAGACTTCATCTCAGGTGTGTTCCACTCTTGACAGGTATTCACAAAGACCACGTCAATAAGTAGAGTATATTTATTGCTTTGTGCTGTTATTGCCAGCATCTGCGAGATGTGCAGAACATTTTACTGATCATCTTCTCTTTAATGTCAAGAGCAATTCATTGCAACTCCCTGTGCATAATACACTGAAAAAAAAACCCCAAAGAAAAGTGCTTTTCCTTAAACTGAGGTGGTTTAAGCTTAACCACTTTTACTTAAAGACACTACTTTTGCAAAACTATTTTTATGTCTAGGATTGAGCTGTGTTCTTCCTTTTGAAAATAGATTGTATACCAGGAATATTTTCCAGCTCTTGAATGTGTTTATTTCTTTCCTAACCATCACAGAGAATAAAAACCAAAGAAGCCTGATTGTAAAGCCTTTAAGATGCAGAACTGCATTTTTAAGCTGTTAATGAAAGTTAAATGTATATTTTTTTTATTCTTCTTATTCCTTGAGGATCCTTATCAAAATTCTGAATGTAAAAAATAAAGCATGTAGCAGAAAATGAAGGATGGTACTCTGTACTAAACTGGTTTCTAACAATTTTGGCTATTTAATTTACTTAATCAGCTGAAGCATAAATAACAAGGAATATTAAAATTAAATATCTCAAGAAGTATCAGCTCCTGAGTAAGAAATCCTGCTGCAATCCTTATTCTATCCAAGAACCAAGCTGGAGGTGGGATAATTGCCTTTGAGGTGGGCAGAACTGGGGGATCTGTAGAAGCCTGAACCAACCTGAATCTCCAAGTAAACAGAGATGCTGTATAATTCTATTACAGAAAGAATTCTTTCTTTCTTTCTATACTTTTGCAGGACATGCTACTTTTTCCAGGAAGATATGCCCTAAAATGACCTGCGCTTGCCACTGAGATTCATAAAAGAGAACTTGAGATTCTTAGTTAGAAGAGATGTAACTGTGTATGCAGATTTTGCAGATTATTAATTAACTGTTGCCTGAAGGTATCAGTTTGTGAGCAGAGAAAGATGTGAAAGAGCTGCCCTGGCCAGCCAGAACATTCAGCTCTAACCGCTGACAATGGTGATGACTATTGTGGCAAGGGTCATGTTATTAACAGTGAACCAAAACTGAGGAGAAATTACAGCTAAAGCCTTTGTAACCTGGCATTCTTGTTAGCCTGGACATGTCTCTGTATGTGGTTAACCTTTGTCATTTGGAGAGTTGTGTCTTTATTTTGCCCAGTGAAGTTCCAGCGTTGTCATTTGGACATCCTGTCATTCAGCGGCAGGAAGCTGGGCACTCAGCCTCTTGTCAGAAAGTGCTGCTGGGGCCCTGAAAGGTTTATTCTCTATGTGAGAGCTGGGGTTTTTGTTCTCTTAACCTGTATAATAAAATATCTGCTGTGTGTTAATGAAGCTTCTCATTAAGTGAATTCTCAAGTTCACTGCAAACAGTAGAAATCCTGGGTTTACATTGTGGTACATCAAGGGTTTTGCTTTATCGTGCTTCCTATTAGAACAGTGTTATTATGGCCCATCAAGCCACATAATTTACAGGGCCTGAAGTTCTGGCCTTTTGTCCTTGCCTTTCCAGTACTGAAAAAGGTTACTTAGAAAAGGAAATTGTAGGATTGGTTCTTCACAAACAATAATAATGAAAAAGAATATGTATAGTTTGTTAGAAATTGATTGCGTGCCAAAACCATCTTCATAATTTTCCTATAGATTTCTATTTTCAGTTCTCCATTGATTCTCATATTTACTCTATTTTCTTTTGAAAATGAATAGCCTATTTTTCCTACTGTGAACACAGCTGAACATTGCAGAAAGTTCAGCTCAAATACTGTTGGATGTTTCTTTTTGTAAAGACAAAGTTTACCAAGAGAGTCAGTTTGGGGGAGAGGAAATAGAAAAGAACAGAGTAAAAACCCCTAATTCTATGAAACTAAATACAGAAAAGAGTTCAATATTTTTTGGCTTTGCATTTGCAAAATGCTTTTGGATTAAGGACTTGCTGTTGTGCTATAGGACATAAGCCTTTTACACTTTTGCTCATAGGTGTTTTGTGGACACGTCTTGCTAAAATAGGTAAAAGTGACAAATGACTTAGGCAGAGTATGTGATGGTCTGGCCAGCTAGGGATGAACCCAAGACAGCAGATACTGAAAGTGTGGAGGGGCAGATTAATCTTCCTAAAGTTGTTTCTGGATTTCTCTTGCCACGTATTCATCTTGTCTTATGATTTTGTGTAAAAACACAGGATGAAAACACACAATTATTTAGACTGACTTTGCTGGCTCAAGGGCTTTTGTAGAGATGACTTTAAAGTCTGTTATTCCTGATGGAAACTATTCCATTAGATGCAGTTAAACACAGTGGATAGAAGGAATAGATAAAGTAAAACTTTCTTTTGTTAGCATTACGTAGTATGCCATGCAAAACTTATCATGTGGGCTTATTGCTGAAAGGAAGATGTTTTAAGCATTTCCAGTGGGAAGAAAAGGCAGAATTTCCATAAAGGCAGAACAAAATTTGTTTGTTTTTTGTTACCCCTTGCCACTGTTCTGTAAAGGAGACAAAACTTCTGAATGTATTTGCGATAAAAACCCTAAAGCACTAAGACTATGAACAGATAAATACAAGATTTTAATTTCAGGGCAACAGATAAAATATAATTTCTAACAGGATTATTTATTCAGGATTATTCTCTTGATAAATGAGAAGTGAAAGGACACTTGTCAAGTGCAAATGTGTGAAAATTTATGTTTTCTCAAGGATTATTGTGCTGCATTCTTGCTTTAAAAAAAAACAACTCTCTTCCAGGCCCTAAACATAGAAATCCTTTGGTGCTGTGAGATATTATGTATCTAAAAAGATACAGAATGGAGATAGACAAATTTTTTAGTTGAGTTTGTACTTGAAATGTGGAGTGAAACTGCTAAGCCTGAAGGCAGAGGAGGAGATAGTGTCAGGATGTCTGGAGTTTTATTCCCTAGATATTAAACAAGTGAATCTCACCCCATCTGTACTTGCAGGAGCTCCTGTCTATAAGAAGAAGAAGAAAAAAAAAAAGTCTTGTCTTAAAAATTGTAATTAAGTTATCTAGCTTGTTTAGTGCTTATTTTGATGGTAATGTAGGAAGAGCAGATATTTCTTGAGTGTGTGCATACAGCTTCAGCCTGAGACACCATTGGCACAGTGAATTGAAGATATTTTTCCCTCCAGGGTGCTTGCAGATGATATGTAATGCTGTGATTTTCCTAGCAGCAGCTCGAGTCAAGCTGTGCTTCAATGTTACCAAACAGCTATAAACACAAGGATGGGGATTCTCTCACCTATACACCTAAAATGTTATTTGCATATACTAGTAAGGCAAAGAGCAGAAAAAACACCTAGTTATAGAGTACTGTATCTCAAATCCTAGATCCTTGGCTGTTCAATTTGGCTTGAATTTACAGAGAATGCAGCTGACATTCATTAATCCTGATGTTCCCTGCTTCACTATTTGTCAAGCATCTTTCATTGTGCTCTGAAATATTAATTCCCTTTGTTTTCTGCTACTTCCAAAAAATTTATTTCACGAGCAATTGTCGGTGACTTTGTCTACAAGGCAAGAGAGTAGCTCTTCTGGAAATGTTAATTGATTTGCATTTTAGCTGTCAAAGAAGACCCCAAAAGGCAAGCACAGTAAAACTTCATTTTCAATTAAGGCAGTGTCTCCACAGTGGTGCTGTGAGATGCTGTGCAGGGCTCCTTCACATCCAGGCACATCACAGAGGTGTTGTCTTTGGCCCCTCAGGGAAGGGAAGAAGTCAACCTCAGTGTAACTCTTCTGGATGAGTCAGTGGGGGTATCATTATAGATGGTCTATCAGAATAGATTACATACCAGGAATATTTTCCAGCTCTTGAATGTGTTTATTTCTTTCCTAACCATCACTGAGAATAAAAACCAAAGAAGCCCGGTTGTAAAGCCTTTAGGATGCAGAATTGCATTTTTAAGCTGATAATGAGAGTTGAATGTATATATTTTTTTATTCTTCTTATTCTTTAAGGATTCTTATCAAAAATCTGAATGTGAAAAATAAAGCGTCTAGTAGAAAATGGGGGATGACCTGCAGGTCAGACAGGATTCAAAGCTGACATCTGGGAAAAAGAGAGGGAAAACCAGTCTTTGGCATAGATTCCCCCACATTGTTCAGCTTTTACCATATTATGAAGAAAAGGCACAGAAAAATAAACAATCTGCCTTTCCAGCTACTAGAGTTTTACAAAAGAGTGTAAAATTTGTGCGCATGAAGAATAGAGTTGCCTGATTTTTTTGGTTAGCATGTTGTGCAGAAGCAGAGAGGATTTCTCACTTTTAGTGGTGGTTTCTGGTGGGAAAAGACATCTTGGCAGTAGGTGGCAGTGGAGCTCTTTGGTTGCAGAATTTGTGGCAGCAGCATAAATCCAACATTTACAAAGTGCAGCCTTTTCCAGATGCAGGCCTCAGGGCCTTCTTCGGTCCTGCAATTCACTTCTTATTGCTGGGGATGTCTCGTTAGGAGATTAACTGTTTAAAATGCAGTGCTAATGTGAAAGTTTTAATTGGGAAATCCTGTGCATGTTAAATTAATCTTAAGTACTTTTATCTAGAAAGCCTACTTCCCTTTCCACAGCTCTTGGTGTTTGCAACCACCTCACACTCTTTTGCATCATATTAAAAACTTCCAATCGACCAACAATGCTTTTTACATTGCTGGAAATCCTTAAGAAAAATGATTTCTGAAGCCTCCTAAATCCTAAAGTGCAGCTGTTGGTAAATGCAATGTGAGGGGAACGGGAGCAGTGCTGTAGTGTATTGACAGCCAGTTTGTATCCATGGAGAAAATGCAGGGCAAAGGTTTCACCCCAACCCCAGCTTATGTTTCATGGATAAGCACGGTGAGCATTAGGAAATTGTGAGAACAACTGGGATTTGCAGTTTGAAAGGAAAGCAGATAGGAACTCAGCTAAACGTTTAGGTTGAGATTTTCAAAGCCGCCTTGGGGATTTTGGAGACCAGAATCTTGGGCTGCTTATAAAATCCTCAGTCCTTAGGCCTGTTTTCTTTTCTTCAGGGCTTGTGCTGTTTTTAATTTGACCACATCACTTAGACAAGTGGAGGGAATGAGATATGATAGAAGGAATATATTGTTATCTGCAGAAAGGAAGAAACTGAAGTTGCAACTCTGCCAAGCTACAAATTCTGTTCCAGATCTTACTTTATATGACCATTCAGATTTTGTCTGCATACTTTTGGGGTTATTGTTGCTTTTAAAGTCTTTATCTCCCTCAGAGGCACTGTGCATACTATTTGGCAGTCTCTTTCTCTCATCATCCCAGGCATTTTTTCAGAGTGAGTACTTTGGATAGACCACTGTATGCATATCATTTCCAGATTTACTAGTCTGACTGAACTCAAGCACTGGGATCCTGGAACTAGTTCCACATTGCCCAATGGAATTGCTGAAAACTTGAGAGTAGCCAACAAAGCTGAAAAATGCAGACAGCTGGCCATGCTTTCCTTTTACATAAATATCTTTGCATTTGTCATTAAATGGGATAATTTATTATGGAACAGCCTGCGGCCCTTTCCCTTTCTCTTTCTCTTTCCCTTTCCTTTTTCCTTTCCTTTCCTTCCAGAAGGAAATGACCAAATAAGTTAAATTATAAAGATAGGCCACTAAAGGATGTAAACCAGCCTATCAGGATGAAAAGTTCCTGCATGTGTTTGTAGGAAAAGCCACTTCCAGAGATGCTGAAATAACATTATTAGGATTCAAAGATGAAGTGTGGATATCATTATTTGAATTTGGATCTACTGAATAGTCTCTTTAAATCATATATAAATAATGTAGCATAGGAATTACTGCGTTCTTTATCAGGATTGAATTTAATTATTTAATTTAAGGGCTTTTTGCTATATGTGTGTCAGCTATGGAAGCTAAATTTCACATTCATCTCTTGTGCAGAATGCCTTTAAGGTAAAGAATATGAGCCCATGCTTTGCCAGAGGAGTCAGAGCAAATCTGCCAGCACTGAGGTTTTCATGGTGCTTTAGCAGTTAATATTTAAAATGCAGATGCTCATGTTTGTTTGCATGATTTCAAGGATTCTGATGAAATGTTCCACCTGATCTAGTCCCAGAAAACTCAGAGAAATATGTTAAAGGGCATGATTCATGTCTTGTATTTGTATTTGCAGAGAATATGAAAACCATAAATATTCCTCCAAAATACAAGTGCTTCACAAAATATTAAACCTTATCTTTCTCTGGAACCCATCTTTTATAGGTGTTATACAATGCAAGCGTGGTGCTTTATTATTGAAGATGGTCTGCTCTTATTTGCCCAGAACACAAGATTATTATTTGTCCTTAAATAGTAAATTGAAGTGTTAGTGAGGCTGATTTGCCCCCACAGGGAGAAAATGGCTGAAGGCATTACAGGAGATCTGCAGCAGATAAGACCCATAAAAACCTATACATGTGTAAATACACATATACATCTATAAATATGCACATATTTGTAATATATAAATATACATATTTATACAAAAACATAATATACATAATATATAATAATATATAATATAATAATATATTATACATATTATTATATGTGATATATATTCTATATTATAATATATAAAATATAATAATATATACACATAATATGCATAATACATTAATATACATATTTATACATGTATAAACACACATATACATGCATGTGTGTTGGTGTGTAGAGGGAGGGCAAAAAAGCCCAAAGCAATTTTAAAAGCAGATATTTAGCATGGAATTTGGAGAGGAGCATGGATTTGGAGAGGAGTCACCAAAATAGGAATCCTTGGTAAAAAAGGATTTGTAAAGTTCTGAGTTCCCTGCAATACTGATAAATTAAGTCTCACTTTAAGGCTTTTAGTTAATGGTGAACAATTTGTGAACATCTGTGGTTTAGAGTAAGTTAACCAATTAGATCTTAGAAGCAGTATGTGTCCAGACTTTTAAATGATGGCTAGAAAAACCTGCATAGAACAGATATAAGATGTTACTGAGTTAGAATTGATAACGTCTGTTAATGTGCAACTTGTATTTTAAGCAGGGAAACTGGATTTTAATTCATATTCTGGACTAGGTTTTCTCACTTCCCCAAAGCTATGTTGTTATCAAAGAAGATGTACCAATTGACCTCAACGAACACATAATCTTTCTTTGCATAAGCTCTAACATAATATTCCTGAGGAAATAGCTCTAAAAATACATATTTTTCCTATTTTTTATATTTTCTACTTGGTAAGTGCAGAAAGAAACCTGTTTAGATTATTGTGTGAAGTTCTGTAAAGGGGTGAAGAGTTACAAAGGTCACAGTGTAGATCAGTCCCCAAATTACTTGATAAAAAGCCCTCTCCTGGGCAGTCAATGGATGTATCCACACCCTATGTTTCCATTACCCAAACTATCGGCCTGTGGAATATGACACAGATGATTTATTATTTAGCACTACAGCTAGTATTGTCTAATACATGTGTTTATTTTGTTTTATCAGTGTACTGACCCAGCCATGTGCCTTTCAACCAATTCTGAAGCTGGGCAGAGGTTGCTCACCTCTGTTCAGGCCATGAGGTGTCTTCAAGCACTGTACTTGTTATCAGTAATCTCATTTCACATCATACACAATGCAACAAGAATTAATTGGGGTCCTCAAATGCAGCCATTTGAGCTACTGTTAATCTGTGCTGAGCAGCTAATCTAAACATTAAAGGCTCTGTATTTTATTATTATTACTACTTCCCTGACCCATGCATTCCCCTTGCTTGTTCCATTGATAGAACATTAATAACTGGTCATGGTAAAGCATTGTTTAGTTTCATTTGTCAGTCAGTTGAGCAGCCTCAGTGTATTGACACTTTTGGTCCACTTAATTAAGCCCCAAGCTGCAAACCAAAAGCAATTAATTGCAGCAATCAATAAATATTAAAGTATTGGACATAAACTCATGATTCTGTGGTACATTGCAATAAAAGATTTTTGGAAAAATTATTAAAGCTTGGCTGTATGCTTCCTTGGAGGGCATAATTTACTGAGAATTTGATAGCACAAATGTGACACAATTTCCTCTATGGGACTACTTCTGGAACTTCATCTGAAATTGTTCACAGAACATGAAGTTTGCAGGAACAAGTACTCATGCAAATAAATACATTATCCATACAGCAGCCAAGGTGAAGAGTTAGTTTAGCTGTTCAGATTAATGCACTCTCCACTTTGTGAGTCTCACTCTCCCAACTCTTTCATTCCCAGACATCAGGTTGGATTTTCAGTTGTCTCTGTATCCATTGTTTAATCTTAAGTAGTTATTTTAATAGTGGCTCCTACTGAATAATAAAATAAGGCAGACCTTTCATTACTAGTTTGTCATGCGTTGAATTAATCACAGTTGAACAACTTTTTAAAACTATGCCTCAAGAGTTTTCAAGCTATTAAATATTTTTCTATTATAAGGACTCAGAATTGTTCACTGCAGAGAATAAAGTACCACTTTTGCATACATTACACAAACACTTAGTGCTTCATGAATCCACAATAAATTTTCTTGCTGATTACTCATGTAATCTAAGGATCTCCTGCTGTTTTATGGAGAGTCTTATTAATTTCATTCAAGTAGTAAAATTAGCACCTGTAGAGAACCCTTTATGGCTTTTAAACTTTTATCATCTTTATAAGAACCTGCTTCATTTATCATGTAACAGTTGGGTTATTTTATCTCTCAAAGTATTTATTGATTCTTAAGGATGTTTAATGAGGTAGAAAAAAAGTTTAAATAAAAGGAATTATCATATCAGTAACGCTGCTTATCAGTGACAGGTTCAGGTAGGACCACCAAGATCTGGAAGCTGGCTTTTTGTAGGGTTGAACACAGAGAATTTAACTGTTGCTTTTAAAGACAAAGGGAGTGCTGAGACACAAGTGTGGAATCTCCTTGTCTGGTCCTGTAAATAGGAAGCGAATGAAATATTCACCTCCTGGTGTACATGTTGAGATTTTGTTCTTGAAGAGAGTGGGGAGTTCAGTTATAAAAATAACACAAATGGATTGTAGAAAACCAGAGACTGATGATAAATATTAGAAAAGGGAACATCAGGCCATTGAGAAAATTGGCCTTTCAGCTGAGGCAGACGAGCAGAAGACACAACTTTGAATCCTTCTTTGATAACCAAGCTTTTTTGTCTTATATCTGCACAATATTGTCTTTTTCTTCTCTGTGTGGCTGATGCCCAGTAATGAAAGATTTAGCAAACCTGTACATATGTAGTCTGAGATGAAACATGTTCTAATTAAGTGCTGATGTTATAATGAAGACAGTAAGCTTAGAATGCCTGAGTGAATACAGATGAATATTGTCTTATGGTTTACACACACAAAAAATGTTCCAGGAAAGTAATACACCATCTTTTTTTAAATTTTTTTTTCCCCATGAATTAAATTCTGTACCTATGGCTCAGAGGTAATTAAATATTTCTTCTGGAAGCTGCCTGTGTCCAGCTGTAGAGGTGATTTGACAGCTAAATCAGAGTATCACTGGAGGTGTTCAAGGCCAGGTTGGATGGGGCTCTGTCATTTAGGAGTCATCTAGGAGTATTGGCAGTAAAATGCAAGTAGTCTAGGAATTGTTTTATACTAAATATATTTTTATTACTGTGATGAAGCATTTATTATACAGCAGGACTGAAATCACTAATTTTTTTTTTGTTTCCTGATGATCACCCAGAAACAGCAGTGTAGGTCGCCAGAAAAATAGATCTGAAAGGCAATTAAAGAAATCCACTTTAAATTATATGAAATCCTAAATTTTTGGCACAAATTCTCTACAAACAGAACAGAAGATTAAATCTCTCTGTGAAATTTTGGGGCTTATTTTGGATTTTGCTGTGAAATGCAAAAACTAATGAAAGTAAAGAAAGATTTTGGAAATGCACCTAGTGGAAAAAGAACAAACTAATATCACAAATGTTGTGTGTACAAATATTAAACACTGCTCTCTTCTCCCTTCTTTTTCCTCATTTGGATCATATATGCATATTTTGATATTCAGTTTCAGCATTCCAGTCCATTTATGTAGAAATAAATTTTTTTCCTTCCTGAACAGATTTTTTTTCTCTTACCTTATTGAAGTAAGAGAAAAAATTCAGAAATACTAACAGTGCTTGATTTACTTTATATGAAGGCATTGCAGTAAGAATTTAAATGGCAGCAGTTGCATAATTCCTATGTTATGAATCATTTTTACCTGAGAATTAACTTACTAATTACAGCAGTTAAGTGTAATTATTCTGCCTCTTAAGGTCCCTTATTACTGCTTTTTAACAATAAGACAAAGTCTGCCAAAGTTAATTATCATAATAATAATTTAGTGCACACTTTTGGTCTTGTTAGGAATACAATATAATCTTGGAGAAATGATCTTTTCCATGTTAATCAGTCATTCACAAAGCTGTCTTTCATGTCTCTTACTCCTCTGAGAAGTGGATTGAAGCTTGGTAATTGGAGAGGCACCGAATGACAGAAGAGAATGTATTGCTCTATTTCAGGCTCTGGTTTTCACCAAATCCTGAAATGCTTTCAAAGGTTGAGTTATGTTTCCTCACAGTAATATAAATGTTACAAATTGTGATAATTCCCTTTAAACCCCCTTCATTCTTCTGATCCCAGACCTCTCAGATGTATACATTTCAGTTAGTATGTCACCAGACAAGCAGATACATCAGATTTTTTTTGCTGTTTTCTATTTTTTTAAATCAAGGTATTTTGGATTTATATAGTTTCTTGCACCTGGCCATAACTTCATGAAATTGGCAAACCCCATCTTTTTTAAGATGATAAAATACATCTAGCAAACCTGGTTTTTATTAGTAGGATAGGCTTTGATCTATTTTAATTCTTTTTGTAATAAAATCAGTGACACTGGTATTCCTTCCTTCATGAATAGTTGCCTTTCTCTGTATTCAGGTAGGATAAAAATGAAGCAATCAATTCTCTCTGTGAAAGAGACACTCCAAATGGAACTCTATCACAGAACCCTTAAGAATAAATTTATTAAAGTAAATTTTTGTTTATGATTGTGGACTTGGAGAAGTTTCTCTACAGGTGTAAGACTGTGTTTGAAGGAAGATGAGAACTTTATCATCTAATGTATCATATTAGTGGAGCAAAACTTTTAATACATTTGCAGAGACCCTGAATAGTTGTTGAATTTTCTAAAATAAATATTGTATTTAAACTATGACACTTGATGCCCTCACAAGCCCCCAGATTTCTTAATCTCTTTTGTATTGAGACATTTGTCTGCTGTAAGTAGATAATAAGGACAAGATAGATTTTAAATTTGTGATTAAAATTTGTACAGCCCAGGCCTCTCTGGTGCTTTGTGAGCTAAATTTGTCTGACGGTATTTGACAGCCATAATAAGAACCTAAATTTGTTTTAAAAAAGTACATTGTTTAAAAAAAAAAAGAATGGATTTTTTAAATAAGGGGTCCCTAGATGTTAAAAAAATGTGGATGGAAAACCAGTGAGGAAAACATAAGAGGAAGACAGTCTCTTTGAGGCTGTCTGCTTCTCATATTAAACATTATTGCTTTTTACACATGTCATGAATTTCTGCTGACCATGTGGACCAAAGTGTTTACATTCAGTATATCTTTCCTATTTTTCCTTGTAGCCTTTCATGCTTTAACATTATTTGAAAGGGCCATCTTCTGGCTGCAGTTTAATTAATTCTTATGCTTAACAATTCTGCATTGCTTACAAAGTATTACAGACAATAATTTTGACTCCGGGAGATTAGTAGTGTGCTAATATTTAACTCAATTCCAATATGCATTGCCCAAATTAGGATTCTTATAGGGATGACTTTTGGTCTTTGCAATAGCAGCTATATCAGAGTTTTGTATTTTTTTTACTTAAAACCTCCAAAATTTGAATTTATAACTGGAGATTCACTTTTAATGATACCCTCTATAATGGGAAAAATGGTCTTCATGATTTTAGATTTTGTTCTTCTTAAATATCTGTGGAACAGGTGGAGTGTTGCACAAAATATAAGGAACAATTATAAAGATTTAACAGTATTGAAATTTCACTCTAGCAAGACTTTTACAGCAATATATTTTAAGCAATTTGTCATATAGAGAGTCAATGAGGAGCATTAGTCCTCTGGTTTTTTTAAGGTCCTTTTAGAAGACCCTTCTGCAAGTGAATTTCATCCCTTACCTGTGTGATTCTGAAAATGATACTATATAAACATTATAGAAAATTTATAGATTTATTTTATGATAATAGAGACATATATCTACTTGGGATTTTTTTTTTAGATCACCAGAGTTTTTAAAACGACTGAAAAATTCTCAAAATTTATTTCTCATCCTCAAAGACAATTCCTTTGAAATATGAGTGTCACTTCAATAGCTTATTTTCTTTCCAATTTATTTTTATTTCACAGTGGTATTTCACAGTATTACTGTGGCCAGCATTTTAAGCTTGCTTGAATGGACAAAACTCTATTGAGACAAAAGTCTCAAAATAAAAAAATCAACATTTAGACAGTATTTTTTTTTGCTGCAGTTTTGCAGTTTTTACAGACAAGTTCTGCTCTCGTATGTGAGTATGAGTATGTTTTCATATTCTTCAGAGCTCCTAGAATTTAGTCTAGTCATATGAGTGATATCCCAAAATTAAATGAATGGCACCAATAGTAAAATACAACTTGCATGCAGGAAAAGAGAAGCCATAATGCAGGATATAAAGAGCACTTATGCTTAGAGATATGTTTGCTTTGGCTTTTATTGGATATTGTTTCATTTCAGTGGGAACTAAACTGCCATTTTCTGTGAAGTACTGTGTCTTACAGCCCACATCAGGAATTGCACATCCTCTCCTGAAGTTTTCTCAAAATCTGCTCACACTCCCTTTTTTGAAGTAAGAATTTTTAGGAAAGCAAATGAATTTATTCAATGTAAGTGCATAAACATTGCATTATTACCTCACCTTGCACTCCTCTCTTTTTAAGTCCTTCCCTCAGTCTCTCTCATTGCTGATGGGAGATTTTGGGACATCATCTGGCTCCCACCTATGGCTGCCCTGCTTGGCAGTTCAGCTCAAGCACAGGGATGCCATTTTCAGTAAGAGTGGAGAGGATGCATGTCCTTATCTCAGGCTATTGCAGGATGCAAACATTGATTCTTCAAGTCAGACTCTGTGGTGAAGGATTGTTTCCAATACTGTGTAGCACTGACTGTGCTTTGAATAAACTGTTTTTGAATAAAAAAGTCAAAGTGATTTTCATGGATTTTTTTATAGGGAAAAGATAAAATGATTTAATAGCCTATGTGCTTTTGCAGGTAAGGAGTATTCTACGAGGGCAGCAAAGTTATTATGTGAAAAGTGCAAATCTCAAATACCTGCATTCAAATCACCAGTAGGAGTGGGCTGCATTATGTCAGGGATTCTGTCATGTCTTCCCTTTCAAACTGATGGCATGAAAAAAATCAAAAGATCACAAAACGAATCCAAAATGAGAACCCTACCAAAGCAAAGAAACAAACCCAAAACAACCTTACTGAAACCCCCAAGATTTATTCATCCAAGGGGATGAAATGTCAGGCTTACTTAAAGATATATAAAAAAACAATAAAATATTTATTATTATATAAAATAATAAATAATACCTGATATTTCATCCCCTTGGCTGAATGGTGTTTGATTAGAACACAGCATAGACACCATAGCTTGTGAACAGGAAGGAAAATCAGAGCCGTGATTGGGTTTGAGGCAGCATTAAAATTCTGTGTTCTTTCTTGCATTTTTGGGAGAAGATATTAAAATACTAAAAAACTGTCTTGACTGAAAAAAAGGTGACTGGCTGCCAATCAGTTTAAGGTATTCCATGTACATATTCATATTATTAGGAGGATTCCTTGAGCAAGATAAAATATACACTGAACAGTTGTGGGAACTGAAATGATATTCAATGGTATGAGATTGTCAGCTTATTGAGGGTGAGGAAGGGAGGAAGGTTCAAAAGAGATGGATGAAGAATTAGAACAAGATTAGCATGCCACACATGAAGAGTTTAGTGTCTCCTAATAGTAAAATCTGAGCAAATTCTGTATTGTTACCGCAGCAAGCATTAGCATAGCTGTGTTGCTCTACATGATAAGTAATATAGCAAGAATGGACTTGAAACACAATTAAATTTTGAAATTTAAAAAGGATCAGTATTATTCAATACAAATATCATGAAAAGGACAGCTCTGTGGAAGAAGTAAAAGAAGAATCCATCTAATCCATCAACTTGAGATGGGCAGCCACTTCTAGAAATAATGGGATGTGATAGAACCACAGTGATTTCCTTTTATTTCTAGGGCATGTTTTTCAAATGAGGTAAAGTCATTGCTGCATTAAAGAAGAAATTATGAGGAATGTCTATGTATATGGGCAGGATGATAAACAGAATGTAAAATGTGTCATCTATACATCTTCTCTTCTTGAGAACAAGATTTTACATAGTAATCACGAAGGCTAGGTAAAAACAGTTCTTTTAACTTTGTCAAGATTTCTGTGTGAAATTTAAAGCTCTGTCTGAGAGCAGCATAGGATGAGGAAAGCTGTTTGAAAACTTGCAGGTTGACAGGTCAATAATATTATTTCCTTCCCATCTTTGTTTCTGAACATCTGACACACTACTGTCTTTTACATGGTTTGTTGGTGCCTACAAACAGAATGCAAGACATTCATGTTTTAAGGATCAATTTAATAATAATTAACATGCTCATTATTAGGATATACTAGTAATTAAAAATGTAAATAATTAGAAGTGGAAGAGAGATAAAGTTATGAGAGCCTCCTATGTTTGATTTGGAGAGAGGAACAATTTAGAAAGTTATGAACAGCTTTAAGGACTTGTTGAAGAAAGAAGAAGTATTACAATGCATTTTCTTTCTTGGCTACAGGTTGAATATTGGAATTTTGTTTTAATGTCAATAATATATATTGAATAAATTGAAAGAACAGGGTCTTTTCCATAACATTACTCACAAACCTACATAAAATTCATGTTTCTCTTGCTCTTAAGGTTGTTTTATTGTCTATGTATCACCACAGCTGAGTTGTCATTTTTGAGGGAAAGTTTCACAACCCTTCTGTAACTCTAGTTTGACACTTAATTAGACTTGGCTGCTCTGATGAGATTGCAGCAGTAATTATGTCTGCATATCCTTTTTCACTTGAAATATGTAGTCATTAGACATTGTCAGCTATTTTGGCTTTTTGAGAAGCGAGAGCCAGCAAACAATTCTAACAGCATTTGAAATAAATGTCTAATTGCCTGCTGCATATCTAATTAGAATTGAAATGTGGACACTGATGAAAATTCTTAGACATTTTGAGAAAAGTAATCTGAAATAATTGAGAAATCTGGTCACTTTGTAGATACCTGCCATTGTGCAAGTGTAAGCTTGACTTGTCATTTTAATTACAGTCTGCATTTGTCTGCAAGTTGATCTTGCCCAGTGCTAAGTGATAGAGGTGACACAGATGGCTTTACCATAAATACTGAATAATACACAAAATTAAATGCTTTAAATACTGAGCTTCATGTTTCCATAGAGCACAGGGTGGAGCTATTGACCACAATGGGTATTGTTAAACTGTACAATCAATATTGATTAAGCACATCAAAAGTGATGCTAATGACTCCTTGTCAATAGTTTGGGTTGTTGTTTTTTTTTTTTTAACGTCACAAATTGCCTGTGTATTTATTGCTTGCTATTTTTAGCTGCTTTTTAATGACTTCATAATTTTAGAAATGCTTTTTTTTTTTCATCAGTGAACTTTTGGACATATTACTGCAGCCATGGTCAGTTAAATATGAGATTCTTTTCCGCATTCCTTGTGATCAGAAGAGGAAAGGTGTACATTTAAAGATTGTGTACATACTTGTCCATGTTAAAAACTTTACTTATCACAGTATTATCAAGTGGACACTTGAATTCTTGGCATGTAATTTGTTGTGTACTCTATTCTATTGTCCTTTTCTGCATTTCTTGCACACAGTCTGCCCCGGTGTGTCTGGGACTCATGCAAATTATTTAAGAACCACATTTTTATATGATTACACCCTTTCTGGTTGGCATTGCCAAATAATCAGAAGTCAGTTTATTACTTTCTTGAAAGGAAGCTCAGCACAGCATTAGCCATTGTTTGCCTGAGTATGAAGACAGATTGCTTGTAGAGATGGCTTAAGTCAGACAATCGATCTGAATGACTCAAACTTATGGAATTTTTAATCAAAGTATTTGAGATGTACCAAGAATTCTTATTTTGAAAGAATCTGACAGCTTTATCAATCTTCCAGTTTGCTTAGTGTTCTTCATGCTGTCACACAAACAAAAGAAGTCGCAAATAGAGTGTAAACTGTAAAGTATATTATTGAAACTTGCAATTTGCACTGTGATCACATTTCTGGTTGGATTTTTAGCTATGTTTGATAGCAAATAAAAGACACAGGGTGGGTATTTCTCGGTCTTCATTCTTCATGTTAGAAATTTTTGGCAGCTAGTGGAAGCAAACCTGTGTTTCAAAAGGGATACACTGAGTGCAGTGTTTAAAGGGAGTTGGCATCCAGCCATCTTAACTTGTGTAGCATCAGCTCTTAGACAAATTTATGTGACACTGAGCCAAACATTAGTCAAGGTTTAATTGATTTGCCATTATGAGTCAGAAAAAAGCAGGTCCTCTTCCATGCAGAACAGGTGTTTTGCTATTCCACACGTGTTGTGAAGAAGAGACTTTCTCTTTAGGAAAAAACCAAGAAGAAACCTTAGGTATCATCTATAGTACAGATTCAAATCTAAAGCTCCAATAACTCAATAGATAAATGCTTAATCTAACTACTGCTGGCTGGCAGTTCTTCAAAGGGGAGATTAAGAAAATAATTGGTCATTAATTTCTTCCTGGCAAGAGGTTTATGCCTCGAGATCCGGTGCTTTGAGCAGCTCTTCAACCAAAATAATGAACTAAAAAAATGGTATTGCAGAACAGAAATTTAGAGCTTGAGATTTTAAAGGATGATAAGCATTATTATCAGTTTTTGAAAATGTAGTACTATATTTTAGTTTAATTTTCTCTCATTTATTTGTTCATTCTTACACTGCTTTTATAAATAAATTCTGTTTTGTCAGTTTCTACATAGTTCAAATAAATTAAGGGGTTTTTTTTAGTTCACACTTAAATTACATGTCTTGTTTTAATTATGCCATTCCTTAGATAAAAATTCTAATATGAATACTTGTGTTTGTTAATAGTAACCACAAAGTTAAGGAGATTTGACTGAGCTGCATTCAGAATTCAGTTAGCAGGTATGGAAACACCATAATTGTTTGTCCCATTTGGAATCAAAGAGGAATGTAGATTAATAATTTCAATAGACAAAGTTAATGGTTGATTTACAAAGATGAAACAATATATATTGTTTTCCTGTTGCATACAATGCCTTCAGAAAACACAAACAAAAACTTGTTTACCTTGTTCTTTGGCTTTTTTTGCTATATGACAGCTTGAAGTCCTCTTCATTTTTAAACTGTTTTCCAGTAAATGTTTTGCTGAAAAGCAAAAGTAAACTCTTGTTAGTGTTTATGTTAATGAAAGCGCTAAACATACATAAAGGTTTTTTATGAGTAAAAGGTAAACAGATGATCATTTTTTTCTCTCCTATCATTCCTCAAACACTTGTGAGAGTGGGAGCAAAAAGTATTGCATGCTTAATTTTGAAGCCAAAATTCAGTGGAGATGATGGCGCATTCTCATGTCTGTGAAACACTCACTATCCCAGAGGGATAAAAATACACAGTATTTCAGAAATATACAGTATAAATCTAGCAAAAGAGCCAGGGTGCAACAATGTACCAGCCAAAAACTATCCTAAAGCTTGAAATCTAGAAATTTGGATGGCCCCTAAAGATGTTTAATAGCTCATGATTAAGGGCCTGTGCAATTGGAGGGCTTGTGGGGTGAGCTGGTTCAAATAAATGAATTTACTGGAGCTTCTTTGATGGAAAAGCCCTAAGATCCTGTGTTAGCTGTAGTGCTGTTAGCACTGGGACAGTTTGATACAAAAGTAAGTTGTACATAAATCTAGGGAAGCTACTGTTTAGTTCTTCAGTTTCTGAATCCTCTGTTAGAATTTATATCCTACACCCGTGGGACTTCTCTCAACAGGAGATACAATGTGAAGATCACTTAATGTTTGAAAGCTGTAGGAAATTGGAAAGAGATATTTTACACTGGCAAAAAATGGTCATCAGCGTTAAAGAACATGTCAAAAATTGTCATTTAACAAGTCAATGGAAAAATAAGTTTTCTAGAGGTAAAACTTGCCTAGTTTTCCCCCCCCAAGACTATTTATTTTCTGGTATTCAGAAAAAGAACAGTTGAATTGAAGAGAATTCATATCAAATCTTTTTATTGAAATTCTTCTTATTGAAATGTCTTTTACTGGGCAAGAATTCAAAGTCAGTCTTGGGTTTAGAGATGTGGTTTTAAATTATGTTAATATTTCCTGACTTCAAACATCGTTTAGGTGTTGATGCAGAAGCCCTAACTGGGACTTTGGAAGGTTATGCAGAGAGATGGTGCAGAAAGCAGCTTTGGGGAGCTGGAAGAGCTGCAGCCAGAGCAGCCTTTGGCCCTACAAGATGTGTAAATAAAATTTGTAGTAGAGTAGGATGTGCTGGCTGTTACTCCAAAAGGAAAGGAAATTTGTAGTGTAGACATTAAAGGCAGTCGTGGCAGTTTGAACATCACCTGAAATGGTCAGAATAGATGAAAAGTACCTTTAAAAATTCCCTAAAATATTTCTTATTTCCAGACTTCACAGGCTGATTACCTGATATATTTCTTATTTAGGTTTTAGTTGTCTTCCTGTGTGTAAGGCTGAGAGAAAAAGTATGGGTTAACTGAATAAATCTGTGAAATGGGAGAAACAGAGACCTTTTCTGTGCTGTTGCTGGAATGCTCCACCTTCTCTTCTGAAAGAGGGCATTTATTAAAAGGAAGGGGAAGGTGACAGTTATATTTGACATTACAGATAGCTACACAGATGCTAAGAATAAAGAATTATAAGCAGAATCATGTGAATTTCCTTTCTGCTTGCCCAGACCAGCAGGCACTGAGAAGGCACAGGTAACATCCTCTTTAGCTATGGATGTCACTCAAAAGGGTACAGTGGTTTAAAATAAACCAGGCCCCACTGCACATTATTTCTAGACCCATTAAATTCCTGCCAAGAACAGCACTGACCCAGATTTCTAAATAACAGTGTAAGAGAAATTCGTTTTGCTGCTTGCAATTTTAATTAGGAAACTGCTTTTCTTATTTGGGTCCTATGTTCTGTTGAAGTTGACAATGGTCAGCTAATACAAATCTCTCAAGAAGCTTGAGCTAGAGCTAGCTCTCAGCAGTTGTGTCATTTAATAACAAGCAAGGGGCCTGCAGTTTTTTCCTGAGATTAAGGATTCAATTTTAGGAAAATTTTAAAATTCATATTTTCAGTATTTATTATTAATAATATCAGTATTTATTTGGACTCATATATAAATGCACACACTCACATAAATACATCCTCTGGCTGTAGGACTGTACTGTGGCATGGGGAATTCACCCAGGTAGGCAGAGCAGTCTCCTATTTTGCTTTCATAGTGATTTAACACAGGCTAAAATTTAAATAAATGGACGTGAGCCACCTGGGTAGCCAGGAGTGGCATCTACTAAATGGGAATGGGGTTGCTTGATTTGAAATAAAAAGAGTAAAAGGCAGAGGGAAAAGAAAGAGCAAAGTTTGAATGCACAGAAGGACACTTTCTAGTTACTCCTGTGTGTTCTTGACTCTTGCTCCTTGAGGATAGCTGAAGCACTTCAGTTTCATTGTTCCCTGAGTATCTCATGAATATTTCAGTTCCAAATGGTTGAATGTTGTTTTTTATTAGTCCATTTAGATTGCAGCACAAATAGATTTTCCTGCATGTGGCTGAGATTTGGAATATTTGTGGCATGCGGCAATAAACAAAAAGAAATGCACAGTGTACAGTTCAATACAGTTGCAACAATTGAATGCTTTTTACAGTTCACACTCACAGTACTTCACAGTCCTGAGACTTGACATAAAGTACCTTTTATTTTATATTTTAATATTAATTTCTTGCCGATAACACTGTGTGCTTCTCTCCCCCTGAAAAGTCATCAGACTGTGAGAAACAGATAATCCTTATAGTAGTTTCTTTTTATTTTTCCAGTGTAGTTTTCTCATTTGCTTTTTCAGCTGTCCTCAGTGCACCACTGGACATCAGTGAAAAGAACAATTGTGCTGAGCCATTAGCAATAAACATTTGAAAAGCATATTTGTTATGCATGAATTTGATTACCTTTGTTTTGTAATTGACAGCATATTGTGGGCACATAGATCCCTATCCAACTGAGATATCAAGTAACTAAAAATACCAGGATCTATTAAATATCTGATATAGACAATCTGTCTATATCTGTTAATTGGTCTTTGCATAGGGTTTTTTATTCCATTTTTAAAAACGTTTAATTATTATCCTTTCTTATTGGTGGAGTTACTGGGGTTTGGTTCTTTTATAACTAAGGCAGACAAGAGTCATTAGACATTCCCTCTGGCTAGCTTTCCTGAAATGCTTGGCAAATATCAGAATGTGGTTTCCAAAGAAGCTTATTTTAAAATATTTTGCACTGCTAATGAGAGGCAGGATGTTAGAGTGAACAAAATCCCTTTTATGATGCTTTCTGCTGGAACATGGCATGGAGCAGTTTGTTGGGTACTAGCATCCAGTCTGAATGGTCAGGTTATAGAAATGAGAAGATTCCCAGGGATGGCTTTAGCAGTGGAGATGTCAGGTGATGACAAGGCCCAGAGGCCAGCAATTGATGGATACTGTTCCAGCATCCAGAGGTGTCTGTGATACTTCCAGATTTTTTTTTCTGGCTCAATGGAATGTAATTAGATTGTTGATGGATCATCTAATTTGCTGTGTTGACCTTGATCCCCTTTGGGGTTTGTATTTGACTTCAAGAATTTGGAACATCTTGATTTGGGGATTGGATGAGGTATTTTGTGAGTCTCCCATGAGATTTATGCACAGCATGCTTCTGTAGTAAACAATCTTCACCCATCCTCCTAATCTTTTTTTTTTTTTGCAAAAATACCCAGCCTGGGGCACATCATACTTATCCACCAAGTAGCATCTGTTTAAAAACCAGAGCTAAAATTTGCAGCATCTCTGTCACCAAGAAGAAAAAAGCAGGTTTTAATATGTGCATGCATAAGATAATTCTTTAGGAAAAGGGCCTTAAGTTATAGCTATAAAAAAGAACATCAATGGAATATTGTTGCTGCCAATCAAATCAGATGTCTCTGAAGGGTGTCCAGCCATGTGCATTGGAAAGAACACCATTCTCTCCTCATTTTCTTTGCTGGCACAAGCAGCAGTCTGCTGATTTTCACATAATTAAGGATTGCATGATGAAGGCAACAGGCATATTATTTGATATAAAGGCTTAGATGAGGGTGCCAGCTAAGTCTGGAAGATTCTTTAATTTGATGTGACTGCTGTCAAGAGCACAGGTTTGATGAAATTAGATCTACTGGCTACCACCAGAATGGTTGGTGAAGTGAAAAATGTACATGCAGGGCTTAGATGGGTTTTCCTGAAATCACTGACTGTGTATTTTCATATATGATTCCAGGGCTAGGAAGTACAGTGTTAACCTTCTGTGTACCAAAGCTGAAAATTTGCATTTGATGAAATTCTAAAGCTTCAATAGTTTTGGATCCTGACTGTCAAAACAAAAGCAAAGCCTTACACCATTCAGAATGATTGGTTTTTTGCATCCTTTATTGATCTGCCAGTGATCTGGGCACGGCATTCTTAACTGATAGCTAACCAGCGATCTAAAAAATATGATTTTGCAGTGATTTTGAAATCACTTAGAATATTTTATATGTCTAATCATTGTCAGCGAAGATGTAGAGAGAAAATATGTGATATCTAGTGGGATACTTAATATGAGAGCAGAAAGTCCTGTCCTGTTGTATTTGCAGGGAAGCCTCGATGAAAGCAGGAATGATGAACCTGACTCCATGTTCTCAGAAGGCTAATTCATTACTTTACAATACTATATTATATTAAAGAAAACGATACTATACTAAAGAATACAGAAAAGACATTTACTGAATACTAAAAAGATAATAATGAAAATTTGTGACTCTTTCCAGAGTCTTGACGCAGCTTGGCACTGATTGGCCAATGAGTCAAAACAACTCACAGCAGAATCCAATGAATCACCTGTGGGTAAACAATCTCCAAACACATCCCATGCATGAACACAACACAGGAGAAGCAAATGAGATAATATTGTTTTCCTTTTCTCGGAGGCCTCTCACCTTCCCAGGAGAAAAACCCTGGGCAAAGGGATTTTTTCAGAGAACGTGAAAGCCAAACTGCTGGAGTTTTCAAGAAAAGCCCGGCTGGATCACGACTCCAGCAGCTGTCTGAGACACGTGGGTCCAAGCCCTCCCTGGCGGGACAGGGGAGGATGCGTTGGAATGGCTTGAGGACAGGAGCAATTCAAGCGCCCCAGCGGGCAAGCGTCGCGACAAAGATGTTCAGGAGGCGATCAGTTCT
>JAWMRF010000207.1:6992372-7005248 GCA_035221435.1 Sphenopsis melanotis
TTCCACAGCAGCAGATAATCAATGTTTACATTTTGTTCCTGAGGCCTCTCAGCTTCTCAGGAGGAAAAATCCTAAAGGAAGGATTTTTCATAAAAGATGTCTGCGACAGGTAATTATACATAGTGTTACTTCTTTTCCCTAATTACCCAGTTGGAATAACGTGTGTGCCCTTAGTCCAACACTGACCAGCAAATGAAAAACAGAGTTAATGATTTTACCTTTCTAGAAAAAGAGTGAAACATCTGATCTTCCTCTCTATATGCCCATTTTTATACTTCTTTTATATTTTTATATATACTTTATACATCATGTGCAAAGATGCACATGATGGCGACTCTGTGTGGGGAAGGTAAATTGTTCTGCCCAAATAAATAGTGACTACTTCTAAAGAATCCTTTTTTGTGTGTGTGTGTGTGTGGATGTGCACATGGTTGTGTGCATGTGGGGGAGAGACAAGAGCTTGAGAGGTTCTTGGTAGGTGTGGGGATGTGTTGGGGATTGTCTACAGGCTCCTGACAGGAGCTGACAAAATATAGAAGGGAAGAGGTGATTGATGTGGAAGGCTAACAGGAGCAGAGAGGAGACTGAAAGCAAGCTGCACAGGGAAAGAAGGAAATTAATAAGATGGGAAAGTATGCTAAGATAAATATCAGACTAATATAAATTTTAAAGGGAAAAAATACAAAGCAAAATGAAACAAAGCAAAAATCAAGACAAATTTTAAAAACATCCTAACACATGCAAGGAGACCTAAGAGTTGAAAAAAATGTTTACTTAATGAAAGCTTGAGGCAAATATGTTTTCTCTGTTTTAAAATGTTAACCAGGAACAAATTAGAAAAAGAGAAATAAGAAGTCTCATTTCCTAGTTTGCCTGAGGCAGCAAAGGGCCCAAAGCCTTAAATGATGAAGGAACATTATTTAGCAGAAATTGGTGTTCAGAGAGGGCTGTGATCCTTTGTATTGTGAGTGAATGCAATTGTCATGAAAGAAAGAAACACTTTTTTCCTGAGCTGCAAGCTTGCACATCAGTAAGCACTTTTGGTCCCACCGTGCTTTGATTTCATCTGCAGGACCTCCTGTTATATCAAGACACAAGACATGCCTTTCTGGGATGTGCTGCTGTAAAGCAGAAACCTGGAAGTAGCTGCAGTGGTCATGAATGATTGATGAAGGCCAGAGTAGAAAGATGAATTTTCTTTTTTTTTTCTTTTTTTTTTTTTTTTGATTGCTTCTGATATTCATTATCTTTCACCAAGCCTGTCCTGTCAGCTTTTGATCATAAAGATAAGGACACACTTGAAGACACAGCACTAACTTTAAGGGTCATAAGATCTTAATGCCACTGAAATAATAATGGAAACCCACTGTCTTGTGAGTGTGGAATCCTTGAACAATGGCATGGAGAAGGTGGGACAGCATTCTGTAATGTTATGGAACTTTCTTTCAGAGCAGTATTTTTTGAGGGGTGAGTGGGAGTTATAAACTTGCATTTGTACATATGTGGTGAAACACAAGGGTCCGTAAATCTTCAAAAAAACTTGAATAACTGGAGAAACTAAGGTACAGGTATAGGTTCACTGTTCCTTGACCTCCAGGGAGTGGAGCATGACTTCACCTTGGTAACACTATTCCAGGCTGTCAGCTTTCTGCATATTCAACAGCAGCAGAACAGTCCAGTGCAATTTTACTTTTGCATTCACAGTTACTCCTATCAACAGCTGTGCTTTTGCTGTAATAGGAAAGGATTCATCAATTAAGTGGAACAGCTTCTGTCCTTTGCTTTTGCCTCAGTGTTTTTTTGTGCTCAGTTATTTACTTAGACTCTTTAGCAAGGCAAGTGCACACTCCTTTTCAATGCCTGATTCCTATTTGTTTATTTTCAGTGAAAGCAGATGCACGTTAGAGCTGCATTTTTGGGTAATTTAGCACGTGCCAAATTACAGTGATATCTCCAGTGCTTTGTACAACATTACATCAATGCAAAACTGGCTGATTACTTCCTGTTGTCTTACCAAACACCAGAGTAATTATTACAGTAATGCACATTGTTACCTTGATGTTGTTTACACCCAAGTGTTTTTCATCCAATAACAAAGTGAGCCTAATAGCTGTAAACTGCAGCCCTGAGTCAAAATACAAAAAACAAAAAGGAAAAAAAAGAAAAAAACAATAAGGAAATGCAGGCTCAGGCTGTACACTGACAAGTGGCAATGAATACATTGAACATGAAGTAATAAATTAACACTTCTGTTTCTCTGCCTCAGTGTCCCAGAAAGCTGTTATATAGATGATAGTATGCTACTGATTTGTTGCAGCTGCTTCTCTGTTTTCTGTCAGAATGTAGCCCACTCCAGTTTTGTTCTCTATTTTCACTTCTCTTTTGTGCAGCTCTAAATCTCAACATTACACCCTTTATTAACATTTCTGTCAAGTGTCTACTCTTTCCAAAAAAAAAAAAAAAAAAAAAAAATTACAGTAATTCCAGTTTATAATTCATCTTTAAAAGAAAAAAAAAGAAGAATACCTATGTACTCTGGGAATGTAAAATTGCTTTTTCCTATTAAGGCATTCAGGCGTCAGTTCAATTGTTATCACTAGGACTGTAATCATTACAGATTTTGGTTGAAAAGGGGTGTTATGAATGTAAATATAGCTGTATGATTTTTTCATTTTCAGAGAGCAGACACTTTGAGATATGCATTAAAGTAGTTCCTTGGTTTCAGTTCTGTGTTTAAAGAAATGATCTTTAGCTACAAATCTTTGGTGGCCTGGAAATTTAGGTTTGCCTGAATCAATGGGCACCCAGATATTCTGAGGCTTATCTCTGTGCTTAAAAACTTTCTGTGTTTAAAACCTCGAGGTTTGAAAAATTTAGCTGAGAACTTTAGAAAAATCTGGGAAGTTTTCAAAATAAATTTCAAATTTTCCAAAATAAAATGATCATTAACAAGAGGTCGGTCAGAGGAAAACACATCAAAACATTGGCTTATAATGCATAAGACAGATATGAATATGACAAATGCATAGAGAACTCAGTTATTAAGATTTAGCCAGGTTTGCATGTTAGCTGTATGAGAAGATCTTACTTAATCTCTGTATTTAAGACTAAAATTAATATTCTGTTTCCTACCAGCAGTCACAGAACAGAACCTTAGGAATGTACTTTTTTTTTTTTTTTCACGGTACCATAATTCAAATGTTGTTTTGCAAGATTTCGATTTAAATTTTCTTCATCTGTTTTTCCTTTTCTTTCCCCCAGTGCTGCTGTGTCTGAACTGTGTGGGAAAGCACATTTAAAGCCACGAGACCAGGAAAATAAAAATCAAAAATAAAGGAATGATAGAAGTCTTGGTATCCCTTGCTATAGAAGAGAAAGAGAAAACAGAGGAAAAAAAGTAAGATTTTTAAAGGTTTTTTTAATTTAAATTTTGGTGAGACAATAGCAGAAATGTGATTCTTGTGATCATTAACCTGATTTAATATAAATTCTACTCCTTGAAGCCCATCCTTTTTAGAGGAGGAAATTAATTCAGTGACTTAAGATACATAATGCTGATTGGGTTCAGTATTGATTTTTAAGGATTAGCAACAGTGGTACAAAATCAGGTAGCATTTAGAACTCAAACTTTAAATCTTGGTTTGATTTTACCTCAGTTTATTAAATGGCCAGATAATAATTATAGTCTAGGACTGTCATCATCAAATCTATTGTCAGGAGCAGCGTGTTTAGGCTGGAGTTTGTTCTTGTGAAATGGACATACATATGCACATAATTAACCTTTTTTTGGAACATATGTTTTGGGTTGTCCTCTATTTATTCCTTCTTTTTCTGCATTCAGTTTCTTGTTCACCCTGATGTCTCTGGTTTTTATTTCTTGAGCATTTAGATCATTGAGCTTTATTCCTAGTGTTTCTAATTTTGCATTTATAATCACGCTCAGCTAACCAAACCCCCCCAAAATTTATGAAAACTTGTGAAAATCACTTATCAATTTTCCATGGCAGAAGGTTTTGTTTGTTTTGTAGGCCTTGATACATGCTACTATGTTTTTTTAATATATAATGCAAGCCATTTATTAGGAAGCCAGTAGTAATATACATCCTCTGCATCATAGTGCTGATTCTTTTCCAAAACCATGAAAAACAACACACACACACACAAAAAATCTTAGTCATTCCATTACAATAAATGTATTTTCTAAAATGCAAATTATTAAACTTCATAGTCTCCTACCAAGGCTGACCTCAATGAACTTGTGTGCATTATGTGGTAGGGCCATGCAGCTTTCTCTCTTCCTGGCGCCAAAATGTAGAATGAATTAATTATTAAAAATCTCATTAATCCATTTAATGTCATTGTTGGAAGTGGAAACCAAAACATGGACAGGAAAATTTTAGTCCTGCTCTGTAATGGACAGGCTCAACTTTTTTAGTTGCTTCAGATGTGAAGAATGCAGACTTAGGAAATTAGATATTGTTCATTTCTCATGTGTGGCTGAACCTTCAAGAAAAAAATATTACCCAATGTGAGCCATGGTTATGTTTATGTTTTCTTTTCCTCTTAATAAGGGTACTTATCATATTTGTGGAATGAGCACATAAATTTTTAAGGGATTCATCTTAGATAGTCATCTACATATTGCTCAATAAAAATCATATAAAAGAGTTTCTCAGTAGCCAAAAAAAATTATCTGATGTGTGCATGCTTCTCTCTGCATTTGTGAAAATAACTCTTGTATGTCAGTCAAAATGTCAAAGCAAAGTATCAAATACTGCAATAAAACAGGAGAAAGCAACAACCAAACTTGTGGACATTTTAAAGCATTGGGAAGGAATTTCACTAACTGACTAGCTAGAACCACACTGTGTACTTTGAGAAGGGGCGTAACATAATTGCAAAATTATCTTTGGTCCATCCTCTTTACTCAAAATCAGCAGCAACTTATCAAAGCTCAGAGTTACATATTTAACCATCTAAGGATTTGTGTGTGATATTCTCATTTACTGTCATGGGTGTTTTTTTCAGTATGAAGCAAAATAAACATGGAGAGGGAAATTCTAGCTGAAATGCAGAGAGCATCCAGGAGGAGCTGGGCTGGTTACAGAATGAGATCTTTGGAATTTAGGCCCTTTGTTCTGGGGAAGAGCAGAAAAGCTTGCAAATGTATTTTAGACAGTTATAAAAAGGTCATTTTCCATGCTACATTTTGAGCTCTGATGTTAGATGACTTGAATAAATACTAGTCAGTCTCTTTACTGTGGAGCACCCTCATTCCTTAAAGTGTTTGAGGAACAGAACCTTACAGACACCACCAAAATAAGAGAAGCTTAAAAGAAATTATCTCATGCATGAACAACTGTGGAGTGTCCACCCCACAGCAGAATCCTGGCAGTCCTGCTTCATCTCATTTCTTGAAGCATTGAGTCCAACTTGGTTCCTCCAGTCCTTATCAGATTGTGTATGTATTACACCAATCTTTTTATTAGCTATTTTCTGTATGCTGGGGTCAGGCTAGAAGGAAATTATTCTGGTAGGGCTTGGGATAGTCATGATGAAACAGACTTTTACAGTTGCTGCTGCTGAGACCTCCATGATTTCCCAGCAAGGGACTTCAATTCTGCTCACAATTGTTTCCTCATGTGCAGCAACACAGCAGGATCATAATCCCGCTTATAGCAGTGGGAAATGGGACAGAAAGTGACAAAAAAGAAGACCCCTTCTGCACTGAAGCAGCCTGATGTGCAATATTTTGTCTCTTTAGAGCCATCCCTGTGGTCTGCACTAATGACATTATCTCCCAGGAGACCATTATCTGATGATTGCATCCCATCACGGGTTGCTCTGAGTGGCCTGAGTGCTTTTGGAAAATATCATTTTTGTAACACCTGCTACATCCCAGTCTCCTGTTGGAAATCTAATTCCTCCTTTGGCCTGATGCTTTTTTACATTTCCCACAGTCTGTTTTCCTCTGTTGCAGGGCCAGTTTGGTTTCCTGTGGTGTAGCTGTAAAGGGCTGCTGCTCCTATCAGCCTTGTCTTGCTCATCATCTCTGTATCAGTCTTATCTGATGTGGTGTCATCTTTGCTGCTGGCATATAAATTACATTGCTGAGTTTCTGTGTTTTCTCTGACTTACTTAAGGCTTTTAAGAGCATGGGATCTGGCTGTGACAGCTTGTCATTCCTGGAATCCGTGACTGTCTTGTCTTGTATTAATTCATGTTATAAAACTCACTATTTCTGCATTCAGCAAGAGTATGAGCTACTCTGTTAACATTCTTCTTCATTGCATCTGTCAATATTTTTCTGAAGGGCCTTGCTCTTAGATAGTTCTTTTTCCTACACAATTTTTTTCATTTCTGTTTTTCCCTCTCTGTCATTTCTAGGGAACTGACTATTTACATTTTATTGTGTGGAGCAAGTTGTTATATTTGTATCAAAATATAGCTGAGATGAAAATGACTATTTTCAAACCAGAATTTTAAACCCATATATTTATATATTTCTACATATGCCACGTACTTATAACAAATTCACAGGGCTGGATTTGCATATGGCTTGCATTAAGCTTCCTATGTCTCCTGGAGGGTTTCCCAGTGCTTTATTAAAATCATATGCCTTAATTTTTCATAATTAGAATGATATTTGAAATGCATTAAAATATTAAAATTTTGTAAAGATAGGATATGCTTTATCTTACAGCCTCATACTAGCTATTCTCAATCTTCTTTATCCGTATTTTTGAGGGATTAGTCATTCTTACCCACTGAGGTGAGTTACTTTTCTAGCACTTCATATGAAAAGTGTGGAAAATGATACAGTTAGATGGTATTCTTTTTGTCCAAAAAAGCTACATAAAGAAAGCCCCATTTGAAAGGCTTTAGGGCTTCTGAAATGGAAGAAGAAACAGAATTTTAAAAAGAGAAAACATCTAAAGGCTAATTTTTGTCTGTCTGAATCTTAAAGCAAAAAGCAGTCTTAAGAAAAGCATCTTAGATGAGCAGCGCACCTTAAATTGCAAACTGAGAACTCGTGTTACAAAGCCCTTTCATTTTCAGAACTGTATGCAGAAATTACTGTGAACTTTTATGCAGGTTTCCCTTTTTCAGGGCTTTTTGAAGTTCTCCTTTAACTGTCTGCTCTGCATCCTGATTGAGGTTCAGCACATTTATATCCAAAGGAAATCACATCACGGCTGAAAGTAAATGGCATTGCTTCAGAAGACTACTGCTTCTTAAAGAAATAATTTTTTTCAGCCTCCTTTTGATCTTCCGAAAGAAATATTAATATAATTATTTGAAGCAGAAAAACCTTTAAGCTTTCAAGCCATTACTATAACCTATAAAAATAGCCTTTTGTAATAAATTAATTACCTTTTCTGTTCATGTATCCATTTAAAACTGTCTGTGTGGAAGAATTGCTGTGTTATCTGTGAGTGGGAGCTTGAACAAGGTTAGGTTATTTTTTGCTTCTGAACATTTTAAACCAAGTAACCATTTTTAAGTGACCCCAGAGTGGAGAGGTATGGACTGGCTCACCCAGCTATCAAGAACAATGATTTATAACTTTTTTTTCTGAATCCGCCTGAAAAGCCTGAGACTCTTTAAAAAAAAAAAATTATTTGCTGGCAAGCTACAGTTAACAGTTGGAAAGGAGGGATTTGGGTGGGATCATTCATCTTGTTTTGGTTTTTTGTTTTTTTTTTTTTTCCTCCACAGAAAGTATCAGGCTGATTTTCATGCCAAATTGCAATTCCGTCCTGTGAAGAGGGGTTAGGCACTATATGCAGTGGAGACCACATGGATTTTTTTCTTCTCTTGATGATATACTTGGCAGAATGTATCACACAGTTAGACCCTCAAAAGGGTCTTTAAAATGCCCACAATGGCTATTGACTACTGTGAATTGAAATAAGGGCCAGTTGCTGGAAACTATTATGTCCATAGTAATTTCACCAAGGCAAGCCAACATGAGGTGACTTTTGCCTTTTAATTCTGTGAGAAAATGGGAAATCCATCTTTGAGCCCAAGCCTTCCCACAAATGCTTTTAAACAGTAAACTCATTAGACTTAAAAATAAAACTGTGCTACATATGAAACTTTCTGCTTGCCAGCCAGCAAAATGAGAAGAGAAATATATTTCTGATATTGCTCCTTGGAAGTAGATGCCTTGGTATCCACCTGAACAGAGAGATCAATTTTTAGGGTCAGCTGAGTTTGACAGAATTTATTTTAAGCTGGTTTCTCATTTGAGAAGCTGCATCTCAGTTGAGTGGTCTGATTCAGTTGAACTGGAGGTGAAAAATCCCAACCAAACATTTTCTTTTCAGGATAGGCCCCTGTGTCCACCTAATTGTGTCAGGCAGTGCCCTATGTTTATTTATTACCTTCAGCAGTTTCTTTGAAATCTCTCTTTTATTCAGATACAGGTACTTGCCCTGAAATCAATGTCTTCCACTTGCAGAGTGAGAAGTTTTGGTTTCATCAAAATCAGTTATTTTTGTGAGCAGAAACATATCTGTTCTTAATTAAATACTACACCTCAATGAATAGGAAATATTTCAACTCTTAAAGGAACATTTAAATACTTTATTTCTTATACAGTTACACTTTTTTTTTTAAATTAAAAAAAAAAAGTATAGCAACAGACTGTACAGGATCTTTGGTGAATATATTCTGTTGTCAACAGCAATCCATGCTATCACAATGCATCAGATCTCCTTGAGCCCATCATTCGTGTTTTTTATTAAATTAAAGAAAATCATTAGAACAAAATTTCATTTTTTAGCTTGAGATTTAGCTTTGAGCGCCAATAGCATGGTACTTCTCCTGGTATTCCCCAAATGAAATTTATTCTGATTTGACACATGTAGCAAAATTTCTTGCAACTTAATCCCACATTATTAATCCCACCAATCCCATTGCCTTCTAATTTGATTAATTTCTATGGTCCTTCTGGAGTGTTTAGTGGATACACTGGTTTTAAAAAAAATTTGCTACATTATTTTATGTGTTTTGTAAAATGTTAATCTAGATGGGTAGGCAAAAAAAAAGAGGTATTTTCCTTGTCATTTTACCAGCAGCCATAGAATGTGTGCAGTAGATAGAAGTTATGACATAAATTATCATAATAGTGAGCTCTTTGGATCTATTGATCATTGAGAATTTCCTTGATCTTTATATTTTTTTCATTTCTGCTGGGCTTTCTGGGAAACACTAAGCTCAGGAAAAGAGGGGTGCATTCAGAAATAGTAACTAAAAGTGATAATAAATGGGTAATAATGCACAGGAGGAACTGTAGGAGAGGATATGATTATATACACTGCAGACTGGAGCAGCAGCGACACTGCACCAGCAAGGAGAGCTCCCTGAGAGGTAAAGCCACCCTCACCTTTGCTCAGTGTTGTTAACACTGGAGGAGGTTGCAGAACAGCTCATTAGCTCCAGCCAGATGTTTTTCACTCCAGAGCACTGCTTTAAACAGCAGGTACTGCCTGGCACAAGGGTTGGAGACACAGAGCTGTGACCTGCAAAATGCACATACTTACCATGTTCTACACAGTGCTCCTCTCCCTGGTTGTGTTTTCTGCTCTGTCCTTTATGAAATGATGGAATATTGGATTTGCTAAGGGAGATTTATTTCCTTTCCAAACAGTAATTAAAAAAAAAAAAATAAAATTAACATGCCCATATACCATATGAGAAGAGAAGAAATAACTAATAGTCTAAGACAGTACCTTGATATCAATTTCCTTTCTACTACTTTACTGGAGTTAAATATTTGATCTGAAACACCAACACAGGTAAAATTAGGGTGAATTTAGATCTGAAATTTGGCTTTACCCTGCTGTGATCTAAACCTTACTTGTATGAGGCCAGATCTCTAGAATTTGATTTCAATTCTGTTCTTCAGCACTGATTCTCTTGGATTTTTTGGAAGGATATTTTTACATAGATCTCTCCTTGAAGAGTAACTTCATATAGAAAATCATCAGATATTCATTAGAATTTTAAACACTTCAGAGAAAATGCTGCTGCTCAGAGCAGCCAGTCAGAATAAGTATCTCTTCTCTGCCTTCTTCAACACACTTTACATATCAGTCCTTATCCAAAATCAGGTTTTCTCTGGTTGTCTTGAAATTGTGGAACTCTCCCACTGCCCCAGTGTGGATCCTCCACAGGATCACAAGCCCTACCAGGAAACCTGCTCCACTGTGGGCTCCTCTCCCCATGGATCTGCAGATCCCTGCTCCAGAATGGGCTTCCAATGGGTTCAAAACCTCTCAGACATCCAGCTGCTCCAGTGTGGTTCTCCTCCACAGGGGAATCTCTGCTCTGGAACACCTCCTCCCTCTCCTTCTCCACTGATCTTGGTGTCTTCATAGGCACTTCTTCTTAAATATGGTGTCCTCATAGGTGCCTATTCTTAAATATGGTGTCCTCATAGGCGCTTATTCTTAAATATGGTGTCCTCATAGGTGCTTCTTCTCAAATATGGTGTCTTCATAGGTGCTTCTTCTTAAATATGGTGTCTTCATAGGTGCTTCTTCTTAAATATGGTGTCCTAGTAGGTGCTTCTTCTTAAATATTGTGTCCTCGTAGGTGCTTCTTCTTAATATGGTGTCTTCATAGGTGCTTCTTCTTAAATATGATGTCCTCATAGGTGCTTCTTCTCAAATATGGTGTCCTCATAGCTGCTTCTTCTTAAATATGATGTCCTCATAGGTGCTTGTTCTTAAATATGGTGTCTTCATAGGTGCTTCTTCTTAAATATGGTGTCCTTGTAGGTGCTTCTTCTTAAATATGGTGTCCTCGTAGGTGCTTCTTCTTAATATGGTGTCTTCATAGGTGCTTCTTCTCAAATATGGTGCTCTCATAGGTGCTTCTTCTTAAATGTGGTGTCCTCATAGATGCTTCTTCTTAAATATGGTGTCCTCATAGGTTCTTCTTCTCAAATATGGCGTCCTCATAGGTGCTTGTTCTCAAATATGGTGTCCTCATAGGTGCTTCTTCTGAAATATGGTGTCCTCATAGGTGCTTCTTCTCAAACATATTATTAAACAGGTATTAATATAGTTTCTAATTGACCCTGCCTTGGCAACCAGCACCTCTGACCTCTGTCTTGGAGCTGCCAGGGATTGTCTTTGCTGGACATAGAGGAAGCTCCTGGCAGCATCTCACAGGAGCCGCCCCTGTAGCACTCCTGCTACCAAAAATGGGTGATGCAATCATTCTTGCTTTACAAATTACAGTGCTGTGGGAGGTGAGTGTCTTCAAAGTACAGGGTACACAGTTTAAAGCAGTGTTATTAGGGGAAAAAATGCAATGAATTTAATAATAAAATAAAAGAGCTCAAAATAAAGTGCTGTAGAGAGAGAAAGGGGCTAGAGAAGGCTACAGGGGGAGCTGGGACATCACTGATAACTGCTATCACTGAGAACAAACCAGACAAAGCAGGTGATTTTTATGTGTGTTTTGCCTGAGGTAGAAAGGGAATGAGTGTTTTCTTGCTCTGCTATGATATTTCAGTGGGATTTGTCAATATTTCCTGAACGAAGTTGGATGTAGGGTTTGCAGAGCAGAGCTGAGGCTGTGTGGAGCACGGAATTGCTCGTTGTTTCCTTTGTGTGACATCTTCCTATGGCATCAGGATATTTAGTGGGTTTAGTGGTCTCTATAACCTGTGGGGCACTGCTGGAAGAAACTTGCCAGAGAAGCTGTTACAGAACATATATTAACTCCTGAAAAGGCCATGCAGAAAACTCCTTTGGGCCACTCAAAGATATGAATTGCTGGTGCAGCTGTGTCTGTGTAGCAATAAAGAGTTTTATGCACTCCAGTCAAATGGCTTCAGCGTGCTAACCTCGCTGCAATCAGCCCATCAGAGATAATTTAGTGTGTGAAGGAATGTGTCTGCAACACAGAGCAGTAAGAAACTTTCTTGATTGATAAGGCAGCAGGGAAAAGGCACTATCTTTCCGGTCAGCTGCCAAAGAGCTCGCCATCTGATTCATAAGCAAAGGAAGATGTGAAAATTCCCTACAGATTAGCAAATATCACTCAGAACAATTTACAAAGGCTGTCAGCATAAGGCAGAAGAGACTCTGACATTTGGCAGGCTGTAGGAGAAAGATTATGCTACTTAATTCTGAATTCTCTTTCAAATCTGTCCCGTTTCTCCAAAATATAGACTGAAACAAAAAAATGTCCAAGTCGAACACCCCATGACTCTGTGCACCTTGATCTTTCTGTGGGCTCCCTGCCTGAGAGGTGAATGCTGCTCTTTGCTGTGGCTGTCAAATCCTGAAAAATGGGTGAGAACTCAGGAGGTGGGGATAACATCCCCCTCCTGCCAGGGGCTTCTTTGTCCCCCCTTGTAGAGGAATAGTGTACAAAAGTGAAAACAAACATGCCATCTCTCACAGAGCAGCCTTTCATTTGCACCTGTGAGAATTATCTACATCACTGGTTAGAATGTATGGTCTTTACCTCTTTTAGGATTAGAAAAATGGATATCTATCTATATCTATCTATATCTATAATTTCTATATCTAATCTATATCTAATCTATATCTCATCTATTTCTATCTATATCTATATCTATATCTAATCTATATCTGTCTATGTCCATATCTATATCATATATATATATTATCTATATCTATATCTATATCTATCTATAATTTCTATATCTATCTATATCTAATCTATATTTAATCTATATATCTATCTATATCTATATCTATATCATCTATATCTATATCTATATCTATATCTATCTATATCTATAATTTCTTTGTCTATATCTAATCTATATCTATATCTATATCTATATCTATATCTATATCTATATCTATATCTATATCTATATCTATA
>JAWMRF010000207.1:7005348-7032880 GCA_035221435.1 Sphenopsis melanotis
TTCTTTGTCTATATCTAATCTATATCTATATCTATATCTATATCTATATCTATATCTATATATCTATATATCTATATCTATATCTATCTATATCATCTATATCATCTATATCTATATCATCGATATCTATATCTATATATCTATCTATATGTCTAATTTTGGTCAGAAACAGCACAAAAAATGGATAGGAGATGAAGAACTGAGATTCCTGTGCTTTTTTTTTTTTTTTTGCAGCTGAAAATTTAAATTCTTTTACTTGGTAGAAAAACGAATTTCTACCAATTCAGCAAATTTCTTCAGAATGTTACCAGTCTTTAGTAATTAATATTTGAGACTACGTCACCTGATCTTTTGGATTGCTGCAAAACATAAGAAATGTTTAACCATTTTTTTAAATGATTCAAAATAAGAAGAAAATAACCTCTAAACTAAAGACATATATTTTAAAGAAAATATAACATTTATAGCAGTAAAAATGCATTTAATAATCTAAAATTTAATTTTTCCATCTTGTCCTGTTTAGTCTTAAAATCGCTTCTACTTTAGATGCGCATTTAATAATGGAAATGTTAAAGCAATGGTAATTTCATGAAGCATATTTATTTTTTAATAAATGTTTTGTCCATTGAAATTTAAATACTTAGTCTTTCACAGAGAATTGCAGATTGACTCAGTGTCTATATTTATATCCTAATGACTCTAAGGAAGAAAGCGGAATTAACATATAATGCTTTATTATGAGAAAAAATGCAATAATCCTATAACTTGGAAGTAAAGTTCTGGTGCATAATAGAGGTTTTAATTATATACTTTCAGTGTACCAATTCTTATGTTATGGTTCTGGCACTGGATTTAAGAGAGAGGAAAAAAGTCCCCATGAAAAATATTAAAACAAAATAATCTTGTCCAGTTATAATTTTGGAAAGATAATTTCTTACAATCTTGTTTGTGCATTTACATCATTGAGTAGAATGGTTTCTCATTAAATATTTCACATATTGTGAGATATTAGTGTTAAATGCTGTCCAATGCCTGCCATTGTGCAAGGTCTGCCATTCCATTGTCTTCAAAAAAGAATCTATGAGTTTTGAATGCTGGCTTTCAGGGTTATATTTAAGATCTTTTCCTAGATTTTTGCATGTATCATTGTTCTTCTTTGTACTGTTTTAGTGGTCCTGTGGTTTCTCCACAAGAGTTTACCAAGAAATTGCACCTTGAGATTAAGAACCAAGTCCCTTTGGTCCTACACACATCAGTTATTATCTCTGGTCTGTGTGGCTGGTCCAAAATAAAGTGATGTCTCCCCCAATTCAGATGGAAATTAATCTCAGGGAAACTGAAGGAGTCTACTACTCTTTGCAGAAATTTTAAGTAAGTGATTTCTCAGCACTTTACTTTCAGATTTAGAAAACCTAATAAGAACAAAATTGATCATAACAGACAAAAAGTCCTTCATAACAATGTTTAATCCATTAACCATAACATTTCAGTCCCTCACACCACCTCTGTAGGAAAAATCAATATAACAAATAAAGAAATAAAGAAATGCTAAATGGTCTGCACACATATATATGTCTTTGAACTGTGGTATTCATGAAAAAAACCTGACTACTGATTTTTCTGAAGTACAATCTAAATATTACATAAACACGTTGATATCAGGATTAAATAAGAAAAACTTAAGAAAGTTAATCTTGCCAGGCTCTGCAGATTCGGGACTGATAGCTAGAAAAATACTAGAAAACAATTAAAAAGAAAAAAAGCAGCAGCTGATTTATTGTCTCTATATATGTGTGTGTGTGTGTCCAACTTTTGTTTCATTAATTGTATAATTGAGTTGAAGGTAATTTTACATCTAGAGATGTGTTCTGGTGAGCTGCAGCTTTCTGCAATATCTTTTCATGTTTCTCTACATCCAGACCACTACCACGTTGTTTGTATCCAGGTGTTAGGATCCTCTATGCCTGTCCACAGCAGCTGGCAATCCTAATCCCTGCTTTTAACAGAAGCTGTGCATAAATTTGCTTTCCTTGCTTGAGGATAAAATCTACCCTCAAAAGGACACTGCCTGCTAAACCCTGTTTTGTAGATGCACTTGGGATGACAAATGAGGGATACAAAATGTGCTACTCATGTGTCCTATCTGAAGGCACAAACTTAAAGCTGCTTCTTGCTTGTAAAGTGTCCAGTAAAATAACAGGAGAAAACAACTTTGGGGAATTGGTGAATGGTGGGGGTTTAGGTACAAACAAAATAGGTGATTAGTAGCAGAGCAGCTAGAACACAGAAAATACTGGTTTTGTCACTGCTTTCCCCAGACTCCCTGCCCATTCTTTCCCCACAGTTGTTTCCCACACACTGTGCTGATGAAAGATTTACTTCTGAGGTTACCTACCCCCTGTGCTCTTGATTTTGTGCCTGTGTTCATTTCCCCCCACTATTTATCTTATTCACTAATGGGAACTGCAACTCTTGTGCTGGGTGGCCTTTCAGCTACATAAGCCTTTGATGAAGCATTAGAAAAAAAATTTCAGTGTTGTATTCATTTTAAGATTTCTCAATGCTTTTCTTTTTCCCCTTGAGTTTTTTACAGAATAAAATCCAAAATTCTGAAGGCCTTCATTTGCCAACTGGCCAAATTTCATATCTAAATATTATCTGAATTGTGTAAATATTATAATGTTCACTTGAAAACTACTCCACAATTTCTTTCTGTATAACATCAAAAGAAAGCATTTCCAATAAAACTGTTTCCTACACTTTGCTATTTTGTTAAATGTGCTCTAAAGAATCATAAGAATAAAGTGTGAGTAAATACAGGGCTTGTAAGAAGCAGCTGGTCAGAGACCTTGAAGTTACTTCATTTGAACAGGAAGGTGGGCTCTGAAAACAACTCCTGAAGGTTCATGATAGTTACTTGTAGAGAGAAAAAGCTTAGATAATAACCAAAAGTTTTAGAGAACATATTTAGACCCTTGATTCACGTGTAGGCTATACTCTCGGAAATGTTTAAAGCAATCAATATTTGAGCATAAATTACAATTAACATTTTCTTTTGGTGGAAGTCCCAGGCAGCTCCATTCCATTCAGATTCCTCAACCAGATAGGAAGCTCCCTGTCATTCAGAGTAATGAGACCAGCTTTGCACTGAAGTGCTGATGAAGTTTCAAAAGGTAATAATGCAGCCATGGCAATTTAAAGGCTGATTTTTCCATATGAATAATAGCATTTACAGTTATAACAACTGTGAAGAAAACGATGAGGTTAATGAATCCTTGGGGTCCAGGACACATAGTGAGAACTAATTGGGATCAAGAATAAGTTTTATGAAAATCTGTAGCGCTGAGAAGTGGGCAGCTTTCTGCATAAGGAGTTGATGCCTTGTGCTCTAAGAGCCAACAGCAGTTTGCTGATTTGTAATAATCTCTATTAGGGGAAATCAGGTGGAATGTTATGTGATTGCTTGCTTAGATGGTATGTTTGCCTTAAAAATACTGAGAGAAGTTTTTTTTTTTTGTATTTAACTAAATAACCAAGACCTATAAGAAAATTACACAAGGAAAACTGGCAACTTTTTTGTTTTAATTAATTTAATTTTAATTTAATTCAGAACTAAAACTAATGGTATGAGTCCTAAAAACACCTAAAGGTTCAACTCTTTAAGATCTCAGTTACATAATTTGCAATTATAGCCTGTTAAAACATTAAATGAGCAAATAATAAATCCTTTACTCCACATACATGCTGTTTTTCTTCTTTTCTCAACAAGATTATAGCTGTAGCAACAAAATATACCAATATAGCAATAATTGACAACAAAAAAATGGGTATTTTCTGGAGATTCATCTCATTGAGTAGATCAGATAACATCACCATAAAAGTGCCTTTCTAATTGTTATTATTGACCAGAAAATGAGTCAACCCCTTGGTAGACCCCATGGGGGCATTTAATGGATATGACCATAGTGGGATTTTGCAGATGAATCAGAGCTTTCTTGGCCTGTGCTGAAGAATTCAGACACAAAGTTTTGTTATTGACCATTCCAGAAAGAGAAGAACTCAAATGTGGAACTGTTGGCAAGAAGGACTGGCTCATAATCTTTTGACTCAACATCAGGCCTGCACATCATGTCTCTTAAGAAATAAAAGGGAATACACAATTTTGTTTTAAACATTTCAAATATGAAAGAAATCCAGAGCATCCCTAGTTAAGTTTCCTCACTGCTTAATAATTCTTACTGTTTAAAACAGACCTTATTTCTAATTTCCATTTTGTGAGCTTTAACTCTCAGTCAAGGAATGAATATAGTTGTATCTTAGCCTGCTATGTGGAAAAACCCTCTGGTGAAAGATACACTCTCCCCCTGTCTGTTCTTACAGATCCCTTAAGCTTGACTTTGATGAGCTAAATAGATTGAACCTATTAAATCTCTTTCTGCAAGGCAGATTTTCCAGTCTTTAAATCATCCTTGCTGTTTTGCAGCATGGTTTTAATCATGTGCAGAATAGACTTGGATATATTTTTTCAGTAAACATCTTGAATAATATCTTCACTTTATTTTTGTCCAGATATCCACCTGTTAGACACTGCTAAAGACCTTATTAACCCTTTCAGCTGGACATCCTTCTAAGAAGTCAATCTGAAATGGACATTTATAAAGATTTTTTCCCCCATACCCCAGAATCATTGCTAGAATAGGACCATAAATATGAACTGTAACCTTTGTTTCAGAAGCATGGCATTAAGATCAGAAAAACTTTCAATATGTGGTGTTTAACGATTTCTGACATAATATTATATAATAATATTGTATACATTATTATTATATATTATCATTATATATAATATATATTATATTATAACATTATATTATAATATATATTAAATATTATAATAGTATAACATAAAATGTCTGATTTTATAAATATAAAATTATGATACTTTATAATATATTATAAAATGCAAAAATTTTCATTAATGCCATTGTTCTGATATAATACAGTTCACTGCCTAACTGAAACAGTAATATAAATAACTTCTAAAATATTTTTTAAATATTTACCATAGAGCATTTAATTTGAAAATATTAGCAGTTGTCCATGGTTTTCGAAAATGGGTGGCAGAGATAATGAATTCTCCTGCTTCTGGGAGGAGAAATGTTATTGCCCAGGCTGTTGTTTGGATGGGACCATTACATGATACCTGGTGGTTGTCTACTGTGCCAATCTGCACAGACTTTTTCAAGCATAATCAGGATATCTTACAGGCAGAATAAAGTCCCTCTTGTCCCTATACCCTTTAAAGAATTTGTAAATGAGCCTTTCAGCACGTTTTATTTTTTTCAGTTTATCATTTTATGCATTCAAGCTGAATTGGGAGAGTTGCAAGTTCAACCTGTATTAATTACCACAGTGCAAGATGATTTGGTGGTTTCTTTTATACTGACTAGTTCTAAAACAGGGGGAGAAGAAAAAATCCTTGATTCCCTAGCAAATCACTGCCACGGTGTCTTTATGAGAAGCTGAAGCAGATTTTTGGGAGTTCTGTGAACATGACAGAGTGTATCTTCTCACATACATTCTGTTCAGAGTTTTGCCATTAAATAAGTGAGAAATTCCTACCTGAAAATGTCAAATCTGATTGTATTGAGCCTTCACAATGCAGCCAAGTATGAAAAAGGGAAGTCTTAGTGTTTTTAAACTGTAGGTATAAATTTATGTTATAACACATAAGGATTTTAATGTTTGATATGTTCTTTCTGTGTTAAGAAAAACTTGGTGAAAGGTCTCTTATTAAGTGGATAACTCAATTAGAATGAGTGGATTCCAGCAAACTAGGTTAGGTAAAGGATGATTTAACTTTAACTTCAGTCAAACTACTACTAAAGTTGACAGCTGAATTAATGATGTCTCAGTCAATAGCAATTCTTTTAAGGTCAAATATGTCCAGAGGGACTTGGTCCAGGAGGCACAAAACCAAATAGTTACAGATCAAAAAAGTTATAAGCTCCACTGGGTAGAACCCAGACATGATAGCTGAGGTTCAAGGAAGATATGTATTAATAGAGATCATGAAGAAACAACTGAAATGTCTTCTTTGAACTTGTTTTGTTTTGTTTTTAATAGATGTTAAATGGAAAGTGAGCATTTAAAAGTACAAAATATTTTGTGTCCAAAGTTTTGATCCATTTTGACCAAATGCTCAAAAGTCTGGCTCTTTGAAAATTAGAATTATTTCTCTAATTCTAAAAGACCTTAATCCATTTTAAAGTCACATTAATGACTTTGGTATGCCATAAGTACTGTACACCCACAAGTATTCTAAACTTGAGCAAACCCAAAATTGCAGTAGCCTGTTCAACCCTGGATTTCTCATCTGGCTTATAAAAAGGGCATATCTTTTTATAAAGCATGCTCACACTGAGCTGTGCAGTGAGAAGGGAACTGAGAAACTCAGTGCTTTGGTACTATTGACACATCAACAAGAAGACAAGACATTTTTTTTCTATTTGGAAAGTCCTGGTATTGTCCATATAAGCAAAATGGTGGGCTCTGGTCCAGTATAGAATCTAAATTCAGGAGAAACCTTGTAGTGCCCTGATGGGTGTGTGGGCAATAATCTGTGCATTTCTACCAGGTCTTGAAGAGCACATGCAAGGCACGGTCATCCCACTGGATTTTTCAGTGCTTGAGTTTCCATAAGTTTTCATGGAGGTAGGAGAAGATATAGTTGCCTGTTTCCGTAAAGAAAAATTTACCTCTTCATTTCCAAGTACTACAGCATGGCAATGGAGTGCAAAGGAAACAAAAAGAGGTGTCTGGGTCCTCTGAGTGATGACAGTTTTCAGCAGGAGCTCTCCCTGGGGTTGTTCAATGCTCTGGAGCCTGTCCCAGCTCTCTGGAAATCCTCTCCCACTGCCTTTTCATGGAGAAGGCTTGTCAACAGCAAGACTTGATGCAAATAGGTAGGAAGAATTCTTACTAAAATTTGTGAGACATCCCTTAGACTTTCTAAAAGGGTTTGAAAGCCCAGCATATTTTGCAAGGAATACTTCCTTCCCTCAATAAGCAGCCTACATCACAAATTTTTTGCTGAAAGGATGACAGTATTGACATTGAAAAATTCAACAATATGTGTCATTTTTGAGAGATATTTTGACTCACTTTCCCTGCTGATTAGACTAAAAAAGCAGGCAAGTCTCATTTTTGCAGCTAACTTTTCTCTCTCATTTTCTTCCAACAAAACACTTCTTCAGGGTTACCTGTCTGTGTGACAGATGTCCTGGTTTTTTCATTCAAATCTGATTTTTGGGCAGCTTTTCTATTAAGCTCTGTGAATATTCATGAAGAGATTCTGATGTACCTAGAGTTGATTTAACTGGGCAATGAATCAATTGCTGCTAAAACTTATGTTAAAAGAGAGCTAAAAGAGAAGAATAGAGGGAAAAAAAACAACCTAACCATCTTTCCATCTATTTTAGAAATATTGCACTGATTGGGAATAATTTGGGGCTGAGAGGGAAACTATTGTCTTTCAACTACATGGTTGAATCTAGCAGGATCTGAATGAGCAACAGTATCCTGATTTTTATTTTGTTTATGCAAATGGCTTTGCTGTTCAACATGGCTTGTTATGTGCTACCTCATTCTCCTGACTTTGTGTTCTGCCCCTGCTGATTTCCCAGCCATTGCTAAGTTAAATCCATGCCAGGGTTAGCAGCCACACACCCCTAATTTAACAATTGCATTTTGAACTCCAGGCATTTTAACAAAGTATTTATAAGAGTTATTTTTATTTTCCCAGATAAAAAACTTTGTCTCAGCTCAGTGTTCACAGAGACTGCTCTGTCTGCCTGCTTGATTTGTTTTCTATTTATAAATAGAGTTATATCTCCAAAGAGGTTCATTTCTGAGGGAGATCAGCTCTAGCCAGTAGTGTGAACTGAGCAGATTGGGGAAACAAAGCTTTGGAGGGAGGTTAAATTAAAAAAAAAAACAAAACTGTGCAGGCTTCATTTGGTTTCCATTATTCAAAGTAAGATAACACTGTGGATTTTTTTTTAAAGGGAAAGACACTGGAATCCCAATTATCCAGGCATCCACAGTCAGAGTCACTCTTTCTGATGAATTCTCAGCATCTTTACTCCCCCTCTATTGACTTGCTATTAGTCATACTTCCATTGGTTGTGTTATCCCAAAATATCCATGTGAGAACAACAGTTCACACAGTGGGTAAATAAGAATAAAAAGAACCCTCAATAAGAATAATCATGCTTTGGGACTGATGTTGAATATTCTCCTTTAATCTACAGAATCTTTTAGAACTTGAGTTTGGGAGGATTTTTTATCCCATGGGTGAGATTTCACCTGATGCTGTTTCCAGCAGAAGTGCCTGCATCTAATTTCTGAGTCTCACGTACCATCTCCCTCTAATAATTTTTTTTTTCCTTCAGAGATGGAGATAAGGTATCTGTGTGCCTAGAGATACTGGTGCATATCTGACCTTTGTGTCTTCTGGTAAATGGTTAGAATTTAAATGGCTTGGCTGGTGGAATGTTTCAGCTTTTCCTCATGAGAGCTGAGCTTCTGTGTTTGTGAGGCCCATTAAAAGGAGTACATGGTCACATCCTAGGAGATGAGCTAATCTATTCTTTTTTATTCAAATTGTCACTTAATTCAGTGTAATTTCTGCAGTTCTATATATTATAAAACAGTACTAAATAGCATGTTGTCCAATAGAATACAGGGTATAGCTGCCCAAACTATGTATATGTCTCTTTTGTCATGCATTCTAGAAAAAGACAAATCAACTTTGTTAAAATTCTCCAGCCATGTTCATGGGAAAACCACAGGAGCTAAGTATAGATCAGGTACAACTTAAAACAAAAATTCAATTTCTTTACGGTAAGCTTCTCAAAATCCCTATAAAAGAATGCTGTCATTTTTTGATGCCTTCCTATCCTATAATTCCTCCAGTCATAGTATACACCAAATATTTAAGTAAAGCTAACTTCCTTTTCTTAGTTCCATCTGTGTTTATATGTACATATATAAATGGAAAAAAAATAGTTATCTTCAGAACTGATACTAATATCTCCTTTTACCAAGTTCAGTGGTTTGAGTAGAATGTCAGCTTTCAATAAAAGAAAGAACTATGTGAGTGATTGTGTGTATAGTAATTTTTCTGAAGAGAATGAGAAAATGAAACTTGCCATTCTGGATTGCTAAAGTCTGAGACTTGTTCTGACAGTGCCAAGAGCTGACAGAGCTCCCCTGTATATTACAAATAAAAGCAGAAACAATTTAGAAAATGTGAATAGGAGGTTAAGAAAAAAAATGTTGTAGAATGAAACACTTTGATACTTCGCATTTTTTATGGACTGTCTGTCCCTGTGACAGATCTTCCTCACAAATAAAACAACAGATATTTAAACACTGGCAAGTTTCATCCCTTAAATTTTAGAAATTTAGAAAAAATCTTCAAATCACTTAATTTACTAAGAACATAGGAGGATTAAATAGATAAAGAAGCTGTGATGAACAGCTGACTCCAGTGTTTTTAAGGACACCACAAGACACTAACATGGGCCAGCAGAGCAATGTAAATATTCCTACAGAAAATAAAAGTTTGTCTCATAATTTTTGAATGTTGGTCCCTTCACCTAAGAAATTCACAGTCTGAAATGCTGTCAAATTTTACTTGAATATCTCTTTTTTTTTTTTGTCTTTTCCCTAATTGTGTTTCTGTAAGTCTTTCAGGAATAATTACTGGTGAATTTCTACAACAGATGAAAATGAAGTGAGTTGGTAGCATTCTTGAGGGAAAGCAATTCCACTATTTCTTTTTGCAAATTAAAGACCTCATCCCAACATGAATTGTTTAATTCAATTGCTTTAATTCCATGGGATTTTTTTTAGCTCTAAGAGTTGCTGGAATTTTTTTTTGACCTGAGATCATAGAAGAAACAAACTTGTATTTGTCAGTAGTATAATTTTATTCAGTTATTCTTACCTGCCAGAGTTCAAGAAGCATTTAGGCAATGCTCTCAGGCACATGGTGTGATTTTGGGGCTGTTCTGTGCAGGGCCAGGGACTGATTTTGATGATTCCTGTGGGCCCCTTCAAACTCAGGATATTCTGTGATTGCATGAATGCTAGCTCTATGATGTAAATTCAGCATGTAACCTTGAGTCCTCAGTAATTTGTAAAATGAAGCTTTATATGAATGACAGTTACAGGATCAGCCTCTGAAACTTGGGACATTATTTTTAGACCTTTTTAGATCAATTACTGAAGTATAACTTGAAAACAAGAGGCACCTTACCATTTTGTCTGATAGATATTACCAACCTTACTCATGGATCACATGGGGCATTATTAAAAATTTTTTGCTCTCTTCCTGTGGTATTTTCTGGGCATGAGGAGAAAGGAACGAATCTGACTCCATGTTCTTAGAAGGCTAATTTATCATTTTATGATATTAAGTTATATAAATGAATGCTATACTAAACTATACTAAAGAATAGAGAAAGGATGCAGACAGAAGGCTACAAAGAATGATAATGAAAACTTGTGACTCTTTCCAGAGCACTGACACAGCTGGATGGTGGTTGGTCATTACGTCAAAACAATTCTCATGAAACCAATCAAACAATCACCTGTGAGATAAACAATGTCCAAACCACATTCCAAAGTGGCAAAACACAGGAGAAGCAAACGAGTAACGTTGTTTTCATTTTTCTCTGAGGCTTCTCAGCTTCCCAGGAGAAGAATCCTGGGCAAGGGGACTTTTCAGAAAATATGATGGTGACACTCTTTCAAACATGCCAAAAGCTCCAAATTTACCTTGCCAAGACTGAAATTGGATGCAAAATAGATTTAGCAGTGTCTCCCTAGAAAGTAAGCAGAGGAAAAAAGGTTCACAAAACCTGAAAAGATGATTACATTTCTATTGCAATCATTTTTAGCTATGCAGAGGAAATTTGGAAGTCTTGGGTAGCCAAAGGAGAAAGAGGTGCTGCTCTTGCTCATCATGTGGTTCAGGGGCATGTGATCACTCAGGGTGGAACACTGACCTCTCCCAGCCTCACCCAAATTCTTGAAATTCTTAATGTTCAAATTAAGAATTTCTTAATGTTCAAATTTTTGAAATTCTTAATGTCAAATTAAGAACATTAACTTTGATCTCCCCATTCCCATGAATGAGTCTGTATCCAACTCCTAATGTCATGTGCAAATAAATTCCTATGTGCTTATATACATTTAAATTTATTACATTTCTCTGTAATGTGAAGAGTATCAGAAAAGCCAGGATAAGCATGTTTCCTTTTTTCCTCTTTTTTTTTCCCCTTGGTAGATATAATTTGATTGAAATTTCATGCTGTTTGGCCCCTGACACAAATAGTTTCAGTAAATCACCCTTGACCTTTTTCTTTCTCTGAAGAGATGCCCAATTACATGCAAAATACTTTAAAACTACAGCAGGTTTTTGAATTTCAAATTCAGAAAACCCCAAATCACCAATGACTTAAGAAGAAATTTAAACTTTAGAGGCATATATAGAAAGCAAGAGGACATCTAACTGAATGAGCATGCTTCTTGTTCAGCAAGATTTTATTCAGGCTCCTTCTAAGTGACACCTTTAGTGGTAGCTCAAATTCAAAATTTAGGAGAGAGGAGAATGGATTAGTAATATAAGAACAGCCATGCACAACAGAAAATTATTGAAAAAAATTAAACGGATTTGGGAATTTTTATTATTTATTGTCCTATTTTGGCAAGAATAATTTGTTCTAGGTTTCTGAACAGGAAGTTTTCTAGTCTTGCTCTGGACTCATGAGACCTGCTTTGAAAAATTTGCTTTTGTACTTGGTAATTAAGATGTTAATATATAATCAGTACTTGGTGATCAAGGTGATACTATATAAATATGTATTATTTTAAATTCCTCGTTGCTGCTTTCTTAATCTCTTTCTCTATCTGAGTATATGATTGAATATATTACTTATATGTGGTGTTTTTAGGGTTCCCCAGACAGAGCAGGAATGAAGGAATCTGACTCCATGTTCTTAGAAGACTAATTTATTATTTTATAATATTATATTATATAAAAGAATACTATACTAAAACCATACTAAAGAATAGAGAAAGGATGCAGACAGAAGTCTAGAAGATAATAATGAAAAACTTGTGACTCTTGCCAGTGTCCTGACACAGCTGGACTGTGATTGGTCATAAAGTTAAAACAATTCAAGTCCAATTAAGTTGAAACCAATCAAACAATGACCAGTTGGTAAACAATTCCCAAACCGCATTCCAAAGCAGCAAAACAAAGGAGAAGCAAATCAGATAATATTGTTTTCCTTTATCTCTGAGGCTTCTCAGCTTCCCGGGAGAAGAATCCTGGGCAAGGGGATTTTTCAGAAAATATGACAGCGACACTCATACATTTTTTTAGCAGTGTGAGAATTAATGCCTGTTTGCCCTCACAAATGGAAGCCCCTTTCTTTGAAAGAGTTAACGGTAGATGTCCAGTGAGACACTGGCTTGTGCAGCAGTGCTGCCAGTGAAGGGGGATAATGCTGGATGAAGCTATACTGTCTCCATCCAACTCTCATATAGTGCCTTTGTAGACAGTGGGAGAACTAGAAGGAATAGATTCTGCCTTAGGAAATACACACTAGGTGTTTTTTTCCACAGATGAAACTATGATAATTCAGCCTACCTGGGACTGTGGCCAATGCACTCCATTAAAGAGAGCTGGTGCAAAACTGCACTGCCACATTTGTTGTGGCACACACCCATAAAACAACATGAATTGGTTAATCTGGGAGGTCAAGGACTATCTGAGCCTTTCCTGAGATATAATGTGTAAGTTTCATGGAAACCAAAATGATCTGATGAGCAAGGAAGACCTCCATGGCAATGTTTGCAGTTTAAGCTACAGTTCCAGAAGAACCCATGTGATTTGAACACTTGATTCCATCTGAGAATTGAAATCTCTGAAGTCAATAACTACAAGGTGGAGTTGCAGCCTCACGATGGGTCACCCAGCATAGTTCTGGCACTGTAACCATACACACCCTTTCCACTAGCAACATGAAAGTTAGAGGCTCTCTAACCAGCCTCTTTCTGCTGAAATATGAGTTTTCTTGTGTGTTTTGGTAGGGCTTGTATGATCAGGCAGTCTGAAAATGGTTGTCAGACAGGCTCAACCCCAGATCTGATTTAGTGTGTTAATCCCTGCGTTGCTACAGTTGGTTGCTGTAGGAGATAATAATTACAACATCCTCCTAGTGCAGGAGACAATCCAAGAATTGGAACTTTACAGTTTCTTTCAAAATGAAAAACATGTGTTAAAAAGTCATATTGATTATTTTAATCCCATCTCCCACAGCAATATAATTCAGCAGTATGACTCCTCCTTGTCTATAGTATGCCTGGCAGGAGAGAAACAAAAACATTGATCTGCTATTGACTAAATATACTGGGAAATACTTTGTACTAACCATTTGAATAGGAAATAGAAGAATGCTCTAAAATAACATTTGCTACCATGCTTCATGATATTACCATAGAAACTAAGAGTTTTGTCTGAATGCTTTGCTTAGGTATTCGTATTTTCACACAGAAAAAGGATGTTACCTACTAGTCTTAGATAAGAAAACTGATCATTAATTTTGCATTTTGTAAAGTCCTACTAATCACCGCACATTTGAAAAAAGATAGGCATCAAACAAAGAACACAGCAATTTAAAATTACAGAAAACTATGATTCAACACACCATTTAAATGGTTTATTTAAATAGGTTTTAAAATATAATGATGTTATAAAGCCTTTAAAAGTCTAACTAAAGAAAAAGGTATCTAGATAGCTCAGTGGCTTTCAGTAAGATGTTGAAGTATATCTTTATGTCCTTTCCAAACTAGCTTGAGTTGGCAGGAAAAGAAAGCTGTTTCAAGACTGTGATTTGATAGCACCAGTCAGACGGACTTGTGATGCTCAGAGAGCTCTTTAAGTACTATGAAATGTAATTCTTATGGCAATGAATTGGCTGCTTTAGTAATGGTGATGGGAAGATGATGCCATGAAGATAAAATATACAACTAAGAGACCTTGAACTAAGAGATTTCTCTCTGGTGGACAAGTCTGGAGATGGTTTCTGTGTTTTATCTCCAGCATCGCAGTAAAGCCAACTGTCAGCTAATCCCAATATACTTCATCTTCCAAACCCTGTTAGTCACACACCTACAATTATGATTGAGATAGTCACACTGGCTTAAGTAATTAATATTGTTGGTAAAACTGACAGTAGACTTAAATGGCAACAATTACTATAATTTTTATTAGGATAGTACTTTCCCCCATCCTAAACAGGTTTAGAGAACTACAGTGGGAGAGGACTAAGGGTTTTAGTCTCATTTCGCTCCTTGTGAAAATAGTGTGATAAAATTTCTCATTTTGTATTTTTGAGGCTTTCTTGTCCCTTTGGCAGCTTGGCTCCATTAGGAGTGTGGCACAGCAGCGGATTTTAGGAAGCACAGTATGGGTGAGCCCAGTGTAGAACGGAGAAGGAAGCAAACAATATGGAATGGCTGTGCTGATTGAGTCTTAAGTAAGTAAAAAATAAATACCTCTCCCTGCTTTAGGAGCAATTCTCTTTCTCAAGCAAAGAGAAATTCCATCACAAGGATGCAGCTTCTTGATTCATAAAGTCAGAGTGATTAGACACACTACATGAGACATGAAACTGGAATGGTCTCTGTGATGGTCCCTGAACTGCTAAAGCTGATCCAGAGCAGCAGCAATTTATAAATTGTCAGGGAAAGGTCGGCCAGTCCCAGCTGGAGTACTCAAACTCTTGATTTGTACACATGAAATTAATTTTAAAGGTTTACTCAACATTCCTTTTCTTCTTTTATTTTATTTTTTTATTAGCATGTGTTTCATTAAATCCACAAGCTATGATTACCATGCAGTTAAAATAAGCTTTTCATAATGAAATGCATGATATTCTATCCTTAATAGCCATATTGCTTGATTTAAAACTGACATTAAGAACATTTAAAAATGCCTCTATAGAATGCAGCTGGCATACACAGCACAAATGTTGCCATTAGTGTAACACACTGTGATAAGTTTAATAGATTAGCAGAAAAAGTATTATAGCAAGTGAGTAATAACAGTTAACAACTTTGAAAAACTAACTACTTTAAGTTAAAATCTTTGGAAATATTATCATTTGTAGCACTGTTGAGTATTAGTGCAGCTCCATATATATATATATATATATATATCCCTTTAGGGCTATTTAATGGTACAACAATGCACCACGGAATAGTAATGAAAAATTTATGTAATTTCAAAAAAAAGATAGGGATAATATTCATTCATTACTGGTCGAACTTTCCTGGATGTTAGAGAAGTGAGTTAACTGTAAGTGCTTGTTTCAAACTAGATTTCACACTGGAACTAAGAAAAGACATTTGCCTTCCAGGTACTTAATGATTCCATTAGACAATGATGGATTTTTTGTATTATAGACATTCTTAGAAGATGAAAAATACTGATTGCTTCCCTTCTCTAATATAGCAATAGTTCATGTCTCAGAACTAGTTTGATTGTCAAAGTGAATAATATTTTAATATGTTTAGAGATGGTCTCATTCTTCTTGGTGGAAAAATGAAATTACTTTTGACATTAGGGTGTTTTGTTATCTGTTCCTTGAGTAGCATCAATATCACATAATTTAGATGGCGTGCTTCAGGTGTGATTTCTGGAAACAAAATGCAAGAGAAAAAAATGTCCTTAATGCATCATAGTTTGAATTTTTTCTCTGTAAATAGCAATTGTGCGTTAGAGCAAAAATATTTGGGTTTTCTATGGAATGAATACTAAACTAGACCAAAGGTCTCTATCAGAATGTTATCTTAACGAAAATAAAATTTAAAAAATAATAAATCTCTAAATTGAAATAAAATAAAAGTTTTAAAATTTATTCTTTAGCATAAAATGTTTACTACTTTATCAGACAACACTCATTACTTAATCTGACCTCAGTGAACAATTATAATATCTAAGGGCAGTTTTGAATGAGAGCAAGACTCTACCCACTTTAAAGGTAAGTAATTTATAGTCTGATTTATCTTTATTATAAGTGTTTGGTAACTCTGTTGAATATTGTAATTTAAGTAAATAGGCTTAATACTTAATGATTTTTTTCAATTCATGTACATAAATACAATTTTTTCTCTCATTTTCTAAATATTATTATGGCTGATGTCAATCAGTTTCAGTTCTCTCTGTAATATTATTACAGTCTTTGCATTCTCTCTTGTTCATCATGACATTTAAGTTTAAAAAAATGTTAGGAAGGCATTCTCCGTCTGGGAGCATTTACAGGATCAGATGCCAGAGATCCAATATTACATATCTGCCATTCCCAAAGGGAAAATTACCTTGGACTCCATCTGCTTCTGTTCTTTTTGAATTAGGGAGGAAAAATTAATCTGAGTTCTACAAAAGTAGAAACACTTGTGGACAAATCTCTACATTTTACATGCAAATGGAAATTATCAGTTGGAGTGTAAAAGAGGATAATTAAGGAGCTCAATTTCATGACCATAGAGATTTTAAAAGGGATGTGATGGTGTTACCTAGCCTGGGGGGTTTTGTTTATGATAAAGTGTCTGTGGATTTCCAGGCTCTCAGGTTGATTACAGCAGTTAGTGTAGAACAGTGACTATTTGAAGAAAGGAAATAAGATATGCTGTAAGAAAATGTGCTTGAATGTCTGCTATAAGGATCTAGCTGGCCTCAGATCTCTCCAATGACTTGGCTGTTCACCTCTCTGGGTTTGCTGGTTGAGTAAGCAATGGATTGTGAATGGCAGGCTTAGCTCCTCTCTTTCCATTCCATGCCCCCTCACAAGCGCAAAAAGAAATTACCAGAAGCCTGAGGAATGTTTTGTCCTCCTGGCTTTCTTTTACTATAACAGTTCGTTCTAATATTTGCATCATTTAGAGTGCTGGCAGCTGAAATGATACAAAAGCAGGGAACTGACTTCAAAGTCAAAGATTAGGAAACTATCTTGCTGTCAAAAGTAAACCCTGAACTCAGCGGCATAGAGCAACACTGAATGGAACACCTGGAGCCCCAAAGGATGTTTAGTGCAAGAGTTTCATCTCCCTTGTTTAGGCATCTGTTCTGTGAGCAGACTCTGTCATGTTGAGCAGTGTGAGGAAGATGAGTGATAGAACCATGCAAGGCAGAAAATCAGCTGAAAAACAGTGTAACCATCCAGTAGGAAATGGTGAGGGCAGGGACATGTGTGCCTCTCTCTGGGGTTTGGGCATCTTACACAATGTTTCCTGGCAATTCCTTCCTTTCTTGGGATTTTCAATACTACGCCTTCTGTTTTCTTTAAGAAGTCATTCAAAAAGAGAGAGCAGGCAGGCAGAGCTCACGATGCCTTCACCCCCTTCTTTGTTCACTTTGAGAAGTCATGTTATATGAAAAATACAAAAAAGATCCTAAATAATTCTGTGAAATTCCTAGTTTATGTTTTTGTTTTGTTTTTAATTAATACAAGTCTCATTGTTTTTTTTTTGTGTTTGGCCAAGTCCAGTGTCCTTTTCAGGTGGCTGTTCCTTGATCCCTGCTTTAGGGTTAGTGCAGTATCATAGCTTTGCCTGACTTCTGCTGTGTCAGCCTTGCAGAGCTGAGCTGGCGCCCTGCTTGCATTTTTCATGACTTCAGTTTGCCTAAGCTACACCCTTTATCTGCTTCTCCAAGGCTGTTCTGTTCTCCTGTCCTTATCAGAGCTAAGGGGTGCTCTGTTCTGCTGCCCTTATCACCCTAACTCAGAGAGTTCTCCAGTGTAGTGCAGACAGGTAATAAATGGTGTGAGCAGCAGATCCAGCAGACACATCAATGAAACCCACTCTGAAATGTATTCAGTGCCATAGCAAAGAAAGCAGTTGACCTAGACAAACAATTAAATAAATAAAATAAACAAATAAATAAACAAATAAATAAAAGAGAAAGAAAAGGAAAAAAAAACTTCTGAGGAAATCTGTGGTTTTATAAAAACAAGGAATAATGAGTAGATAAAAGGGACTGTCCAAGAAAATCAGAATGGGGAAGATTCTTGTCTGCACTACTGTAGTCAGTGAATCTGAAAATTCAGCAAACCTGATGTAAATCTGAGATTGTTATACTGAAGTAGAGCTTTAGAGGAGAAATTAATCTGGAAAGAAAGAACCCAAGGCTGAATCCCTACAAAGCATTTTTTATTATGAATATGCTTTATCAGTGTAACTAGGGAATTATGCAATCAGGATAAAGGCATAGAAAATGCAAAACTATCTAAGGCAAAAATAAAGCTAAACACTCATACTGGAAAAGGCTTTGAAATTATGAACATAATATTGGGCCATATCCCTGCACCTGTAATTAGTTGGGGTGACATGAGGGTAAGAAAGATTTGTTTATTTCTATTTAGCCAAACGGGATTATCCATTAATCCAATGGATTCTTACAATAACTACAAGATGGTTTGAGACATTGCAGCTTCTGGTGTTTTGCCTGTTGCAACAGGCAAGACTTTTGTCATTTTGTAAGACTTTTGTAATGCTTAGAGTAATTCCTTTCCCTCCATTTTCTGCAAAATCATAACTAAATTCCTGTAGACCAGCCTGAATAATTTCTGTGTGCACATGTTGCTTATAACTTCAGATACTTACAGATAATTGACATTGCATTCTGTGACATGGCAGTTTTTCTTACTTATCTACATATTTCTCTTATTTACCTAGAAGACGGCTAAGATCCCTTGCACGATAGTCTCCTAGGGTTCAATTTTAAATCTTTCGATCCACTGGAATACTGTAATTAACTGTTTAAAAGAGTGAAAATTTCATGTAATATTTCACTTAGTTCTTGTACACATTTGTGTTGTGCATGTTTCTTTCCAGAGCTGGAGTTGCAGTAGGTTTTGTATTGGTACTCCCTGTTATTCAAGTAACGTCTAATTTACTTAGCTAGAAGGCTGCAGTGGAATTTACAGTTGTCTTTGGAGTGCTGAATTCTCTTGAAATAAAGCCTAAATATTTGATTATTATTTTTTCTACTTTAAATATTTCTTTATTCAAATAGATACAATGAATGACAATTTAAAAGATTTACTCTCCATGGTGGTGCACCATTTATGACACCCTCTTCTTTTACCTTTAGGCTATCACTATTATCCACTGGTACTATTTTTCTCCAATCACTTACTGCCTCTTTCCATTTCCACGACTCCTCAGAAATCATTTGTATTACTGCCTTGATTCATTAGAATATATAACTGGAATAGCTAACTTGTATAGATCCATAAAATATTATCTCCCATTTTCCAATGACAATTTTCAAATGTGAAAAGTATATTCAAAAAAGACTGAATTGTCTTGTAGTTTTCAAGTTTTCAGTGTTGCTTCTCCACAGCCAGACACACTCAGAAACATGAAAAAGAACAATAAAAACATGCATTAAGAAATCTGTTCTACAGAGTTTCTAATATCTACCCTAGTCTGAATGCTTTTTCTCACTGTATTTCTTGTTATGCTGAGGGCACAGCTGCTCCCAGAGTCTGTAGCCAATAGTGCAGTTTTCACCATAACATGCAGCAAGCAGAGAAAATGAGAAATCATTAGGTTAGTCTGAAAAAAAAAAAAAAGAGGTGAAACAAGTGTGTAGCACACACATTTAAAAATCATTTTAAATCTGACAAAGAGGCAATCAAGTCTGGTAGGATGTTGATACAGTTCAATTCCACTGAGGATCTGAGTTGTTTTAAGCTGTGCATGTTGAAGCTTGTGAGTGACAAACCACTGTATCAAAGAGGCGTACAAACAGGGTATTACAATAATCCAGACTTGATGTTATAAAAAACATGAATCAAGAGCTCAGCACCCTGTGGAGACAGTAAGCTTTAATCTTTACCCTCTACTAAATTCCTGAAATGGTATTAGGTACTTAGGACTCTCAAAGTCTTATCATGTGTACTGAGCTGAAAGCGGTAACTTTCCCGTTGACGTTATTGAAGTTTCCACTTTCTCTACTTCAATTAAATGATCTCCAAAGTTCCCTTTTTTAATTGATTGGGATTTCTCAGGCTGTCATTCATAACTCATGCAAATTTCCAGCACTCAGATCAATGCAATTACTTTTTTTTCCTTTACCTTTCCAGCAGTAAGATATTTTAAAAATAGAATTGACAGTAGTGTTCCGAGAATGATTTTGTCAAAGGAGGGTAAAAGGCCTTTAAAGGAAAATTAATTCTCCTTCTTGTACCAAGATTATAACAGAAGAACAGTTCCTCACTTTTTTGACTCCTTCCATGATGCCTTCTGAATATCACTGACCCAGAGTGTTAAGTGACACTTAACATATTTGGGTCAATGAGGAGGAAATAATTATAGACTTAAAAAGTATTTTTATTCCCCCCTGAAATTGTATCATCTGCTGCCGTGGAAATCCTAAATGGCATGATTTTTCGTGTTGGATTACCAATATTGTTCAACAGAAAGAAATACATCCTGGAACATTTTCTATTCTCTTAGACATGCCATATTTATGAGAGTGATATACAGGTTTTTACTGACTAGTGCCAGACATGAAAATTTACTATTTCCTGATCTTGAGCTAAAGTGTAGTTCCAGCTTTATTTAAAAGGAGAATTTAACACATAATATAGCATAGGAAAGATGCAATAAAACTTGAAAAAATGTAAGTTAATAGATGACAGAGAAAAACAGTCACAGAATATGCAAAAGAGGTGACAATAACAAGGAAAAGCAAATTAAAATGCTTATTTTCCTAGAATTTGTATAGGAGCATCACCCACATGTTCTGGCCTAGAATTAAGGAGTTCCCTATATTTCTAAACATATATAGTGTAGATATAGCTTCAGCAAGGTTAAACTTAAATTTCCAATTGCCAAGCAATTCTTAAACAATAGATTTCTAAGACAGAAAAGGGAACGCATGTCACTTTTATGTGGCCTTATTATGCAAACCCTTTTCAAGTTGGAAAAGAGTGGAAGGTTTTTTTTGTTGGTTGATTTTAATAATCTTTGGAGAAGGAGGCCATTTCCACAATATTTCAGGTTATTTTTTCAGCTTCGCTTCTGTTTTAAATATGAGAAGGAATATATTTTCCAACTTTTTGCAATGCACACCAAACTATATAACTTGGGAAATATTTTGTAGGTGCTGACCAGATGATGGAGAGATACAAGGCAATCGGATCACTCCAAAGTTAGAGCTGAATTATATTTTCCTTTTACATTACTTCCTCAAAAATGCACTTTCAGGAGTGCTGGAATGAGGATGAAATGCTGAAACAGTAGTTCTGAAACATGGAAGTGTTTCAATGATTGCAAAAAAAAGACAGAGAAATGAAGCACCACATTCAAAACACTGCCATAGAATGAAAGTGGTATTTTTTCCTCATTTCCCTCAGTATCCCATAGGTTAGGGTATTCATTCTCCTATGAGTTCTCTTTTCAGGAGCTTTTACTTATCACGTTCCACCTACCTGGTGGAATGTCTTAGGCTCCATATTGCAGTTATTTTTATTTCTGGTATCTGACACAATTGCTGTCTAAGGAGTTGATGCAAAGTTCCCCCTATCAGCTCCTTTGTGATCCAGCGTAAGGCACAGAGGCAGGGATGCCAGGGATGTGAGTTACTCACACTTCGTGGTGAGCAACTGCAATCAGTAATATCTGTTTACAGCAAGAAACTATTGGATGAATGCTGGAACAGCTTCCATTTGTTTTCCTTTGTTTGCAGACAGGCTGGGTCCATCAGAAACCCTGGAGCATACAGGTAGTGAGTTCTCAGCACGTCTGAGGAAATAGAAGCAAATTTTCTTTTTGGGGAGAGGAGAAAGTTAGGTTCATTTCTTGTCCTTGACTCAGATTGTGGAGGAGAAATTAATTTCTCATGGAGGTGTTTATAACGAACATCCATGCTTCTTGTGTGTCCTGAGTATATCCAAACAGTGTATTTAATATTCAGCAATAATATGTTTTCAGTTTTTGTCATCTTACAATTGGGAGCACTGACATCAAAATTCAAGCAGTATATATTTAAATGCTGCTCAACCCTGTGAGAGGTATTTTTGCAGTAATACTTGAGTTACACGGATTTAATTATCCTCCTGGAGAATTGTTTTTAAAATTAAATAGTGTCTGTGCCTAGCCAAAAAAAAAAAAAAAAATTGCTAAATAAGTCCACTTTTATTCCATGTGGTTACTGCCTTTGCTGCATATCTGTCAAATAAATAAATACACAAACAATTTACTGAGTTAAGAAGGGTTATCCCTAAATAAGGAAAATGATTGTTAGAGTGTTATTTCCAACCAGATTATTATTATGCATTTATTCTTAACTGCCCTCTGTTGTAGGTTTCATTATGCTGCCAGCTAGAAATGACAGCCTGACAGCTCTGTTGTTTCTCTGGGTCAGTTTTATCTCGCTTGCTGAATACTCAAACCTCATTAACTTGTTGCCAGGCCTCCAGAACTGCATGGATTGATGTCTGCAAATATAACCCATTTAGTAACAAGTAGTTTTGCATTAATTTTATTTTTCTGATGGGTTTAAGGGGAGTAAAACCATAGCTGAACACTGGAAAAAGGGGCTGTTGGTCGGGGTACTTCAGTGAGTACTTGAGTAATATTGGAGTCATTTTTCACATATAACAGATTTTTGTTCTAAGGGAACTGAAGACATTTTAAAGTCACTCAAATCTAGCCTATTCCATTTTTTTTTTGTTGTTGTTGTTTTACTGTAGAGCAGCTGGATTATTAGAACCTCTTCTGTTACTAAACCAGCCTCACATATGCATCAGTAAAAAGAATCTAAGCTGGCAACAAGTGTTCTGCAGTTGAGTGAGTACATGTGCCCAAATAAGTCTGTGTTTATGCTCAAGGGGATCCTGATTATTATTCTACAGTCTTTTGCATCTGCTCCTAACAGTCAAGTCAGAGTTAAAATTTTATACAGCAATGAAAAGCAATTGAAATTGAAAATGTATCCATGGCTGGCAAAGGAGGAATGTGGCTGTGCCTTGTGTGCCTTACTACAGCAACAGAAGGAACAAGTGACAAACCTCCAGGAAAAGCTCTAAGGTGAGGCATCTCAAGAGATGTAGCAAGAACAACCACACAGAACAACATAATCATTGAGGTGACTCCTTCCCTTTCTCCATGGATGTGTTTATCTCTCCAGTGTCCATTGCACAGCATATAAAGTAGCAAACACTGACGGCATCTTCCCTTTGAATCTTATCTGCAATTCAGGCAATTACTTAAAAAGAAAGTAAGTTTTAACTTTGAGGCTAAGCATTTCTTAAATTTTAGTTGTCAACTTGAATATAATGTAATTTAATGATGTGCAAAATTAGTAGGTGTTTTTCTCCATTAGCATCATATTGCCTGGTGAAAGCAGGACCATGAATGACATCATGAATGACATTATAACTAGCCAGCATGAGAAGATTTCTTTTGGTTTATTTAATATATAGAAAATGTATTAATTAAAAAAAAAAGGTATTTATACTGAAACTCTTTAAACTTGTGTTTCAGCCATTTTAATAAGTATGGACTAGGAGTCTTTTCCTTGAGTCACGAAAACTACAAGAAGAATGACAGATTTATTTTATTTAATTTATTTAATTTATTCTATTTAGGAAGATATTGTGGGAAGGTGGGAGCTATGTGTGTGTCCTTACCTGCAGTTTCTTTCCCAATCAGGATTGAGACATCCTGGCAGAAAGTAAAAGAAAACTCCAATCTTTTACTGCTGAACTGTGCACGTCAGTGGCTATGAGCAGCACATCAGCTGTCAAGGCTGTAAATCCAGCACTCCTCAAGTTGTAAAGGGAACAACCACATATTCACATTTTGTTTCCAAGGTGATGGATGTAGAAAGAATCAAAGCCTTCCGCTAAGCAAATCAAGGTATTCTTGTGCCATGCTACGTAAGTGGTTTAGGTAAGTAACCCTAAACCTTTTCATGACATTCAGAAAAATTCTGTAAGGGGTAAGTCTGTAGTCTCAGAAATTCAGGTTTCTGCTCTGCTTGAGCTCTACAAGTTAAAATCACTGAGGGTAGCATAGATATTGCACTAAAGCAGAAATCACAGTGCTCAGCAGCCCTGACTGCCCCAGGCTGCTTGATGCACGTACAGCAGCACAGACTTGATTTCTGTTTTCCATTATCTTTTGACCTTCTGAATGAAATGGGGTTTTGACAGTGAGAAATCTTTATCTTTGACCTAATCCTGCTTCATAACATTGGAGTAGAGTTAGCATCAAACAGTGTAAACACACACAAAGGTCAGAGCTTCCCAGCTTAGTCTATGTCTGATTACAGTTTCATCACTCCTGGTTGCAACAGCTACTTCTTCATTTGTGTAGGTGTTTGATTCAATAAATAGCACTGCTGTGCTGTGAAAAGAGTCTTCAATGTTCTGTAAAAATTGTAAACATAACTTTACAGGTGATGCATAAGCATTCTTAATCCCATCAAGAACACATGGATACTGTAGCACAGATTCTTTGAAATTATGATTTTCAGATATGACCGCCTAATGTTAAGCAATTAAGGGTCAGATTTTGCAGTTGAGGTGGATATCTGCAGCCTCTGCTGAACAGCAAAATGTCTGGATTTGACTGGCACTATCCAGGAAAGCCACACTCATTGAAATACCTCATTTCCTCAGGACTGCGTGTATTTTCAGAATACTTCTTATGCCATGCAGGCAGAGCTGCCAGCTTTCTTATTAAACCAAATCTGTCAGTAGGATTTTAATTAGGTACACAAATATATATTTTTCTTAATACCCATTTTGTAAATGTGTCCCAAGAATAAAGGTTGAAACACCTTGATAAATATATATAGTAAAAGGCATAGACAGAGCAGGACATAAAGACATATGGCAATATGGACAGAGAAGCTTTCTGGACAAAAGAAATAAATGGCATGTATAGTTTGAACACCTGAGTAGGGACAGTTTAGATGAAGAAGAAAGATAGGCAAATTAAAACCTAAAAATCGCTGAAAATTGGTATAGACCTCCCAGGCAAGATTTAAAAAGAAAAGAAAGATAAGGAAAGCCTATAAAAAGGATAGATCATTAATCATTGGAAATTCAATTAGTTTATATTGACTGGTTGGAAATTATGGACTTGATAAGGGGTACCTCTTCCTGGAGGACAGGACTCCATTCTGAAAGGTTTTGCAGGCTACTCAGTAAAAGCACAGGCTATTTTGTACTTGCTCCTCATATTGCTGGAAAACAAGACAGGGATGATAAATAAGATAAAAGTTGAGAGTTAGCTAGAATCTAGTGATCTCAATGTCATCAGAACTTCAAATGCCCTTGAGGTTATAAATATGAAAGACGATATCTCAAAATCACTGGAGTTTAAAATATAAATAAATAAAAATAGAGAGTGAGCGCATGTGGAATGAGGAAAAAAACAAAGAGTTGAGGAAAAAACAAAGTTGATTAAAATCAATTTGGGGTTTGGGAATTTAGTGTAAAAAAGTATCTAGATAGCACAGAAGCATCCCTGGGAGCTCGCCCTCAAGAGACCTTGTTTAATGAGAAATGGTTGGATTTTTTATTCTCCTGGATAGTGTAGTTTGGAAATAATTTTTGTAGCCTCTTGGGAAATATACCAGTCAAACAATTATTTCTCATGAAAGCCTTGTCTGTTGCTTCAGGAGACATTGTTTACTTACACTGATTCTTTAAATGAGACATTGCAGTGTGAAGGGGAGAGATTACAATAAGGAATGATACTTCTGGAGAAACAGGGGGGAAAATAGTGCATTCACTGAAAATGTTAATGACTTTGAAGATCTTCCTGTTAGAATAGGATTAATTTTGTCCTCCCAGAAATAAACTCATCTTGAGCCATGTAAAATCAGCAGGTTGAGAAGAGTAAAGTAGTAAGGTAAGCATATCATATTGAAGTCAAGAGGGAGTTCTCTTAAAATAAAACAGTATCATAATTTCATAGGACAGGGAAGGCTGATGTTTGTCAGGGCTTGTCTAGATTAAAAGCAGTATTTGCTGTGATTTTTTTTTTCTTTATCTTTGTTTCTGTGGTCTTCAGTGATCTTAGTAAGAGACATTGCTTAGGGAATGTGCAATCTGCCAGACTGCAGGTAGTGGAGTCAAAATTTTCTTTTTTCTCTCAGAACTACAAAGCAGATTTATTATGCAGAGACATCCTGTGTTCCACCTTTTAAGACAATACTTCCTAGTGTTCTGATCTGTGTGTAACCAACAGCTCAGTGGTTAAAACACTTTCATGAACCATTGGAAAATTCTGCTCTATTTCAGTAGTGATGATAGAAATTAGGGCTTCTTGTTCTGAGTGAATGAACACTTGTATTGCTGGGCTATTCATTAGAAATACCAAGGATTCATTTCCAGAAATTCAAGAAATTCCGTGGAAGCTGCTTTTTCCTCCTTGCAAAGTGTTTGAAGTGAAAATAAATTTTAAAGTAGTATGAATATTTTCTGTAACATGTATTTTTTCTGTTAATGGCTTATGTTTAGGGAACAATACATAGCATTTTATTAAAATCAGTTGTCCTGACATCCATGCATACACATGCCCCTTTCTTTATATGAAGAGCAGGCTCAGGGGTGGGTGTAGTTTGGTTTGGGGTTTTTATTTAAGTGTTAAATAGAAGAATCAATTAATCCTCTAAATCCAATGGGCTGCCAAGACACTGATCTGAAGAGAACGTGGAATGGGGAGGTTTCATCTGTGACTTTATAGTCCAACTATTTAAGGCATGCTCTTTGCATTTAATACAAATTTAATTTTTATTTAGCTAGATGGTTTCCCAGTAGCAGTAGAGTGTAATTGATGCTTTCATAAACCAAAATCTTCCTGCTGTGAGCCATTTTCCTTTTTCAGAATGCTGCCTGGAACTTTGGCCTCAGCCTACAGTGACATCTGAGGAGTTTCACATTGAAAATGACATCAGCTTCCTGTTCAGTGTTTGGCAGGACATTAATGTACAAATATCTCAAGATGTTTGTTTTTGCAATGTTAAGAAGTTTGACAAGGCAATTCTAAATGAGAGGAGGAGCAGTTCAGGTATAGGGCTCAGGGAGCAAACAGCTAATCCTATTTCCTTAAGGTAACCTGATGGTTAAAGAGACAAAAATTAAAATTAGACACTTCAAAATAACTGAGATATTCCCGATAACAGAACATTTTAGTTGACACAGATAGTGAACAATACTCTTAAAATCTTTTTTTCTGGAGTTTGTAGTGTAAAATCTGAAAAGCATCTTGGATTTTCCAATCTTGATGCTGAAGTCTTTGGTAGAAAAAAAATTTATGTACTTTTCAGTGTCTAAGTCTGCAAACACGGGAAGGAAGGAAGGAAGGAAGGAAGGAAGGAAGGAAGGAAGGAAGGAAGGAAGGAAGGAAGGAAGGAAGGAAGGAA
>JAWMRF010000207.1:7032954-7071746 GCA_035221435.1 Sphenopsis melanotis
AGGAAGGAAGGAAGGAAGGAAGGAAGGAAGGAAGGAAGGAAGGAAGGAAGGAAGGAAGGAAGGAAGGAAGGAAATGGTTCTATCAGGGAAATGTTTCACTGGTTTTCGTTAATATAATGAAAATTTGATGACCATTTATCAGATCTAATTAATTTTTCAAATTAACCTGTGGGACTACAGAATGTAGATTTTCTTAATTATGGCAATGTGGTTTCCATTACCATTCCATTATTATACCATCCTATTTATGACTTTTTGGTAATAATTGCGGGGCATAATTTTCACTGATATTATCACACCCCAAATTGGTCATTCTGCTGCACATTATTTCATAGAAGCTGTTAGGTGCACCTGCTAGGAAGGCATACTGCAAAGTTTAATAATGTTTCAAAGAGAGATTAAAAAATTAAGAATTTCTAGAGATTATTAATTGATAGTGTCTAGATGCAATGGTGATTGACTTCTCTCATTATAATGGTGAACTTTGGTGTAAGATATGATAGCATTAATGTTTCCCACTGTTTGTCATGGAAAATTAAGTATTTAATTTGGCTAAACTAATTCAGTTCATTTTCAAAGAATAACTCCTCAGTAAAACTTTCCTCAGTGCCTTCAGTTTTCTCTTTCAGAGCTTGAACACAAGTCCATGCAATTTTCCCCAGCCAGGGCATGCCCACATAGGTGAATTAAATTATTTGCAGTTGTACTGGAGAGTGAATACTGGAAACAGCAGAAAATAACAACTACTAAGCAGCGTTGTGCTGGTGCAGCACTGTGGTGTGTGCACAAATTATGGTTTCTGGGAGAGTAAGAAAGAGTTTGATGTCTTTTGGTTTAGCCCAAGTGACTGTGACCATCAAATAAAGATGTCACAGAGCTTTAGCTGCTGCAATATCAGCCAGTGCTTGGCAGATTTGTTCAAGTTCTGGCTTCTCTGATTGGAACAGATTCCATGTTTTACTCAATTCACCTCAGCACTGCTCATTCTTTTGCACTCCTTAGTAGCCACTGAAGCCTCCTCAACTATTTCGAATTATTTTGCCGTGAGATGTCCCAGGTTCACAAAATGTTGACTGTAGCAACTTAAAAAGCCCAAACTGTTGTCACTCAAAGACCCACTATGAGTGCTTGTTGTAAAGGAACATTATGGCTTTTCAAAAACCTCACACAGAAGCAGCAAGGACTACATTTTTATCTGTGGGCAAGGGATGATAATAATTTTGAGAACTTAAATTTGAGCAAGTAGTCCCTGGCACCAGAGGAATGCCAGTCATTTTCTTTTTTTTTTTTTACAGTGGGCAATTAAAATGCATGAGTCTAGAATCCTCTCTGGGTTTGTGAGATAAAACACCATGAAGTTGATTGGACTTCTTTTCCCTTGCAAAGTGGAGCTTCCCTTTGATTCTGAGGAAAGTCCTAGCTCTGTTTGATTATAAGGTCCTGCACAAATCCTCCAGGGAGGTAAGCAGAGGTCCCTGCACGTTGTGTCTGTCATAATTTTCTTATAACAGCTCTATTATGGATAAATCCCTGGAATTCAGCTGTAAAGCTCAGCAGGTCCCCTTCTGATATCCTTCACATTTGGATAATTAACTGAGCTGTTTGAACAACAGAAACTTTATAATGTTCAGCAGTGGGAGTCTAGCAGCTGATCAGCTTTACCTTCATCAGCACTTGTCATTTTAACACTTGAAGGGTAATGTTTCAGGATGAATATAATCTTCAGCAGGAAAATAAAAGATTTTAAATGTACAGGAAAATAAGGGCTTCAATAAATTTGTTATGCAGACTCTAATGCTCCTTGTGTTGCATTGCTCATGTACTCTGTGCTGCTGCCTTAAGAAGGATTTAGTCAACCTTGTATCTCCACAAAACAGGCTTTGCCTCATTGCAATGGAAAAACAAGTGAAGAATCCTCACAAAAGCATCCCTGACACCCTGAGAAATGGCATGCAGGAAACCTTCGTGCTGATCAGAGCAGTCTTACCCAGACAAAACTTATTTGTTTAGAAACAGTAAAATTAAATAGCTTCCTATTTTTTCCTTCAATTCTTTTAATAGGTAAAAATTACCTAAGTACCAAGCCTCTCTGCGTAGCTCAAACAAGCAAAGTTGTTGGTTTCTACTGAAATTCAGGTCTATAGGACACTGAAATGTGATCCTAATTGACATTTATTTATTTCCAGCTGCCACAAAGACCCTTTGTAATTAAGAGTGGTTCGTAAATCACGGTGCACTACTTACAAGCCTACTGTTGCAGTAGAAAATTAATAATTATAGTGAGATGTTCTTTTGAGACAGCCAATCACAACTGGAATAGGAAATATGTTTTAAAATATAGCAAAAGCAACATATGCACGGTGGTTAGAAATATCCACATTTATTGAAGCAATTTAATCTAAATTTAATGACCTACAGTTAAACTACCAAAATAATCCTCAAAGGTTTATTCGCTATTCTTAAGTTTCTGGATGCATAGAGTCCTAAAGAACATAAATATAACCTGACAGAACGCTGTAAGTTTAAAGAAAGAAAATTCTCTACACTGAGATAATTCATTATCTCCTGGTTAAAAACATTTCCGTGGGTGAGTTTGTAAGAAGAGGCGCTGATTCCCACGAGATTCACAGTGATGGGCGTTACAATGCACCAGGTTAGGCCAGGTTGGTGTTTGCCTTCTGAAGAGAATTGTTCAGCATTTGCTTCCTTCCCCTCCTGTGACCCCCACAGCTCGGGTAAGAGCAAGCACAACAAACGCTGGGTTGTGTCAGTGTGGCTGATAGCAGAGAGGCTGTTCTGAGCCATTCTTAGCACAAAATAGGCTGCTTCCTGTGAGATAAGTAGGATGCCTTTTCAGTTAAAGAGGTGCCAGTTTCTCCAGGTCTTTATGCTCCTCTGAGATGTGAACTTATTCTTCAACAACACAAGCAATGTCTAGGCTTGTTAGCATGGCCTCCCCTGATAATATTTCTTTATTCTAATAGAGTGAAAGAATATCTGGTATAGTTAGTCACTCTACAGCCAGGTTAACTTGAATATTTCATTAAGACAGAGGCCGTTAAACTGTACCTGCAGTTAGATAAAACAAAACTCAGTGTTAAGCATATCAGGATTCTCTCTGACACCTTTCTCATATTGCTCTGCATAATTTTTTGTAATTTTTTGTAATGCTTAAGGAATATCTCTCATCTCTTTCTTATGAGTGCCTTGTGTTAGAATTGTCTCTGCAATGCTCAACTCAAAAAAAAAATTGATATACTGAAAGGCTTTAATCACCTATTAGAGCTCAGATAAGCCAATATTAAAACACATTTATGCACGAACAGCTAATAACTAATAACTGAAAGAAATTACATGCAACTTGAGAAACCATTTCTTAATTGTTGCTCATTACAATAAATTATGGTATAATATCCCATTTACAATGATGGAAATAGAATATAGCAGCAGTTGTGCTGTCAATTTATCTTTCATTCTAGCTTTTTATGGCAGTTATGTTTTGAAAATAATTTGTCCTGATCAGATGGTGTTATATTTTACCAGCTAATAGCTACACCTCCTTGCAAGCATATCCTTAGAGAGGCATTGGGTTAAACATTAAGACTTACACTTATTAGAGCTAATTGAATGTCATAGTAGTGAACATAAGGAGCTGTTGCTGTGCGTCAAACAATCTGCAAATCTATAGATCCTTACAGCTGCATTGCTATCTACAGCTTTATTTATTGTAGGCCATACAGGAATTTTTTAGAGAGCTGATGTGGAAAAATTAACTGAACATAGACATAAGATAAACAGCAAATAATTTGTTATTATTGTAGTGAAGGTTCAGCCCGCTCAGTGGATGTGGCTTTTGTCTATGGGGAATCTTGGTACTGTGCATCTTCAGCTGGATGCCTCACCTGGATTTAGGGACATCTGGACCCAAAGGAGGAGAGCAAACCACCAAACTGGGAGCACACTGATCATCTGCAGTTCCCAAATATTATGAGTCCTTCAGGATCAGGGCCTGATTGATGTGAAGCTTTTGCTCGAATTCACTAACTCATAAGGACTCAAATATAAAACAAGTTTGGGTTTCCTTGCAATCCAATCACAATTTACCACTTCTTTCTTTCTTTGTTGTTAAACCAATGTCTCAAGTGCCAACACAATAAGCAGACAGGAAAAATGATTTTTCATTTTAATCGGAAATTAAATAAATAATTTCAATTATCTATATTTCAATACTATTATTTTAACTTTATTTTATATTTCTCATGGTTTCATTCTCAGTTTAGTCAATTCCACTGTCTCAAGCTGTTTCTGTAAAGGATAACTACAGCTTTGATTATGGAGAGGTCTACTCCATGCAGTGGAATCAGAGAATTTTCTGAAGTGACATCAGACTGAGCTGACAGAAAATATGACTGAAAACCTTCCAATGTTTATAGCTAAGCTTCTCTATTAGACTTATTTATGTTTATTAGGGAGCATTTGGCACCTACAGGAATGGCCATAGATTTGTTCTAATGGGTTTCCCAAACAGCTGCTCGATGAGTGGAGCTGGGGATGTTCGAGAGAAGCTTTCTGTCCTCTGCTCCTCCTTTTGCCATGATCTCTGCTTATTATAGGCATGATTGCACTGCTGACTCTGCCCTGCAAAGCCGTGACTTTGGGGGCTAATAAATGTTTTCCTGCTTTCACCCCGGCTTTAAATATTTGTCTCTGTTTGCCTCTGAAAAAGTGCCTGCCCTTCAGGAGTGTGTGGCATACAAATAATTAGTGCTTGTCAAGGGAGGGAAAAGGAGAAAGGTGAGAAATGCAGTGCACATCTAAAATGAAATTGAGAGTCAGAGACATTTGGATAAAAACCCATAAATGTAAAAGCTGCAAAAAAAATTTCTATTTTCAGTGACATTATAAACTAGAATCTGCCTCTGGTTTCTGTTTTTTCTGTACTATTCAACTGTACAAGTAAATTTTTTAGGTTGCACTTTGGAGATTAAATACTGTAGAATATCTATCTCTTTGCTTCACTTATTGTTTCTCTGAGGGGTTGCTACAAAAGGAAGCAAAAACCCTTTATACCAGAAGCCCTCTGTCATATAAGTTATCTCCTTCCATCCATAGTACTACTTTACAGGCTGAAATAAAAAGTAGATAAAAAGAGTTGGTACCATTAGATGAACCCTCTCAATCTCTTTTTTTTTCCTGGGGAAAAGGAACTGAGGGAAGAAGGTCATTGTTGTTTATTTTAGAAGTTATTAAACCCTTGTTTTATTTGTGTTCAGTACAGATTACTGAGACTTAAAAGTTCTGAAGCCTGGAAAGAAAAGGAGGGGCCTGGAAAAATACAGGCAAGAAAGAGAGAAGAAATGAAGAGAAATAGAGAGAATACATTAAGAAGGTAAGGTAAAAAAAAATGTCACAAGTGCATCTATGTCAGTGTGAAATATTAAAACACTTCTCTCTCTTCTCAGAATTATTCCCAAACTTTCTGTTGCATGAATACATTCAACCACTGAAATTTATGAATTATCATAGTGAAGAATTAAGGCTGATCTCCAGCTGCAGCATTCCTGATGTCAAAGCTATGTGGTATGCTCTTTAGTTCCCCTAAATCTTTGCCATTTTTTGCACAAATTTGTTACCTTGTGTAGTGCATTGCATAAGACAGAGATGACAGGATTGCTAAGGTTCATCATCCTGAGTTCCATTATTATACATGCACAATTCATTTTTATTCATTATTATATTGCTATTCTTTTCCTTAAAGGAGGCTCAAAGTGATTGAGGCTGGAACCGTGATGTTTCCAATAATTTAAAATATCTGACCTGAGACAAATAGGATCTGAATTTTTAGGCATGCCACGTCCTGCTAATGAGCTTTCAGCTACATCTGGTTTTCTGGGCAGGTAGGACTCTTGTCTTTTCTGTTTGAGATGCAGACTGCATTTCTTTGAGTACCAAATGAGATATAGCAGCCTCCTTCTACATCTGATCATGGTCCACCTGCTGAGCCATTAGAGCTCCCAGTTCAAAACCCAGCCCTTCACCCTGTGGTCCGTGGGAAAGCATAACTTTGGCTCCATATTTCCTCCCTGATGCTTGTCCAAGCAGTCAGAAATAAACTGCTGTACATAAGGCTGTGGAGGAATCCTTCCTTTTGAATCTCCTTTCATGAGAAGTTCTCTGCTTCTCCAAGGAGGGAAGTGGTTGATGTCAAGTCTTCAGATCTAAACAGCTGCCTACCAAGCCTGGCACTCACTGTTTTAGCAAAGTCAGTATTTTGACTTTCACGTATTCAGGATTACAAGTGTTTTTGACTTAGTTCTAGCTATTGGCCTTTAGATCTTTAGAAAACCAGACTTCAAACCTCTGGAGCAGAGTAATGTAAAAAGAGGCACTTGAAGCAGCCACTAGAGGAAAAGTGTGATTTAAATTAATTCCCTGAACCAAAGAATAACTGTACAACAGAGAGAAGGCATTTCACACACTCACACACACATATTTTTCATTATTGCTATCTAACCAGAAGTGAATTCTTTCCCTTTCTTGATAACCAAGCCAAAAAGACTGTCCCAACACCATATTCCTCTAGCTCATCACACTCCTGTGTCCTATTTCTTCATGTGCTCCATTCAGGTCAGAGATGGGAAAAAAACCTGTTTTTCATTGCACTGACAAGCTGTCATCCAGTTCCTGGGGTGAATGGTAGCACGATGCCAGCTCAACAGATAAGGAGTTGTTTACATTTCTAGTAATTTTAATTGAATGTGTTAAATTAATAGACACATTCCAAGACAAATAAAACCAAGATTCCAATCCAGAAAAAAAAAGCATTTTAATCATTTGGTATCCATACCCAGATTTAACTGCTGCAGAAATGAGATTGAAGAGGTGTCTGCAACCTTATCTTTGACCCTGTGTCTATACAGCATCTACAGCACTAAAGAAAGCATTCAAAATACCATTTTTAAAGCTAGAATTTGCTTTTTTAGACATTAGGCTGCAAGCAGCATTTTGTAGAGCAGCTAAAAGGCCACCTCAGCACACAGCACTCCTTGCATTTGCAGCCCTTGGGTTTAAAGGGAAGAAAAGGTTTGACTTCTTCTTTACAATTTTTATTGCTGCTAGAGAAACATTCCATGGCTGTTAGATATTTGGCATTGGTTTAGATGGAAAACCAGCTTGGATAAAGTAAAATGCTGGCTTTTCCTTTCTTTTTAACATATTCTTATGGCATATTTACTGCATAACCAGCGGATACTTTGCCAAGTTAGGATTAGGATTGAAAAAATTAGGTTCTGTGCAACCAAAGACCAAGAGGTTATTAAAGTAAGAACTTGGCTAGTACCCCTCCAGGGAACTGCAAAGTATTACTGAGATATAGATACTGCAGAAAGGATAAGAATCCTTATGGAAAACATCTCCCTACTTGAATAAAAAAGGTCATTTGGTTGGGGCACTAGAAATATCAAAATCATAGTACAATATAACTCAAATTGTACTGTTGATATAAATTAGTATTAAAGCAAATCAGAATTGTATTTTCTGTAAATTCACTTTCTGTCCATCCAAAAAATAAAAAAGCCAAAAACTCAAAAAAAACCCCCAAACAAATAAACCCAAAACAAAACCAAAAAAAGCCACCCCAAAATAAAAATTCTAAAAACCAAAAAACCGTAAAAAATTCCAACCTCACAGCATGGTTTTGATATTAAGCTGGTGCCACTTTTTCACATCTCCTTTGCAATTGGAGCTGGAAGAGCAGAGGTTGTAATTTCACACCGTTGCCATCTGCAGACATTTCCCCTTTAATAATGGAGAAATTCTGGCTGTTGGAATACACTGAGCTCACCTTATCAGCCCTTCTTTTGGAAGGATCTGCAATCTTCCACAGAGGATTACTTCCACCAGGAGTAGATCTTTCTTCCCTTTCTGCTGCACATTCTTTTTCTGTGGGTGCTCTTCCACACACAAATCTTCCTGCTGCTGTTTAACAGTGACTGTTTCCAAAATAACACCCCTTTTCTTTTTTTTTATTCTTTAAATGATGCGTTAATGAAAAGGTAAGCACACAAAAAAAAGAAAGTATCCCCCCTAATCTTACTGCAGTAGGCCTTTAAGTGCTTTTATATTTCAATAATGAAAAACAAATGTTAATATTACAGTAACCTGAGTTTAACCTCAGAATGCTGCTGTAAGGGGCAAATATATCATTATCTCCATTCACCAGTGGTAGCCTGAAGCAGAGATAGATTTTTGTGTGTCTGGCCCAAGGTCATGTAGAAATGCTTTAGCAGAAGTATAATTAGATGCAAGATCTCCTGAGTTCTAGTCTAATATTTAATAACTGTCCTTTCTGTGCTCTTAATGGTAATGGGAGGCATTTATACTTACCTAGGAGAACATTAGCCTGAAGAAATGGTTCTTTTCCAAGAATGGCAGAAAAGAATTTTGTACCGTCTGTGATGACTTTTCTCGACCTCAGCACACAGTTAGCTAAATTTTTCTGGACTTAAACTCAGTAATAAAAAAAATCCAAGAGGTTGCAAAGTGCAATTCAGCAGGGCCTGTACAGTTGGCATTGTGAGGTTCCAGCTTGGTGTTGCTTCAGAGTTGTGAGTGATATATATTCTGTTTAGAAATAGAGAGGAATTTTTTTTCCTGCTGTTTTTGGCTGCTGGCCTTTTATCAGTCCATTTTAAGAAATAAGAAGTCAAACAGGTTACTGGGGGATGTATGCATCAACAACGTGTGTGATACTTTCTGCAGTCAGCTAATTTCTTCTGGGCCACAAAAGGTAAAATGCCTCCTTGCTCTTCCGAAAGCTAACAGAGAGGAGAAACACAATTATTCATTGTCAGAAAGATGTGACAATAGATGAAATCAGAGAAGGAGATCTGTTCATTCTTTTGTCATTGTTTTCTGTTGTCAATATTATTTGTTTGTCTGTTTTCTGTAGCAGAGCAGTGCTTTCAAGGCCTCTGTTCTGCATTTATTTTACCATATGTGCTCACCTCCATGTGGTCCCACTATGGACTGAACCACAACTTTCAAAGCTCATATATGTGTTTTTAGCATTTATCCTTCTGATGCCTGTATCCTTCATTAAAATTAAATTTTCTTCATTAAAAATTTTCTTCATTTCATCCTTCATTAAAATTAAATTCATGTACCAAAGATATACATGCAGGGATGTCACAAAAGGATTCAGAGAAGAGAAACGCAATTATTCATTGGCAGAAAGATGTGGCAATAGATGAAATCAAAGAAGGAGATTTGTTCATCCTTTTGCCATTGTTTTCTCTTAATATTATTTGTTTGTCTGTTTTCTGTAGCAATGCTTCCAAGGCCTCTGTCCTGCCAGAACTGGCAGAGCACAGGGGGACACTTCACCCATGTATTGCATTTATTCTAACACATGTGCTCACCTCCATGTGGTCCCACTATGGACAGAACCACAACTTTCAAAGCTCAAATATGTGTTTTTAGCATTTATCCTTCTGATGCCTGTATCCTTCATTAAAATTAAATTCATGTACCAAAGATATACATGCAGGGATGTCACAAAAGGATTCAGATCTTCAATTAAAATTTTATAGGAAAAATAAAATGAGTCTTAGAGGGGCAAAATACTTCTTTGAAGCCTCACTAAGTTGCTTAGAAAAAAACCCCAAACAACTATGAAGTCTCTGTATATCACAGTAATATCTGTGTTGCAAAAGATTGCCAGTGACATGGAAATTAGGTTTTTGTTCAAACACAGCAAGTGATGCAGTTCCACTAGTGACATTGAGCATGGAAACATCTCCAAAAGATCTTTCTGAGATGTGAGGCAGTGTTAAATGGTGGGTTTGTTGCTGATTTTTTAATTTTTCCATTGTTCCAGTGCCAAATTATTGAACTTAAGTTCACTGCTATTCCAAAATGTCTCTCTTCATGAAATTCAGCAATGGTGACAAAGACAGGACCAAGCTCCTTACATAGGAGATGTTACAAACCAAATATAGGTTGCTATAACCTACTTGCTAATAAAAGTCCACAGGAAAAAAAGGTGAACGACACAATTTATTTGTCCTTGCTGAATCCAGAAAAGACCTAACTCTTTAGTAATGTCACCCAATAGATGGCAGCAGCATCTTTATAATGAAATACTCTTTCAGCAAGTGCAGAGACATTTGGGATGAATTTCAGCTTCTGCCTGCCAATTGACAAAAGAAATATGGTACTTTTTCTTTTAAGAAGTAGCATTATAGGAAAACATAGCAAAGTGCATTTTTTCTAATGGACTTTTGTCAGTTCTACTTAATGCAACCAAAATTTCATTCACTGGGAGTGTTGCTATTCACACTAATCAAGAGGAAAGAGTACAGGTTGAATGGTTCCAAATGGTCATTGATTCCTGACTGCAAAATACCTTGTTTCTCTTTATTGAACAAAAGCTGCAAGAGGAAATCTCCATCCCATTATGAGAAATATAGAAATATGTCTGCACACAGTGCACGTGCATGTGAATATATAATAATTTATTTTATTTTAAAGACGGTAAAATAAATTAAAGTGCTTGGGTGTGCACACACACAAGCAGGCAGTCTTCAAGCTGTCAATTGACAAAAAAAAAGAAAAAAGCTTGTGGGACAAAACATTTTTAAATATGCTGTTGTTGCATGGCTATTACTTAAGAAAGAAAGAGGAATAGATCTGTATATGAATTCTAGGAAAGATGAATCTACATCAACAAAGATGAACACTAAAAACACGGACATGTCAAGATCAAATACAATTCCATTCACAAATAATTCATATATTTGACAACAATTGTTGCCTAATTTAGTGGAAAACTGAAAGTCAGGTGAGCGATTTTCACATTTTGTTTTAAGAAAATGCTTCAAACTCATTGATCACTCTGAATGCCAGCACTGTTATGTTCAGAGCAAAAAAAGATTCCTGGTTGGAAAGTAAAAAAAAAAACAACTTGCTGATCACTTTCAGAATAATCTTCCCTTTCTCAGTTTGAAAATGTAATTAATTCATTAGATGCCTATTTACCAGATGTAAATATTATGGGTACTATTAATTCCTGATTCTGAAAATAACAGAATGTGGTCACCAGAATCACCTCACCACACACATAGTGTGTTATTATTTTCTCAGCAATAACAGGACAGCTTGAGGTAGACTGTCATTAAAATAATCCTGTTTACACTTCTAGAAAATACACTGTATATCTTTACATGTTTCTTTGTGGTTTTTAGAATAGATTGACATTTTTTTAAAGATGGTAAAATAAATTAAACTGTAACTTGAAAAGAAAATTGTATAACTATCAGAAGAGCAATGCCTTCTGTTCAGCATATCCTGTGACATTTTATGTCCTTCCCCCACTAAAATACCTTGACTTTGAACAGGGCACTTTGCATTAGCAGAGAAACCCCTATGCACCCATAATTACAGGCAGTTGTTAATTTTTATAAGCAGGGCATGATTTTGGAATAATCAAAACCACGAAATCCATTCTGCAATACTGTTCTTATTTGAAAGAGGGATTTTAAAATTAGGATAATTAAGGTGAAAATATCATAACCTCCTCTCTTATTGACAAGCTAAATCACATCAAGTAAGAGCTGGCTGAATTCTCTCTTCTTTTGAAATGTTCTCTAAAAAAACTGGTGAGGTATAGTTCAGACTGATGCTTGATGCCTAATTAGTTGTGTGTGGAACTGTTGTGCAATGATTGTAGCAACATGTAAACTAATAGCTGTTATATGTTATATTTTTAACTTTTGAATAGAAGCATAGGAAATGGAAAGGGCAACTGGAAGGAAGATGAAATTAGGATTTGTGAAATTTTGCAAATATATGGTAGGGGACCTAATGATCATCCATTTTCTGTGGCCCTCTTCTAGGAAAGCTGTGGTAAAATTACTGATAAGGAGTTGAAATGGTAGAGCAAAAGAAGAGCTTTCATACAGAAGGAGACGACAGTTCTTTAAAGAAGGAAAGGGCAGATTCATTTGGGGACTATTTGCAAATGTCCTTGCCTTGTTGTATTGATTTTGGTACTGCAAATACCATTTTAGCTCCCCAAGAGGTCTTTAAATGAAGACAACACAGAAAGAGGCAAACACCCATTTTTTCTCAGTTCAAGATCTGCACCTTCACTGATCAATCTTCCAGACATGATGCAGCATTCTATTTGTACAAAAAAAAGTGAGAGTAATTGCTTTGGTTGGCACCAATCCCACCAAATTTTGAGCACTTAATTGAAAATCCTAATTAGCAGTGTAGTTGTCCTGGGTTCTTGTATAAATCAATAGAGAGAAGCTTCTGGAGGATAATTCAGGCCTTCCATTAACTCTGTCACTGCAGGACAAGCAGCCTTTCTCCACTAAGTCTTAATCATCTTTTTGCTAACAAATGGTTGTTATGTTGTTTCACATCATAGGGGTGAGGTTCAAAGTTTTAAAAACCAGACTCTTAAAGTGGTTCATTTTTCATTTTCGTGCCATAGCAGATTTTTTTATTTCCTCTGTCTCCCTTTTCTACCATTCTTTATATTGATCTGCTCTTAATGTTTGGGTGAATGTAGAGGAATCAAAACTCTGATTCAGAACATGATTTTCAAGGATAGAAAAAAAAAAAAAGTAAAAAAAAAAGTTACAACATTGGTCCTTTAAAACATCTGAAGAAGTCCAGTCTTTTCTTGAGGATCTTTAAACAGTGGCATGAAAGGTAATGGATAGCTGCTCTCTGCCTTGAACTGAGCTCTTTCATAACATTCCTTAAAGTAATTTGTATTTCTCCTTGATTTTCTATGAATTTTGTCATTCTGGGTTTTATATGCACACTGAATTCTCTCTCCCATTCCCAAACACAACCTCATTGCAGATAATGGCCTGTGATGGATTAATTTGCTATTTTTGAGCAATTGCTTTACTCGTTTCTTGTGTTCCCTACTTCAAATTCCCTGCAGGTATCAAAGCCTAGAGAGTCTTAGACCTGAAGACCAGAACTGCAGACAGACTTGACGAGATACTGACATCCATCTCAGCTCCATGTTCAGATGGTGAGATCACAAATTTTCTGTTCCCTGCCTTTAGCACTGAAAAAAGTAGTGCTTTAGTTTTGACGTGAGGGTTTTGAATTGGTTGGACCAGGCTGGGCTTTCACTCTCAGGTCTAGCTCAGGTTGCTTGAAGTGCAACAGGTATTTTTTTTTTTCCCCTCCACAAAAGCAACAGAACATTATTTTTAGGTGCCTGAAGAGTTGGCTGGCTGAGTCACAAACCAACCCATGTAATCATCTTCAGAACCTAATAGCGTTCAAGAGAACAGGGGTGCAGACTGCAGGACAAAGGAAAGCCATAAAATGCACATAACAGCTCCCTTCAGCTCTGCAATCAGACCTGTATTTATTATTTCTCAGGATGTCGTAGTCCAGCATTTATAAAAATTTAAATATTAATTTTAGAAGTCTTAATTATAGCAACCAGAATAGTTCTGCTCAGTCCCAAAAATAATATAGCAAGAAGCTATTAGCAATTTACCTGATTGAGGAACAGGTAGAGGTTTAATTAGAAATGGAAAATATAGTTTGTTTCTATTTGCATAGTAAGTAGGAAAGGAATTTGCTCGTTTGGGGGAAGTTTTTACTTGTTTTTCATTACTGAAATAATAGGTTATCAACAAATTCACAGAAAACAATGTTCAATGGATGAAGAAAAACATATGATTTGCATTGATAAATTCCAGATTCTGGTCTATTTTGTTTACCTGTAAATATCAGATACACAGATTTCAATATGTAAACAGAGTCTTTTTACAGTAATCCATTTTTTTGATACATGAAAATAACATAATGTACTCATTTGTTTCTCAATGGAAATCTCATTTTAATCACATCCTGCACTGGGGAGTAAATACTTCTTAGCTCTCTATTTTTGTCTCAAACAGTGCTTGTGCAATGAATTTCCAGTGGGATTTCCTGTCTTCCCATGGCTCCTATGGAGCTCTCCATACTGACTCCCAACAGCAACCCAGTTGAAATGGATTGCTCTTGAGTGTTACTGCTAGCAGCAGCAGTCCAGAAGACCATGCTATCATAAATACAGAAAAAAAAAAAATTCATTGATAATTATTGTTAGAATGGAAAGAGTGAAGTTGGGATCTGATCAGACTGGGCCAGGTCCCACAGGTCCTGCTGTGGAGACATCACATTACAAGTAGATCAAGCAAAACAAGAATGTCTGCTCCCCATTTCATGAAAGTACTATAAAATTTAAATACTTTGTTTTACATCCCAGAGAACACTTGATTTTTAACTACACTGTTAATTCAGATATTTTCCCTCCTTCATGCCCTACATTGAACTCAGTCATTTTCCTCTCATCTTTCAGGAGCACAGAACACGAGCTCCTGTTCTCTTCCTATTCTTTTCCCCTTTTTTTTCCCCCACCACCCCTAGTTTTCAGGATTTGCCTTTCAGGATGTCATTCACAACCCAATGACCCTTTCTTGGAGTTGCCAAAGTTATGATGTGTCTGAGCTGGTGTGAGAACTGTTACAATACTTCCCGTTAGTCTTAATTTACCTTTGATGGATACAGGGAAACCGTTTCATGATAAAAAAACCTTCCATCTATCCAGCGTAGATATTTGCAGTACAGTGAACACTGAGAAATACTCTCAAAACTGGAGTTCAGTACTCTCAAAAAAAAGATGCATATTTATTTACCGATTTTGTCCAAAGAGTAACTCTGCTTGAAGGAAAATAGTTCTATTATTCTGAGAGAATTTTCTCTTTAAAAGATTCAATACAGTGGGCTTGAGGGTAGGAAAAAGAAGACCAAGCAGATTAAATACTTTCTAGCCTGGCAATTTTGTTATTTTCCTGAGATTGGAATTCAAGTAGTTTTTTCTGGGAAGTAATCACTTCCCACGTTCTGCAACTTTTATTCTAGCAAGGTAGAATAAGACTTGCAGAATGTGAGAGAAAACAGTGAGTATGAGACACTGGAAAATAGAAAACTGAGGTTCATTCTTCAAAATTAAATCAATTTCTTTGTGCCAACAATAGACAGCTGGGCTTTTGCATTGCTTTTTTCCATCATGGCCATAAATTTTCTTCTGGGCATGAGATATTTGGTGGATTTTGGTGGTTGACTCTCTCCGCGAATGAACAATTTCTGATGAAAACATTTAACTGGAGAGTTTCTTACTGGCTGAAGACACTAGAGGGGGTTACTTCAGAGCTGTACAACATCATGCTCCTCCCTTAAAAAAAAACTGTGGTCAATTTTTTTTTTTTTCTGCAGCTGAATTAATCAGCAAAGATTTAGTGGAAATGGTGACAGTAAATTGCATAAGCTGTGTGTTGCCCCAAGTCTGGTCTAAATTAATCTTCTCTGAACTGTGCGTCCTGAATTTAGATCACCATACTGGCCTTTCCTGTAAATATTGTAGAAAATGTAGAATACAAATACCGTGTGAAATACAGTACCAAAATAAATTATCTGTTGCTACATCTTTAACACAAAACTTTCCTCATAAAAATTGAAGGAGGCTTTCACGCCTTTGGAAATGGTTTCTAATGATCCCTCATAAATTAATCCCTCTTTCTGGAAGTAGAACCCAAGAGAACATTGTTGATTGCCATCAAAAAGTGGTGTGCTGTACAATTTACATCAGTGGTCAGAAAATCACATCAGGACTGACAAAGCTGCATCTGTTACCAAGATTAGTTTGCACAGCTCTCACTTAGGGTGGATTTCTATTTTATACAGGTGTTGAAACAACTCAGCAATGAAAATAGACAGAGTAAATATACCATCAAAAATAAAAAAAAAAGAAATAGTCACCAAAACCCAAATGGCTTTCTCTGACAGTGCTGAATGTACCATCTGTTTCCATTGCATTATAAATTTATATAGGAAATTGCTATGCAGTGCTACTTCTGGGTAGCTTCTCATTTGCATTTGCTTTTGTTAAAAAAATGGGCCCAAGTGAAAACCAGCAGGCTGAAACCCACTGGACTTTGGAAGGAAGCATACAAACCAGCCTGGGGTGGTTCAGCCTGAGCCTGGATCCACAGCTAAATGGTGCAGCTGCCCACGCGTGCATCCCATGCTAAAACACAGCTTTGGATCCAGGCACCCCATGGCCCATCAGATGTTCAGGCTCCTGCTCCAAACTGTCCCCTTTTATTTCACAATTTACTTTAACAATTGATCCATGATGATGACACAAGGCTTACCACCCAGCTATGTTAAAAAAAATTAACCATAAAAAAAAAACCCATAAAAAAATAACCAAATAATCATTTGACTCAGGCAGCCAATGTAGCAATAAGGACACTTCCAGAGTGCACCAAGAGTACAAACTCAGTTGTCTTCGATTTGTTCTGTGCAGTAAAATTAAATTACTAGAACACAGAAGGATAAACATTTGCCATGGCCATGATTGTGATTAATCTCAATGTAAATCACCATCCAAAGCAACCTTTCATCCTGTGGCTGGAGGAAACTGAGTTACAGCTTTCTAACCCTGTATAATAGTCCAAATCACTTGCAGGCAGAAATGGAAAAGCCAGAGAGCTTGTCAAATCTACATTGGTGACATATTGTCTCTGCTGGACTCAGTGCTGGGCAAGAACAGATGTAAATGAAACTCCTCTCTGACATCCACTTATTTCCTTGCATTATCAGTTTTGGATAGACTTAAAAGGCAAAAGATGCAGAGCCAGCTCCAAAAGGTAGGTGTCTGTGGTGGATATGTCTGTCTCCATTAGGAGATGTATTTGTGGAGCAAGCATTTTCCTGTCCTTCAATAAAACTGAAATAATATTTTTATTTGGTTTAGTTGTCCCCATTCATTGTTAACTTTATGGGCTTTGGAAAGGAAGAGGAAGGAGAGTTTGGCAAAGATTGAATTTGCTTAAAGAAAGTTCTTGCTGTTCTCTTTGAGCTCGCTGTTGTGTAGGGGTGCTAGAATCAGCGTGAATGCAAAGCTTCCTGTGCTGTCTATTTGCATTGTTGGTAATCAGAAAAATGTTTTCAAAGATACAATCAAAGCAGTGTTGAACCCCTCTCACATCTGTGGGGTGCAAAGCGTTGTTTGCACAATTTCTGAGAGAACATGGCAATAATATCCACACTTCTGCAGACCAGTAGGAAATGTAATTTTGACAGCAGGCTGGTGATATACACAAGTTGTGGGCTCCTGCTGGCTTACCACAGGAAAATTTGGATCCATCATTCCATATTCTGGGCTTAAACAGCTGCCTGGGAGTCACTGGGTGTTAGACTCCACTTGTGTCTCCAAGGCTGGCAGGACGAGCAAGGAAAATGTTCATTTGTTGTTCCTATGTTCTCCATCTTTTGTCTCTATAGACCTTAAATATCTGGGTTCTGGTATAATGTTGCATTATATGCTTGATCTGTTATGGTATAATGTTGCATTATATGTGGTAATGTGAAAATCCAGATAAATACATAAATAACAGATATTTGGAATTAACTCCTTTACATACAGTAAAAGATCCTGGTTACTTCTCTATATTATTTGTTAATGAACTGGAATTTTTCCTTGTAAAATTCTCAACTGTCATTTACTTGTTGATCAAGCCACTACTTTTTAACATTTTGAAATTGTATTCACCAACAATTTGGTATTAATGGATTTACATTTTTTTCTTTACACTGCCATGCCTCACTGATAGAATTCCAGAGAAGGAAGAGATCAAAATTAATATATTCATTGAGAAACTGCAGAATTAAGCCTGCTATGCATTCACTCCAAAGAACCTGAAAGTATGGAAGGCAGTGAATCTGGAAGCAGGAATATGATGAATATAAGGTAAAATCAGCATTTGTTGTAGATGGTAGATATGTAATGTTGTAGATCTGTAATGTTACAAATTATTGTGGATAAATTGGATGTTTAATTTAGCCACAGGTTTGTGACAATATGAGGGACCTCAGCTGTTTGACTGAAAGCTGTAATCCCAAATGGTGTTGAAACTGCTGTTGATTTTAATGTTGCTTATGTGTGGCTGGGTCACTGTCAGCTTTTACACCACCCTGCACCTGTACTTTCTGAAACCTGTGCTTTATAATCTGCCTCCTGGACAATACAATGTATGGCAGCATCAGCTTATGACTCTTTACAATCTGTGAGATGTATTCCTGTTTGGGAATTGTCCTATCCTATTTTAGCCATATCTACAGGGACAAGGATGCAGTCTGCTGCAGAAAAGAACCTGGTGGTGTTTCTGCATCTTTGTAAAGCTGTGTCTGGAGCCACAGGGTGGGCCTGCCTTGTGTCCTTACCATGGCTTACCCTTGCTCAGTTGTATCCCTTGAAGTGTCTGCACTGGCGTAGCCAAAAAAGGTGAATATCAGAGGAAGAACTGGGTTTGGAATGCACTTTATAGGGCTTTCTTTGTAGGCACACTGGGCAAAGGAATCAAGAAAAAACCTTAACAGACCTTTTCCTATTTAGACTGTGCACTTGTCCCTTGTTCGGATGGTTTTCCTCAGTGGTATTACTGTACTGCCTGAAAATGAACAGATTGATTGTGATACCCAAGGATCTAAGAGGGTTAGAAACCCTTCAAGGGGACAAGAGGACACAGGTCCTGTGAACATTTAATTAAATTACACTTATTATGTTCCAAATTCTTTTGGATCAGAGAGCAGGAAAATGGTTCTGTATCTGTTTTTGAGCTTAGAGCTACCTATCTCCAAGCAATAAATGCAGGCCCAGTCTGTGTCTATGCCAAGTTTTAGACTTTTTTTCCTGTTTTATACTGTCCATTCCTTTAGACATAAATGAGGAATGTTTGATTATGGACCAGGACTTCAGATCTCCCCCCACAGTGTAGACTTGGGCTCAGATCAATATAACCAAGGATTGCAGGTTACAAGTTTCAAATTGCAAGTAAATGCTCTTCTGTTTCCCTCTTTTTTTTTTTCTTCTTTTCTGTCCAAATGTTAGTTAGCAAAGCCAGTGAAATTTTGCTTTGTGAGGCATGAAATTAAAGCAAACAAACCTGATATCTCATCACATCTTGTACAGTCAGTGAGAAAGTTGCTAAGTCTGAAAATGTAAAGGACTGAATAAACAGAAGAGTGATGATTACAGAGGGTGAATAAATTCAGAGGTTTACTTCAAAAATGGCAAAACATACAATGAAATATTTCTAGTGCAATTATGTGCTTTTTTTATATATTCCTGATTGGTGATTTATTCAATTAAATTTATTATGGACTCTGCTGAGTATACTTTTGGAAGGACAGAACATTAGAAGACTTTTTCCCCCCCTTGATTCTTTGTAAACAGAGTCCTGAGAATTGTTATGCATTTAATGTATAAAAATATCAGCCTATCTTATTTATTTGATGAAATCAAATCAGTTTCTGGCCCCCTTTTCACAGAGTCCTGCAATAACCAACACCCGGATGTTATTAAGGACTCATTTCACAACAGAGACAATGAGTAAAACAGAGAGTAAATTAATTGTCTGGGGTCACAACATAGAATCAGTGACTGACATGTCAATGAAATCAATGCACAGCAGCTTCTTTTTAATGTAAATGCTATTGCATCTTTTAACCTGGTACTGTCCTGAGATCATGCAATACTTGGTGATGAAAATGTTCAGCCAAATTTCCTGTTCTAGATTTGCTGTTAATAGAAATGGTAGCCATGTTATGCTAAACACTCAGAATCTACAGATAGATAGAGATTTTTCTGCTCACTAGAAACTAAAAATAAAACAACTTTCTGGCAGTGCTAAAGCAACTTAAGAGTCGTATTGATCAAATTGAACCATGAAGGTGTTTAGGTTTATGGCTATCTTACCCATCAAAAAATATTTAGAGAAAAGAAATTTTCATAAATTTCTATGAGGAGAAAAGAACTCCTCATAGCTGTTGGCAGCAGCAGAAAGAAAGCAGACTTACATTGATAATTTACTAGTTAATATTTTCTGGGGGACCACATCCATCTCTCTCTTACCTCCAAGACACAGATGTGAAAGGGCAGAAGATTTGCTGCCACCTGATAAGGAGCTGCCAAAGTATTCCTCTGTCTTGCATGCAAGCTATGTCAACTTTAGGAGTTCTCAGCAGCTGGGAATAGTAGCTCAGTGTTGAAAATTCAACATAATCAATTCTCCTTTTCAGTAGGTGTCTTTTTTTCCCCATTGAGCCTTCAAAGAGGTGGAGAAATAAGATCTAAGGCAGATATATTTCAAGGTAAAATAATCTCTGCAGTGTTCTTTAACCATTTTTCCAGCTCCTGAAGATGTTGAGGTGTGCATTCTGTCTCTCCAGCTGGCCAAGAGAATGCCACAGAGCACTGCAGCTTGACAGGGTCATCCCAGGAGATAATGCCACAATTTACTGCTGCTTCACTCCAATAGAACTGATCCTTTGAAAAAAGGATCAGGTGTTTGTCTGTAAAGTTGGAAGGTCTTGTACTGCAGCTACAGTTTGCTCTGCAGAAGTAATGAGAAAAGATTTGAGCTTTGCAGGCTCTCAAAGCTATATCTTTTACAAGCATTAGGAGAAAACCATGAACTTGAAATCTCATTCTAAGAAATTTTAGAAGCATCTGGCCTCCTAGAGGGCCTTGTCAGCCAGTTTTTGTGGAATTACAGCTACACTATTCTATTTTTTTCTTTCTACTGTTGCAGGAAAGAACACACAAGTGACAGGACTAGACTGGGAAGAAGAAGGGAAATAACCACACAGTTTTTCAATAGAAAAAAATAAGTAGACTTTATTTTAACAAAGAAAGGAGAAATTATTTCCCTGCTGCATCTCTACATGCTGTACCTCAAAACACAGGGAATATAATAGGCTGGCTGTATCACTTTCAATTTTTCCAGGATAATCCACTGAAAAAATTATTGTCGTCCAAAAAAACCCTATGTAGATGGTAGTAGGTTTTGAAAAATATGTAGATAAATCTAAATTTGTCAGTGACCATAGAAATGAAAGGATTACCAGTCACTGTGTTAGTGATGTCATTTCTAATGTTCAAACTTTGGGGAATAACTGACTAAATACTAAACTGTATCGCCTTGTAAGGACTCTTTAACAAATCTGTTAATCTTTCAAGGATGTTAATGCGTGTGATACAAGGAAAAATTCCTCCTCTGACCCATGGAAAGTCTAGACAGTTAGACACCTGTGTCTGCACTCCTTCCCTAAAAAAAATAACTGGACTAGATATTGGAAAAAAAAACCTCAGTAAAACAGCATAGACATAACATGTAGTGGGGAAAATGGTAGATATCTTGAACAGGTCAAATAACAAAACTTTTGTCAAAAGAATGTTAATGTCCTTTAATTTAAATTCTTCTCAGTTTGAATACTGAATGCTTGTCTTGATTGGTGTTTTTACACTCAGTCACTTGTACTGTGCTGAATAACTCGAATTAATATTTTATTCTTTTATATTAAATAAAATTTATAATATAATTGAATTATGATTATATTGTAATTATAATATATAATATATGTCATATATTATAGATATATAATATATATTATATGTTATTATATAATAATATAATAATATATTGTTACAATACATTATAATGTATTATAATATATTATAATTATATTATAATATAATAAAATAATGATTATAATTATATAATATATTATAATATATAATATATAATATATAATGTATAATATATAATATATAATATTATAATTATAATATAATTGAACAGTATCATCTACTCCTCCATTACTTGGAATTATTAATTGCAACATTTGTTCAGCATTTGATTAGGTGACGTTTAACATTGAATTCCTAACCTGTCACATTGTCTCTTTTAAGGATAATTTTGCAAATAATCACAATCAGGCATCATTTATTCTGTGTAGCTCAGTTAACTGCGCTGTAAGGTACCTGGTAACAATCTCTGTGAAATGTTTGTAAAATTAGGATTTTAAATTTTAAACATTTAAGTAAAAAAGCTGCATAGTGGCCTGAAAATTTAGAATTCTATTATTTTCACATTATTTAATATTAAATAAGCCCACTTTCACCTATACATTAAATTATATTTTTTTTGTGAGGGAGAATACACAGCTGAAAAGGGACATTTCTGGAATCTAGGAAGGGATTCAGTAGTTTAGATTTGTAGCTTTTGCACAGCTTGTGTTTCCATAATCTCCACAGTCTTTAGAGATGACCATTTGCCAATGTTTTAACTCTTAAATCTACGCTTATTGATGGCTTTAATGCGCTTTTCTCTTAGTAAATAATTTGATGTGTATGTTTTCATTTACAAAGTATTCTTGTGCTCTTAACTACCAAATCAAGTGATCCAACCTATCCTCCTTATGTCTAAGCACAGTCACCATTCTGTCCCTTTTCTGTTTAGCAATAATCTGAGAAAATTATAACCTTGTTTCTGTATGCCATTATGGCATTAATATTAAAAGCAAAGTGGTGGAGACCCTGCCTAATTCTTAAGTTCCAGATCTATTATCTGTCTGATCAATAACTCTGGCCAGATCTCTGTAGTTGTCAAAGTGAGCCCAGCTTTGTGTGAAATCTGTTGATTTATCCCAGCCAAACATCATGCCCGCAGCATCTGCATCTGCCCTGACTGCTTTTTCCACTTTGATGCAGCAGTAAAAATACTTTCCAAGCTAGTTTCTATAGCTGGTTCAAAAGTAAGCAAAGGTTTTTAAATCAAATTCATAAGCACAAGTAGGTTTCTGAGGACGGGGGTCAGATTTGGAATAGTTGTGCTCCACAGTGGGCTGCTGATCACATGCCATGGATCTCCTAACATCTTCTGGTTAAGTGCACAAATGTTCACCAGTCTCAGATGCTTTAATTGTTTGAAATGGAGCAATTATGCATCTAAGTATTACTCCAGGACATGCCAGTGAGGGGGTGTGATGGGAGGAGGATTTGTTATTATTTGCAGAAGGATTGTCAGCCAATATAATAATTGAAACAGTCCAGCAGGCACCCACTATCAGATGCGAGAGCACATAAACCCAAAATTTCACCAAAAATAGCCTGAAAATGAGTTTTCTGAACTGTTCCAGGAGAACTTTACACATAGCAAATGCATTAAAGAAAATGAGACCTTGCTTATGAACAATTCATAAATCTAATAGGACTAAGGTGGTACCAAATAATATTCATGCAAAAGAAAGTGATAGCTCTATTACCTCCCGGTCAGCAAGGTACATGGAAAATTTTGCATATTGCCCACCTCTTCAACTCTATCTTTATTTGGTCTCTGCACAATTAAATTACAACTGAAATGAAAGAATTTGGTTTATAGTTTGTCTGGGTAGCCCTAGGCTCTTCTTCATGTAATGAGTATTTTTTGGCTTCATGAAGTATAAGGACTAGAAATAGAATCACAGAATGGTTTAGGCTGGAAGGGACCCTCAAAGGCCATCTAGTCCAGCCCTTCTGCAATGAGCAGGCTTATCTTCAACTAGACCAGGTTGCTCAGAACCCCATCCAACCTGGCCTCAAATGTTCCCAGGGATGGAGCATCCACCAACTCTCTGGGAATGAGGAGTTGCCACTGTTTCACCACCCTTTTAATGAAAAGTTTCTTCTGACACCAAGTCTGAATCCGTCTGCTTTTAGCTTAAAACCATTTCTCCTTGTCCTGTTGGAGCAGGCCCTGCTAAAAAGTCTCTCCAAACTTTCTTATAAGCCCCCTTTGAGTAATGAAAGGCTGCAAAAAGTCTCCTAATAGAAGAGCTTTCTCTTCTCCAGGCTGAACCCCAACTTCCCAAGCACACAGAGCAGTTCCACAGCCCTCCACCATGTAAAACAAAGGATGTCTGTGCTTTTCCTCTTTGTTTTTATGAACAGCCCTCCTTGGTTTTGCACATGAGATGGTAAAACCACGCAGAAGATGGCTCCATTGGAAAAATTTAATGTTGGGACTTACCTGTTTATTATCTGCCTTAGTTAAGAGCTCCTCATCTTCATAAGCAAATCAGAACATTTCTTTTTTTCATGGTTTTTTTTTGGTGATGCCAACTCTGATTCTTTCCTTCTGCTGTGATTTTGATTTTAAATTTACTTACTAGTTTTTCTTTCTGCAATTGCTTCCATAGAGGGCTGGGTTTTTTTTTTTTTTTAGTAAAGGGAAAATCATCCTCAGCTATTTAAATGTTGTGAACATTTACTGAGCACCATTTTACTCTGTTGAAATTCTCTGTGCTATTTGATAGTTATTTTTAGTTTCATCCATTATTTTTCACTTGTTTTAGCAATCACAGTGATTTATGTTTCCCTCTGCTTTCAAAATGTGTATTTTTGAGGCAGATTTTGTTTTGAAAATGCTTAAATACTTAAACCTATGGGAACGTAGCAAGGTTATTTTGCATAATCTATTTCTCTAGGAAAGATGTGGAATATTTAAGCTATTTCTTCTCTCCAGTTACTGCAGCATCAATGCAGTCTGTGCATTTTGGTGATACCCTGTCATGGGCCAGAGCCTAAGCTCTTTTAACCTTCATTTTTATGAGGCAAGGCTTCTGGCCATTCAGTCTTGTAAGACAATTCTTTTGCATTTCTGAGCTACTGTGGAAATTGCACAGCTTCTAAAATCAGACCTGGGGCAGAGCTGAGCAGCTCCAGAGGGAAGACAAGGAGAGAGAAAAGACTCCTGGAAGTAGGGTTTGTTTTTTCTAAAGGAAAATAAAAGAGAGGCACGATGACAGTTTTCAAAATACATAGATTGTTTTAGGATTTAAAGGAATTAATTATTTTTGTTGTCCATGGGGATATAAAGAGAAAATTGTCTGAAATTGCATCAAGGGAGTTTGGAATAGGTGTACATGTATTTATACAGAGTATCCAGTGTGCTTATAATTTTATTGTAGGGCTCAAAATGTGTGTGTTTAAGTGCTTGCACATTTTGAGAGCCTTTGTGGTGTTTTCAGGGGTCCCCAGGACAAGGTGAGAGATGCGAATCTGACTCCGTGTTCTCAGAAGGCTGATTTATTATTTTATTATATGATATGATGGTATGATATGATATGATATCATAGAATGCTATACTAAAACTATACTAAAAAAAGAGAAAAGATACAGACAGAAGGCTTAAAAAGAATGAATAATAAAAACTTGTGACTCCTCAGAGCCTTGACACAGCTGGACCATTATTGGCCATTAAATTAAAACAATTCACATGTTTGATAAACAATCTCCAGACCACATTCCAGAGTAGCAAGCACAGGAGAAGCTGAGGAGAAAATCCTGGGCAAAGAGGATTTTTCAGAAAATATGATAGTGACAAGCCTTGTTGAAATGCATAGCTTAACTGATCTCCCTTCTCAAATTGGTTTTTATGCAGTGCAAATCAAATTTAAATTTCACAAAATTATTAATTGCTAATTGAGGGCTACTGAGAGATGACAATGTCCTAGATGGTTGCAAATTTCTTCCAGTGTCACTGTCTGTGTCTCTGCTCCAATGCTCTGAAATGAGTCAGTAGTCAGCTTTAATTTGCTCGGTTTAATTAAATTCCACCTGAATAAATGTGTTGCGCAAATGCTGAAATTTCCTGGATGATGTATGCAGCTGAGATCTAATTTGATCTACACAGCCCTAGATTGCAAGCTACTCTCTTCCAGAAAGGTGTGCTCGATGTAATTGCTTAAATAATAACTTAGATGAACTTGTAAGGATAATTATATAAAGAAGGCAAAGCAAAACTGCGCGCAGAAAACTATTTTTGAATGTGTCGTCATTATTCTTAGAATAACAAAAAATCATTAGCACACTAGAAGCATATTTCACTTTCAAAACACGCTCTTGTTAAGTGTAGCAACTTGTTTACTTATCCTGCTACTGTCCTGGCTACATATTACATTAATTAAACCAGTACTGTAATCAGATAGAACAGCATTTTCTGCTAAAATGTCTTGCCTTTTGTAGAACGACATTGATGAATTATATTTTTGTATATGACCTGTGATGTGAGGAACTGAAATAAATGCCACATCATTGTCCTTCTCTTTCACACATAATGCAAAATGGATGAAAAACCCTCCCTCTCTCCCAAATCTCCTGGCCCGGACTGACTGATGGAAGTGCGTTGCCTGAAATACACATCAGTCCCACAGTGCTCACAGAGGCTGGCAGAAAAACTTGCCCTTTCCAGATGGTGCAGAAATTCCTTTCCTCTTGCACTGTATTTTACAATATTGACTCTTCTTCAGGACCTAAATTGTATAAAGTTCACTCCTGTTTATGATTTTACAGTACCTTACTGTAACTTCTAAATCAGTGAAATTCTCAGAGTCCTTCCTTGTTGGAAATTCACATGGACGTTTCCTTTCTACTTGCTCCCAAGGTAATTTTCCTGTTACTTTTATGAATTTTTTAATTTATTTTTTCTTTTGAATCCTTGTTTTGCAAGTTCTGTTTCATCTAGGACAGTCTTCCAAAGAACTTTATTGCCTGAAAGTTGCAAAGCAGAGTTGACCAAAACTAGAGGCAGATATCTGACCAATGATTTAAGAGGTTACTCTACTCCACTATTTATGCTTATCTAAATTCCTGTAGGTCAGAAATTTCTGAACTGCTGTAGACATATATTTTAACTACATATGCTCATTATGGCGATATTTTCATTACAAATTGAAATAAAACTTTCCTACACTTTTACTGAAATTTAGAGGTAGTCACAAATGTTTTCGTAATTATAAAATTTAGAATAATTAACACCTATTGCTAAGAGAGAAGTCCTAGATAATCTTTTGACACAGAATAATGAGTCTAAGGTATGGAAAGTGCTCGTGTTTCTGTAAAATTCCATATTTATTTACATAAAAATAACAGCTGTGAATTTAATTTTTTTTAAATTTTCTTTTCATATGTGAGAGGCCCTTGGAATCATGGTTGGTAGAGATACATAAAAATTCATATTTTTTTATTTGCATGCTGAAAATAAAGTCCAAATTACTGAGGGCAAGATTTGGAACAATTTGCTGCAATCCACAGGTCATGTCTCCCAGGAAATTTTCCAGGCTGGAGGTTTCCATAGTTAGCTCCCCCTTGAGATGTCTCTAGCTGAACCTTGCACTCCCTCCAGTGCAAATGCCATTTCTGCACGTTCAATGGGAAGATGAAAAGAAAGGAGTGGCTCCTCCTGGCAGCTCAGAGGGAAGGAGTACACTGGCAGTGTGCATGCAGAAAAGGGGAAATAAATAAAGAGGGACAGTGGGCAGAATACTGGGTAACCTTGCTACCTGTTTGGATAGGCAGCAAAAGCCCTGTGGTTTTGTAACCAAAATTTGCAGGTTGATATTCCAAGAGGAGTTTGGAAGTCAGTGAGTGCTCTCAACAGTTTTTTTCACCAGGGAAACAGTGGAAGACTTTAAATTATTATTATGCTTTGTGTTAGGAAAAATGGATTGATTTGGTTAATAGCAACAGGACCAAATTCAATTCCTAGAGTAAAGTAATAAGTATTGGGTTTAGACACCACTCAGAGATCAGTGAAAATTAAATTGTATGGGTGCTCAGAGAGCTCCATTTTTCAGCGTTTCCTCCCCAAAGGGCTGTGTGTTCTTGCATTGGATTAGGGTAGCCACTCAACCTGAGGCACATTTGGTTGATTCACTCAGGTGGCTGTTTTCCTCCTCCCTGAGCTACATCCTGTTCCCCACTTCATGACATGACTATTAGTTTTGTTCTTTATGGAACTATTAACAAAAAATGAGAAAGAATCTATTACTGTGTTTAACTTCCTATTTCTGCTTAGTTCTCCCACTTCAATACAATTTTCTGGAGTAATTTAATAATTTTGTAAGGAATAGAGGAAAGTGGAATTTGCTCAGTGCGTCCGTCTGCTTTACTAAGAGGCATGGGGTTAGATTTTATTTTAGTTGTCATGTCCCTTAAACCTGCATCCACGCTGCACTTTCTCAGCATGAATTTCACACTGGTTTCCTTTCTGAGATTGACTGGGAATCCTTGGAGACAGACCTGGGTGCTCCATGTTTTTTGTATCCACCATGGCTTGGAATGAGAGTTCTCCTGCTAAGGAATATCAGGGGGACACCAAGTATGGACACAAGACAGCCTCTCTCTCAAAAGAAACCCTACAACAAACTAAATTAGTGATGTAGGTGGTGTAATTAGTGGTGTAGCATCCACTGAGCTCACAAGCAGCTTATTTTAATTTTCCCAAGTTTTTGGTTTGTGGTTTAACTATTGTGTTTATTAGGGGCTTCTGGAAAAAAAGACTATCCTGGTTACTGCCAAACAAAGCCTGACAAGTGCTGCATGTGTTTGTCATTAGGTGGTCAAGCTCATCTGGGTATGGCTGGCAAAGATGGTAAACAGCTTAGGACAGAAGGGGGGAAAAGGATAAAGTGGGGGTGCCTTGCTGGATGTCCCTGGAGAGGGATGCACCTACAGCTTAAGGCAGGGGGCTGTGACATTCCCCCCACATGTCATGTTTGATGTGGGGAAGGAGACGAGACAGGGCATGCACAACAGCTGAAAAAATTCTTGGGAGTTCTTGGGCACTAAGAGAATCCTCAGCTACAAATTGTAATAAAGGTCAGTGCCTTGTCATTTAACCCCTCTATAAATATAGATGTCACCACCACTTGGTACTGAAGAGAGAAATATAACAATGTTCTAATGCTCTAATTAGCAGAGTGCTTTTCCAGCAAGGCTAAAACAGCTTCCTTACTTTTCTTTCTTTGTAATCAGTTAATAATTGTGACATTTTTCTTGGCTTTAACTGTGTGTCCCTGAAGGCATGTTAAAGGCCCCCTGTGATTACAGCAATGGGAATCGTGTTGCTGAAGTGATGGTAACAAAGACACTTATTAAAATCTGGCCCCTGCTGTTTGGGACTTTCTCAAGAGTACGCTTTGGCAAAATTTAAAATAGAATTACACAACGCCTGACAACTAGAAATTATGCTATAGCCCAAGTGTTAGGTGAGAATTAGAGAAGCAAGTATGGAGTGTCATAACATCTGAAAACAGAAGTGATGCTGCATTTCCTGATGGTGCATTTAACAGATCGTTGGCTTTGCGGCTGGTGTAAAGCAGATCTCTTGGCATGCTGTGTACACAGAAAGATCACATGGTGCAGGGTGCTGTTTGAATGTTTGCAAGGCATTTGCAGTGTTTATCTGCTTTTCTCGAGTCTCAGGTGAAAATATGATGCCACTTTCTTTAAGCCTGTCCACCTGAACAGTATTTTAAATAAATACTCGACATGACATGTATCAGAAGAGAACAAAATTGCTATTCAATTGTGACCAGTTTTCACTGTCCCTTGAATCAGCAGCTTTTGTTTGTCTTGTAACTTACACAGCAATTCTGTTTTCACCTCTAGTGTTTACATCCCTTTCCCTTTCAGGCAATTGCAAAAGCCAGAAAATAGCCTTTGTGAGAAGGCTGCTGAGATTGGGAGCACCAAAGCAATCCCATTATCAGTTTACATCCCCAGTAGGAAATCAGAGCTCGTTCAGCACATCAAACAGTGGGGCTGGGGCCATGTAGTGTGCAGCCCAAGGGCCAGATGGGATCTGCTGAGCCATATGATGTGGTCTCTCCCTGGATCTGAGGGATGGGACAGAGCAGCAGAGCTGCTGGCTGGTGCTGCTAATGAACTTGAGCCACCATACACTATTGTCCATGCAAATAGGGAAATATGCAAGCATGTTTATATGCAATTATAATAAATGCCTAAGGTTTCTATGCAAGCTGGTTGTGGTGCTTGGATTCCTCACAAGGAACCGGTATAAACTTCAGGACTGCAGAAGGAAATCCTCTTGGATGAGTGCATGGAGCTAGGGGCTGCCTTGCAGCGTGAGCCTGGGCTGTTCTTTGCTTAATAATAATTCAGGAAGCCTAGTGAAAACCCTTTTAGGTCATCTTTCCTGCTCAGCTCTTGGGTACATGAGCAAGAAGGGGGGCAAAGAATATTCTCACTGTATGTATTTTCACTGCCTCAGCCCTTTGATTTCAGCAGACATGTACATGTAAAACCCCCACTACATCACAGAGGTTTTCATGATGGATCTGAAAATGGCAGTATACTTGTCGAATTTTTATGCTGTGGAAAGAATTTTAATTATTTTAATTACTGTTTCTGAGTTACTGGGAAATATACACAGAATCTTTCATTAGTGCATCCAGCTGTGCAAATGAAATATATAATCAATATAAAATGGTTTTGTCATATCCTGTTTGAACAACGATCTATGATAGTTTAAAATTCAGAGGGTTCTTCTGTGATAAAGTTCTATTAATACTTTCATTAACAAGAAATTACATTACAATGTCTGTGGGGCTTACTTCAGTGAAAGGACAATTTCTTTGTTGGTAATTTCATCTTGACGTTACTCCCCTCTATTCAGCTTCCCAAAATGACATTTATTTAAAAATCAGCACTAATGCAGTAGTTAACCTTTCTCAATATTATTTAACCAGATAATGCAGAGATACAGTCACACAAATAATTAAACCTTGAAAACATCCATTTTACCCAGTGCTGCAAAAGTACAGCACAACTTACACCATATTCTTTATTTCACAGATAGTAATTTTAAAATGGGAATAGTGACCTTGAAATTATAAAACAGTGTTGGTTGGCTGGCATACAGAATGTGAAGATTATTTTTTGTATGGAAAGGAAGCATGTAAAGATATTGTCAAAACATTTTTACCAATTTCATTTACTTTTAGCAAGGCACAGGATTCTGATGTCCTTTATATTATTTCTTTTATGATAAAACTAATACTGAAAAAGATATTAGGGAAGGGTTGCATGACTGAAAGGTGCACAAATAGTTTACTAAAGAAAGCCCTCAATTTTCATTTATTTGATTTATTTATTGCCACAAAAAAAAAGTCACAAAAGAAATGTCTTCTCTCTTTTGGGGGGATAAAATCTGAGTGTGACCCCACTCATGCAAATTATGTCTTTGCCTGGGGAAAGTAAAATATCTGTGTTGTGCTGTGGTCCATTGGGGAATTATGAATGACAGGTACTGGAAACTGAACTTCTGCAGCACAAAACATGGGGAATATGCATTGATCTTGACTTGTAGCATGACTTCAAAAATGAGGTGAAAGTGCAGGGGTCTTGGTGTCCTGGAAGATTTTATTGCCACAAATCACTTCTTCAGCATCTCCCAAAAGTGCAAAGTTCTTGAAAATGAACACCTATAAAATGATTGATTCATGTTATGTCTTATTTGAGTCTCCATTTATGAGGGTAGGGTGTTTTATTTACCTGCTGGTGTTGACAGCCATGGCAGAGAAAAATTTCCAATTTCTTTCACGTGAAAGCTGAAATTCTTATCCAGTCACTTGATTCTAGGAACTCTGATCAGCTGCAGGGAGATCAACTTAATAATCAAATCCCTAGAACAGATATGGCTGCTTCTGTTACAGCATTTTCAGTGAGAATGAAAATAGTTCTGGTCTATTATGACCCAGTGAATGAGAACAGATTCTGTGTTGTCCTAAATCCATTTTGATCTGCTCATAACAATAGACTGCAATGCTATATGAGTGAACGAGCTGGGGATTTCTTTCCTCTGGATAAATCCCAGTGTCACAGATGGATGTTGACGCCAAAACTGGTCAGATAGAAACTTTCTAAGACAGTTTTGAGTAGTAGAAAGCAGATATTCATTATTGTAGGGTTCTGGGCACTCGGGGGATGCTTCCTCTAATTGAGCGCGCCGAGGGTCTGGTAAGAAGTTTTTATCACCCCACAGGAGACTTGAAACAAGCATCCTAGAAACGGTCTCCAGTAAATTCTACACGGTCACAAGCTACAGAAGATCAGGCAGTCAGGGAATCATACTGTTCCTGAAAGGCTATGAACCACCTATGGGAATAAATCACATGGGACTCAATTTTCTTTGCAGTGGAAAAAGCCCCTTTATTCACATAATTCCTTTTTATATAGTTTTACAGACCTCCTGTGTGACTCCAATTGGTTAGTAGTTTTTGGCCAATTTTATTGGTTAGTAAAAGTTGTTATTCTGTATTGATTGGTCACTTAAACTCTCAGGGAGTTGTTTGTGAAAGATAGTTTTCATTTTTGTATCTAATGGTGCAAAACCAGTTTATACAGGTGCAAGTTGTTTTTTACCCAGGAATACCTTGTTATGTTAATGAATTGCTCACAACAGGATTGCTTTCACATGGGAACTTACAAAATGCTGGCTTTGACAAGGCCAGACCCTGATTCCAGGAGAGCAGGCTTGATTTTATCAAGATTTTCTTTATAATTTTTCTACCTTATTGCAACAACCACCTATAATTAAAAGTCTGGTAGAAAAGTATCACACCACTGAAATTTTTAGGTCTAAGCATGCAGTTTGCAGTACACAGAGAGTTTGGATGTCCAGCCTGCTGCCATCAGTTCTTTGCACTATTTTCACTCACATTATTAAGAAGCTGAAGTGTGCTGCAAAGTTCTTAGTTAATTTTTAAGAGGCAGAAAAAAATTGGCAAAACTTAAAAGGCTCAAGTATCTGCATGTCAACCAGAAAACAGCACAGTGTAAAAAAGCAGCAAAATATTTTATTAATATTTCAAGAAGTTCTTGCTCTACTGCTCTATAAGACTGTCCTTTATTTAACCTTTATTGATGTTGGAGCAATCCTGAAAAGTGTCGAATACAAGAGGATGCATTTTCATTGTGTTTAGCAATCGTGGATGTCATAGAATGAAGGTAAGTGTTAGGAATTGGCATAATCTAAAAGCCACTCAAATTAAAAATAAAGAATGCATATTTTTGTAGATGGTGGTACCAGGAAAATAGCATTGGTAAATTAATATGTGTCTCTGAACAAAGAGGACTCTTTGAAAGCAAAAATAGATATAGCAATGCAGCGAATACAATGAAAACATCAAAAGAACACCACAAGAATGATTACATCAAATCAAAAAGAGTTTAAATATTTCAAGGTGCAAGGCAGATCAAAGGCTTTTAAAGGTTCAAAATTGTGAAGCCTATGAGGAAAATAAGATGCTAAGAAGCAAAGAAAAATTAATTAAAATGTTCATACCACCATTTAAAGTGGAAATTTAAATACAGTGTTCTAGGGTAAGCCAAAATATTTAGTATTAATAATCCTTTCATCTTTCATTAGGTGAAATTAAAATATACATTACACCTGAAAATTTATGTTATTACTGAATTTGCCATCATGGTTATGCAGAATAAAAAGACTAACTTAGAATTACTTACACTTCCTTGACTATGAAAATAAAAGTAATGAAGAAAATGAAATCAAGGACAGGATAAACAGTGAGAAAGCTTCTGACTTGGATTCAGGAGAGTGGAATTAAGCATTTTACTGGAGAATTTATATTGATGCCAGTGCTAGAGCTAGTCCAAATGGAACTCTGCTAGAAGAATATTTTATGATGTAATCATAGTGGTGAAAAAGATCCACATTAGGTACAATCTGTTATGTGAAAATATTTTGGTCCACCAAGGTAATTTTACAAAGCTTTGTTTTATAAAATTGTCATTTTCCCTTGCTGCTTCTTACCTCAGTATAGGCCTAAGTACTGTTCATCCAGAAAATAAGGAAGATTTACAAATATTTTCTTGAGAAGGTGCTTTTAAACACAATTTGCCATTTGTTTTTGTGTCATGACATGGAGGAGGGAGGTATTTTTTTTTTCTATTTTGAGGGTATTAAGAGTACACCTGTGTTTTACACACCAAGAAACTGCAATAGAGGGACTTGAAAGCCACTTGGAGAGGCTGATGCGGTTTATTATCCTCCACTGGATAATAAACAGATTATAACTCCACAATTCCAACAAAGAAACACAAGCAGTATGAAAGTAGAGTCTGTATCCATTTGTCCTTTATCTCTAATGAAATTAAATAATGCATGTGGGACCACATGTTTGAAGAATAAATACACAATAAAATTCTTAACAGCGTGAAGATTAAGACAATATGGTTTCCTTCTAAAGCTTTTATCCAGGGAAAAAGAGTTTCCTGCTTGCTTCAGGTAAGATTAGCTGGAAAAATCCTATCATATACCTAGAATAAAGTCTGAGAGGCAACAGGCAAATATTTTAATGTGGAATAATTTTTATTGGTTTTAATTAAGCAACAGCGTTTTTGTTGAATGTCTTTAATCTTTAATTAGCACCCAAAAGCACTGAGCATGACATGAGTTATTTATTGAGTCAGTGACAAATAGAGTTTGAGATTTTCTTATGAATACTTTATATAGAAAAAGCAGGTTCTCACTGAAAACAGCAAAATAAATATAACAATAGAAATATTTGTGTTTCAGGGTCCTGATCTCAGCCACAAGGAAGGCAACTGAAAGAATCTTGGGAGTTGGTTCACGTCTCTAGTGAGTGTTGGAGCTTATAGTAGCTAGAAAAATGTGGTTTTTTTTATGACAGAAAATGTCCCCAGAAATCAAAATCTGTCACCAAAGAGCAGCCCTGCGTATGTGGGATTTATGTAGGGACTAGATTTAGGGTGATGAGAGCCCAGAGCAGCAGGAATTGGGGCAGGAGCCCAGAGTTGAGGAGAATTACTGCTCAGGGTGATGCTGGTGCTGGGGACTGTGTTCACTACCCACAGTTTGCCAGGTGGGCTCCTCCAAAAGAGTTCTCAGTGTACCCAAGTGTGAGAACCTGTCTCTGTCATCCTCTGTCTGTGAATATCCCTTCTGATGATGTGATGGTGTTCTCAGGGGTCTTAGGATGAGGGAAGAGATGAGGATCTGACTCCATGTTTCAGAAGGCTTGATGTATTATTTTATGATATATATTAAAACTATGCTAAAAGAATAGAAGAAATGATTTCCTCAGAAGGCTGGCTAACAATCGAATAGCAAAGATTGATAACAAAGGTTTGTGGCTCGGCTCTCTGTCCGAGCCAGCTGGGCTGTGATTGGCCATTAATTACAAACATCCAACATGGGCCAATCACAGATGCACCTGCTGCATTCCACAGCAGCAGATAATCAATGTTTACATTTTGTTCCTGAGGCTTCTCAGCTTCTCAGGAGAAAAAACCCTAAGGAAAGGATTTTTCATAAAAGATGTCTGTGACAATTTCTTACAGGAGACACCACCAATTCCCCACGGCCACATCATATCAGTGACCCCTCAAAAAACACTTTCTGTTTAAAAAACAGCACGAGGTTCACTTCCTATCAAGGTAAACCTGGACAGAGGCATTCCTGAAGCCTGGAGCTCCATCAGCAGCTGGCCCTGGGCTGCTCCCTGCTCCTGTCCATGCAGCAAACACTGCAGTGAATGTGCTGTGCCCCACAGTGAGCTGTGAGCACCTTCCCAGCCCCTCTGTAATTCTGATCACCAGCTAGAAAATCAGTTTTACTGGAAGCCAGCCTTCTAGCCCCATGGAATGCAAGGAATGGGATTAAGAGGGATTTTGTGTTTCTTGCAGGCAATGAGATTTGATAGCTCAGATGGGCATGGCCTGAACGTGTCCTGCACTTTGCTGGAACAGTTGTTACCCCCAGCTCTTGGAGTGTGAGGGTTTGTAGGGATAAGCCATGTGCCATGCAATTAGGATTCCATTTCTGCTTATTGTTCCTGCAATTTGGAATGGTCTTTTGGGAGTTTGCAGGTTGCTGACATTTCTCTGTATCTTCAGGCAGGGCTGGATGTTTAGTAGCAAACATCCCAGGGGGAGAAGAAAGCCTTAAATCTGTGTAGAATGAATACAAACTTCTCTCCAATTTAAGCAGGAAAATTTTTAGAATTAAGTTATCCATTACTACAACAGAGTTCCACACAAAGGCCATTCCCAGGGTCCAGATGCTCTCAAAAATGGGACACAGGCTTTTTGTTCAGACTCTCTGATCAGTTTGGATTGAGTGTTCATCTGTATTGCAACAGGATCCGTGTGGTTAATAAACATAACCAGTTGTGCCAAATAAAATGCATGTATTTTATGGGATGTCAGAGGAACAGGGCTTTTTCAGGAGCTTGTTCTAGTGACTCTTATTTGAGCAGAAACTTCAGGAATCCACATCCAGCATCCCCTGACACACCCCCAAGGCACCTGCCTGACTGGCTGCTGCACACCAGTGACAAATTCCTGAAAGAACAGAACATGCAAATACACAAACCTTGAGTGGACCTGATCCCAAGACTGCTCCTCAACTGGTCTTCATCTTAATCCAGAAGTTTCTGGGTTAAAATCTTCTGGTTCTGGATTCTGATCTTCATCTTAATCCAGAAGTGTGGAAGAGATTTTACAGTGACTTCTGTGAGCCAGAGAGAAGCTTGATCAGAGGATCCATGTTTGATGAGAGGATCCATGTTTGATAAGAGGACCCGTGTTTGATGAGAGGATCCGTGTTTGATCAGAGGATCCATGTTTGATGAGAGGATCCATTGATCAGAGGATCCATGTTTGATCAGAGGATCCATGTTTACCCCTGAAAGAATTTTTGACCAAGGTCATTGACCTAGAAACCAAGAAAGAAAGAAGGATAAATAAGAGAAACCTGAACTGCCTGTTCCAATGAGCACTTTGTTTGTCTTTCCTGACCAATGAGTAAAGTGTAAATTTATGGGTTTTGTAAGAGTGTATAAAAAGCATGCAAGCTGGAATAAAAACAGTTTGAAGCCTTCTGAAAATTGAGTGTTTTGCTTTGGATTGTGACTGTCTCAGTTATGACAGAGAAGTTTCACTGAAACAAATGTCTCTGCTCTCCAGCCTGGGGATGCATCATTTTCCCACCTTACTGCTGAAAACACCTCTCATACCCTGGAGACACGAGCCCACAATGTATATTCTGTGATCCAAAAGGAGAAATGTTACTTTTAAAAGGGAAATCTGTAGTGGCAGAAGCAGCAGCCCTGGAAGCATCACCTCTTCAAACATATCAGAATATCTGTGCACCAATCTCAAACATCCCACATCCCAGCACAGTGAGGCATCCAATCCATCCTGACCTCTTTTTCCTTTTTCCTTTTTCCTTTTTCCTTCCCTTCAGCAGCCAAATGCTGGAAAGGTACAATCCTTGCAACGGATGGATTGACACAATCAGAAATAATTTAATTCATGATTAATCTGCAGCTAATGACTGCAGGTTCCCCCCAACTCTCAGTCCCCTTCCAATTTTTCACTAGTAAATCACTCCAGCTTGCAGTTGGAGCTCTTCACAGTAGATTAGTTAACATTATGTTTTTATTAAAGCTGAAGTTAATATCCTTATTCTCTGAAGGAGACCACTGGGGTTGCTGGAATTATTTTTTCCCCTTCAGTTTTTTACTAAGAGCCTTCTCTGCTGAGTTAAAAACAGAGCCTGCAGACCCCCAGCTGAAAGCTTAAGGGAGCCCCAAACAGTTACTTCTGAAATGATTATTTACATTGGAATATAAAAATTACTCTGTTGGATCAGAGCAGGGGTTTGTCTACCCAGTATCCTGCCTCTGATGGTGGCCAGCTGCTCTAGAGCATAAATTTGATGTCAAAGCTTTACTGATAGATACTTTTATTTTTTTAATACATAAAACTTTTCACCAAAAAAAAAAAAAAAAGGAAGTATATTGCCTACAGAATTTGTGATTCCACAACAACAAAGAAACAATAACAGAGCTGTCTGACATGAATGATTCTGTAATTTGGACAGAAAGTTTTCCATTATATTATTTATTTATTTATTCCAGTTATCCAAAAGATAACTGCTTTTCAGTGAAGAGTCAGAATTTTCATGTTGTATGAAATCATGTTCATTATTTATCAGTATTTTCCATTAAAATAGCCCCCCAAAAATAATGAAATTTTTAAATTCAAAATATCTTCAGCTCTGACCTAAAGAAATCCTTGTGAACTGTCAGACAGAAAGTTATGGGACAAATTCCTCCATGGAAGTTTGTCCTAAATCCCTCAAGGCACCAAAAAATTAAGTTTTCTGTGTGTTACTGATCTTTTCTAAACTGGCTCAAAGATGCCACAGGACCCAAATGCCTAGGGGATACCAGACAGACAGACAGACAGACAAGGAGGGGTTAACACCTTCTCCTGGACTCTGGATGTTCACTGATGCTTCTCCTTGTCCCTGGTAAGCAGGAGGGGGTCAGGACCATCTTTTTGTCCTGGGAAGCTGCAGAAGGAAAAGTGTCCAGGAACACTCAGAGTCCATCCAGGAGAAGCAGCAATTAGCAACACACCTAGAAAAAAGAAAAAGGATTCCCTTGGAGCAAAGAGAGCAGAGCCATTATCATCTGGAGAGATTTAGGAGACAGCTCGAAATCCCTCAGGAATCATATATTCAAGTTCATCTCTTCAATCAGAAGGGATAGAAATTGCCTTTAAAAAAAAAAAAAAACAATTAATGCTGAACTGTCAAAAAGGCAGGAGATGAGGCTTGAAGAGAAAGTCGGATTTCTCTGGGCTCTCTGTGAAAGGCAGAGAAGCTGCCACAGCACACCAGAATATTTGTGAGGGTGCTTCCTGCAGAATCATGGGTGTGCAGGGACCAGGGTTTGCCAAAAGGTGGTGGAAAATCTCACTGAGACAGGCTCTGCAAGAGAAAACATCTTTTTTTAACTCTTAAGTTCATTTTTACAGAACTTCTTTCAGTTTAATGAAAACAACTGGGGGAAATGGATGAGCTCTACAAATTCCTAAATGTCTGTGGGGATTTTTCCCTCTGGTATTGACTCTGTGAGATGCTGTAACCTGAAATATATTTGGAGGGTAGAGGGGCTGGGAACACAAACCCTGTGAGGAACCCCTGAGGGAGCTGGGGGTGCTCAGCCTGGAGAAAAGGAGACTC
>JAWMRF010000207.1:7088383-7106456 GCA_035221435.1 Sphenopsis melanotis
TTAGTATAGTTTAGTATTCTTTAATATAATATAGTATCATAAAATAATAAATTAGCCTTCTGAGAACATGGAGTCAGGTTCCTCATTCCTTCCTTCATTGGGGCACCTGGCAAATACAATAGCCAATCAAGCAATCAAATTATGACCAATATGATTGCTTGAAACATGGCATTTTTAAAGCAGTACATGGAAATTTGAAGTGAGTTCCCCAAAGCAGAGATACTGGCATCTGTGTAGGTTCAAACACCTTCCTGAATCCCAGAGTCAGAAGCAGATTTTAAGGAGATAGGTTTCACACTCTCTCTTTTCATTCACAATCAAAGTTCCCATTCAGCATCATATCCTCTGGCTATTGATTTTCTTTTTTTCATCTGCTTAGCTGATGGAATTAGGGCTGTGTCACGTAAATAGGACAAACAACAAGCTTTAACCTTCTGGAACTTGGCTGCACCTTTTTCACAGACAAATAAAAAGCGAGGTTTTGATAAGGCTGAAATAACATCAAAATAAAAGCAGTGGTTTATTTACTAACAGAGCATGTAGTGCTACAGGCATCATTGAATGTTTTACATGGAGAGTGATTCTGGTGGTTATGTGAATTTTAATATCCTGCGTAGACTGTTGAAAACTGCTAAATGTTTTTCAAGTTGGAGATCAAATTGTTTTATGCAGATTATAATAATCATTTGAATATTTTTGCAAGCAAAAGTTTTATGTACTGTCAGCTCCCAAATATTTGCATTTTAATTTTTATTTTGATTGATGGAAGGATGAGAGATTAGAGGATTGTTTTTGTTCACTGGCATAGTCTTTCAAAGCTAATATCTGGATATTAAATGGCTTATCACTCATTTTTGTATTCTTGGTATCCTAAACAGCTACTGAAGCTTTCTAGAACCACTGCATGCATCATAGAGATATTTAGCATCATAAAGCTAATGGCTCTGTAAATGAATGATGGTATAATTTGCAACTTTCCCCATTCAGTTTTAAAGTAGTTTCAGAATTTCCTTAAAGGCTGGCTCACCCAGCTTGATAAAACTTTTCTGTTGAGACCAGTGGATGTAGCATCCAGCCATTAAATGTCTATCTACTAGAGGTAACTCAAATACATACAGTATCCCATTATTCTTAGTTATTGATGAGACTAAAATATTTTTTTTCTCTTGCTTTCTTCCTCACGCCTCTCGATCCATGTGTGTCATTAAACCATAGAATCTTATATACAAGGAAAAATCAGATATATAATATATGGGGGTAGGGGGTGGGGGGATGTGTTATATATATTATTAAATTGTGTATCCTATCTTTTACCTTAAAAAATAAGAATTTTGCTCTTGCCCTAATTCAAATTTTCTATGGCTTATGAAAATAGACGGCTATAAATACTGTGTCCTTTGCATCATTAGTAAGTTTGGGTTTAGTGCTTGTCAATCTTGTTAAAAGACTAATGTCAAATTGTCTTCTCTTTTTTGTGCTATGCTTGTTTTCCATAAATTGACAGAAAACAATTTATTCAGTCTTTCTTCCAGTAATTGATTATGCAGATATTATTTATCGTGCTCTGCAAGCACATCTTTGCATAAATTAGATGTGCTTTATCATTCTGAGTTACATTGTATTTACAAATGCCCTATTTTCTGCTCATCATTGACGACTTTATTCCATGGTAAACTCGTCTTCATTAGAAGGGCTTAAGCACTACTGTTCATCTATTAGCGAGGGAATTTGCTGAAAATCCCCACCATGTTTTCTCTCTTTAGCAAATTATTTTCCCAACAAATATGCTTTCAAATCCTACAGCTGTTTTTCTCCGTGAAAATACAGTAAATAGGAAGAATGATTTTCTCTTAGCACCTCACCCTCAAGGTATTTTTTTAGCTGCTATTAAAGTTTACAAGTGATTTCAGTTTTACTGTTTAACTAAAGGAGACAATGACAGTAAAGAGGTGCAGCATCCCTGGTATTTTCTAGATTGTTAATGGATGTGTTGAGGTCACCCCAGTTAAGAATAATAAGTTTCCAGACTAGCAATTTACTTGGTTAAAGGAAGGGTTGTCTGGGTCGCTTTATTGTCTCTTTCCTAGTCATGAATATTGCCCACACATGTTTCAGAATTTGACTGAGTCCAGGGAATTTATTCACAAGTATGATTCATTTTCAGGTACAGAAAAACCTTTTCTCTTTATAGCTTTTTTCCTTCCTAGCTAAGAAAGCATTTTGTCATTGCTCTAGTGAGACGTAATTACAGTAATTCATCTGCAGTCAAAAAAATTTCAGGCTTGAAAATCTCCTCTCTGATTGCACAGGCATAAATGTTATGTTAAAACATAAAAACTAACATTAGTGTAAATAAAAGCTCGGCGTCCTGCGGCGTACGAGGCATTGCCTACTTCCACGTGAATTAGCAGCATCAAACTCAAGCCCCAGAAGACACGTGTCAAATCCCAGCCCTCTCCTGCTCCTTCCTGCATGACAATGGAGGAGCCAGCTGCAATTCTTTCTGCTTGAGAAGGAGCTGGCAATGCCAGCACAGTCCTCGTTCTTCACCCAGGACCGAGGAGCCTTCAGACACCACCCATGTGTCACCTGCTGTGGTGAAGCATTGCTGCCTTTTCCAGCAGTGTGACACCTCCTGTACGGGAGCAGTGAGAAGGAAATGGATCTCCCTCAGCTGTCCACTCCAGCCTGATGATGTGTGCACATGCTTGGATGAGGTAAGGAGATCCTGGTTTTAGAAGTTCATCATCAGGAGATAATAGAGTGCCTGTGCAGCACACTATCCCTGAGCTGCTGCAGCAGAGTTTTGTGACAAAAATGGTAGAAAGCAGGAGACTGTTCCTCATTCTCCTGTGGCTGAGTGCAAGCTCATCACTGCTGGCAGCCTCAGAAATAAATGCCTGTGGTATTAGACAGGAGGAAAAGAGGGTGAGACCCTGTGCAGTCCAGAGGGTGAGTATGCACACAGCACCCAGGACAGCTGGATCACGTACTCTGCCACGTTAGCAAGAAGAGAAATAAAAGGAAGGTTTACTGCCTTATAAATTTTTGCTTTCCTTTATTATTTTCTTTGATTTTTTCTTTGAGAATAAGAACCAGTGCCTGATGAGTGTCTAAAGGAAATAGGCAGCAAGCACTTATGTGTCTTATCTACTGTCACAGACATTTCTTTTATGAAAAATCCTCTCTTAAGATTTTCCCGCTGGAGCTGAGAAGTTCAGCAACAAGATGTAAACAATAGATTTCCTGCTGCTGTGGAATGCAACAGGTGGGTCTGTGATTAGTCTCCTGTAGATGTTTTAGTTCAATGACCAGTCACAGCAGAGCTAGCTTTAGCAGTCTGTCAAGGCCAGCTAGGGTGTTATCATTGTTTACTTTTCTTAGCTTAGCTTAGCAGCTTTCTGGACACTCTCCTTTCTTTTTCCTTTTAGTATAGTATAGTGTATGTATATATCATAACATAATAAATCAAGCCTTCTGATCATGAGTCAAAAATCTCGTCTCTTCCTCTCACCTCACCTGAAAACCCTAACTACAATCTACCTTAGAATAATGAGGCTGGAGCTGTTGTGTCTCCTCTGACATCTTCTATGTTTAATTGACCCCTTTGTTTGCTGGTTTGTGAATTTACCTTTGGGGGTGCTAATTCCACATCTGCATTGCACAGGGAATTATTTTAAACATCTTTACAGGCCTCTGTACTCACCTGGACAATTTTCCTCATCTATGTGTACAACTGGTGGTTAATACTGGCTTTAAATTGAAGCAGGTTTCAAAAACCCACCATCATTTTGAAATCTTCTTTTTAAGGAGAAAAAATCTCCAGAAACCAAACAAGCAAACAGTTATAGGTCACCTTTAAGATTGCAGGGAGAATTTCAGAAAAGTATCTGTTATTTATACAGCTTTTTTTTGGCTTTTCCTCAATGTCACATAGGATGGTTACACCCATGCTTCTCTTACATATGAATAATAGAATGGTGGGTGCTCAGCTGCTCCTCTTGCAGGGTCCTGATAAGGTTTTGCTGGAACATTCCCCCTCCTACCCCTTGCCATTTAAATTAGCTTCCCACTCCATAGAAAAAATATACCTTGTGTGATATGAATATGGAACCTGTGTAGTTAAATTTTTATTTCTACAAGCAACGACTGCTTGTTTCAGTGTTCACAGAAAGGGATTCTAAAAGAGGCCCAAGCGTAGCTGGAATGAATTAAGATTTGAATTTCAACAGACATTCATTGAAAGGCTTTTTCTTTAAAGGCATTGAGTTCTTCTGATGGCAAAGGATTCACCTAGCTCATGGTTTGTAAAGGACTGTCTGGACTTTATTGCTAATTGTAAGTCACTGTGCAGGCTCACCAGTACAAGGAAAAATCAAGTCCCTACCCATAGATCTTCTCTTTGTATCCCCTTCCTCAGGGCTTGCTTTATGTCCAAACCCACAAACTCTAAACCAGAACAAATCAGCTCAAATTGCTCAGTAATAATCGCCTGAGGCCCTGCCAGCCTCGGCCAGCTGGGAGGTGGCAGCAAGCAACCTCATCTCATGAGATTTTCTTTTGTCCCAGCCTTGTCAGTCCTTTCATGACTCCATCAGAAACACCATCACCAGCCCAAAAACCTCTAAGGTGCCAAACTGGCTTTAGCTAATGACCATTTCCTCTGTAATTTTGTGAGGGTTGCTGATTGATGCTGATTTATCACATTTCCATACAGGTAACACACATTCCCCACAAAAATGAGATTGCTTTAAAAAGAATCAATACTTCAAAGATAGGGCCTTTCATAGCCTGAAACTGTGAGGACTAATGCTGAAGGGAATTCAGGGAAGTTCTGGGAAATAAGGAGCTCTGCATTAATTTGGAGTAGTTTTGCCTTGATTAATTTAAGGAGATAGTGGTTTTTAATTGCAAGGAGTTTTTCATTTTGACTTGCAAGAAGTTTTTGGTTTTGTTGTTAAGGCTGTCCAGTATATCATTTAATATCATATGTGTGCATCTTATGACTCTAAAGGAGGAAAATTAACTTAAGACAGGATACAAGAGAGGATAATGTAAATAAATGTGTTTACATGTGTAAATACATTTATTTATGGATGTGAAACTTTCAGGATATGAAGAATATTCACATCCAAGCACATGTGTAGACATGTAAATCATTAATGGTGCATTTTTCACAAATCCACAGGGAAGCTCTCCTTTTTTCCTAGAAAGGTAAACGTTCTGCAGTGTTCTAAGAACACTTGAAGGATCATGTGAGCTGTTCTAGAGAAGAGAGCTATCCTGTCTGTTAGAAGGCAATATATAGCCTTCAAAACCAAATTGATTTGGCTTTTATTTGCCTCTGTAGCAGCTGAACAAATATTCCTTGTACTTCTATAGCTGGTAGTCTAATTTCTTCCAACAGACCAGATCCATTGAGCCAGCAGGGCAGTGCAAAGCATTGTTTGTGACAGAGTGCTATGAGCATGTTGCAAGTAAAAGCCAATAGTTTTTACTTAAAATTGCAGTGAAGGATTTGGGGATGCTCTACTGCCAGTACAGCACGTAAAACCTGACACTGTTCTGCTTAGCAGCAGTTTAATTGTTACCTGTAAGGTAATTTTAAGAGGTAACAAAATACAGACTAAAAAGCTCTTCTTAAATAAAAACCCTCTGAAAAAGGAAACTCTAAGGAAAGATTAATGTCAGACAGAAAATTTAAAGCTGAATAAAAACCATTAAGGCAATGAATAAAATTAAGCTGTACTTGAAAAATTGATTAAGTCTTGCTAAGTAGCCAAAAGGGAGCTACCAAATGATCCCAGCTGCCATAAACTATTAACTCTTACACTCAGGGCCCAACTCTCACTGTCTAAATTGGGTTTTTCTTTTCAGTCTGGAAACTGGAAGGTGTTTAGTCCTCTTGCCTTCTCACTCTGTTCACCTTCTTTGTCTTCATCTGTAAGGCTGATTCTCAACTCCTGCTGGGAATTGCTTTCTGCAGCGATTAACAGCAGAGGAGTTGGGGATGATGCATGTCTCCTGTGCCTCCCAAAGTGAAGGTGGGAGCAGAGAGCAGAAATTCACTTGGCATCAGTCACTGCAGCCTTCCATCTTCTTGATTGCTCTGTGCTTTCACTAAGATAGGAACTGAGGACAGGGAAAGAAAAAAAAAAATAAAAAAAATATAGCCCTGCCCCTCTTTCCACCTCTTTGCTTGGGGGAAGGAAAAGGATTGTGTGCCATGGGACAGGAGACAGAGTTTGGAGGAGGAGCAATGTCACTTGTCATGTAACTACATCATGGTGCTTATCCTAGCTGCAACATTTTCTATAACCAGGTTTCCAAGGTACCAGGCTAATTTTATAAACATAATATCTTTTCATGGTGTTCTATATAATATAGGATAAGAAATAGAGTTTAATGCAGATATTGTGCCTTAGCAGGGTCTGAGACGCCAGTATGGTAATTGTCATTAATGTAGCCTATTTTGGAGATCTTGCCAAAGCAAAGCAATTGGAATTAAGTGTTTTGAACACTTAGTGTGATCACTTAAGTGTAGGTGGCCCTTTGATTTAAACAGGAACATTTTTAGGTACTTGATGGCAGATTAAGGATGTATTTCGACAAAGCAAGAAGAAAGGGAGGTAAGAAAAATAAAAAAAATGTAGTAAAATAAGTCATAAAACAGATTTTCTCTATTGTACTATTTCACTAAGAGTATTTTCTCCATGTTCCTCATGGCAAACTGAGTGTAAGTAAAAGCATAGGTTTCAAAACCAAGAGAGGGATGAGTACAGGGTATAGGAGGGGTGAGTACAGGGTATAGGAGAGCATATACATTTGCTATGTAACTACATCATGGTGCTAATCCTAGCTGCAACATTTTCTATAACCAGGTTTCCAAGGTACCAGGCTAATTTTGTAAGCATATCTTTTCATGGTGTTCCATATAATATAGGATAAGAAATAGAGTTTATGGCAGGTATTGTGCCTTAGCAGGGTCTGAGACGCCAGTATGGTCATTGTCACAAAATTTAACCTCTTTTGGAGATCTTGCCAAAGCAAAGCAATTGGAATTAAGTGTTTTGAACACTGAGTGTGATCACTTAAGTGTAGGTGGCCCTTTGATTTAAACAGGAACATCTTTAGGTACTGATGGCAGATTAAGGATGTATTTCGACAAAGCAAGAAGAAGGGGAGGTAAAAATAAGAAAACGTAGTAAAATAAGTCATAAAACAGATTTTCTCCATTGTACTATTTAACTAAGAGTATTTTCTCCATGTCCCTCATGGCAAACTGAGTGTAAGTAAAAGCATAGGTTTCAAAACCAAGAGAGAGGTGAGTACAGGGTATAGGAGAGCACGACCCTGCACTGCCCCTTTGCAGGGTCTGTGGCAGATATTGGAAGTCAGCAGAGCCAGGTGGAGCAGTTTTTGGTAGTTTTTCCAAATTTCTGAACAGCAAGGAGTGCTCACATGGGTTTGCATGGCAGAGACTGTCTCACTGCTGAACAACTTGCTGAAGTTAAAATTTTAATGAAAATTGAAAGTTTAAGTGCCACCATTTTCCATATCATTTTTCCCCTAACATGATTTATTGACCACTTATACATGATACATTCTCCTGTCATGAGTAGCACTCTATATATTTATTTTCATGAATAATGGCTATCATTTTAATTGATAGTTTCAAACAGAGGAGTAGATTTATTTCTACAATGAATGAAACTGCCCTCAATATAGAGCCTGTATAAATTATTTTACGTATTTCAGTTTTCCTCTTGCAACACAGTATGCTCCTAATCCTAACAGAAATCAATCAAATAAGATCTAATACATCACTAAACACCAGCTTCTCTAAAATATACTAGGACATTTTTCTATAATGCTTGTAAAATTTGTCTTAAGCGGCATTGCCAGGAGGTTTTGACTTGGCTGTAAGATGTCTGTTTCATTCCCTGGTACCTTATTTGTCAGCTTTTTTGGCACCCTACCTATACACTTATAACATAATTACTTTACTCAAACACATCTCAATTATGCTACCCTTTTTCAGCTAAAAAAATTAAAATTCAACGATGTTAATAATTAAATATTGATTCCAGCAGTGCAGGAGCTCATGTGGGCAAGTGATGTATTATGCATTCACTTCTGAGTGTGACACCTAGAAGTCAAGTCTACAAAGGATTCTTACCTAAAGAGATCACAGTTCATGACTGAAGTCCAAATGATCTCATTCTGATATAAAAGTCCAAGCCAACAAATGCTGTGTGCTCACAAATGCCTCAATCATATGCTGCTGAACTGCTGAAGGAACAAGCCTGCATACACCCCTGAGTCTAGTAAAAAACACTGCAGCTTGCTGTGAATCATCTCAAAATAGAATTAAAATGTTACAGAGCATGCACTGGCTGCCTTCTTTACAAACAAGCAAGCAAAGCCCCAAACAAACAGAAATTCCTGAACAAATTGCATTGCAAAGCATTGACCCAAATATATTTGTAATATATCCAGTAACCAGTAATTTTAAAGAGCTATCATTTATTCTTCAAAGTCAGGATCGTTCCTAGAGTTCTATCTTCCCCTTTAATAAGGATTTCCTTCTTGCAGCCTGACTAGAGTTTTCTAAGGCATTACTCCAATCCCTAAGTAAATATTTGCATAAGGGATTTTACCTCCATTCAGAAATCCCACATTCATGCAGTACTGGAAAGTTTTGACAGTGGCATTTTAATATTTGTCAGTACTTTAAGAGACTGGGGATGGGAACACTGTCAGACATGATGAGTAAAGGGCAGAGGACGGAGTTTGTGAATGCACTACAGATGAAATGACCCAAATGTGAGCACCCAAAAGTGAATTTCAAAACGTAACAATAGGTTTTGGCCAAGACAGAGAGGTAGAATCCACAGAAGAGAAAAATATGTTTGGGCAGGTGCCTTGCCTTCAGTAAGGCACTTTACCACCTGCTACTTTAGTTAACTGTAATATAAATGGCAACACTTGGAGCCAGGTTCCACTTCCTATTTCTGTTCATAAAGCATTCTGTATTTTTTTTTTTTTTTTAGTTGAGAGATGATGTTCTGTGGTAAAATATTAGTGACATAATGCATCAAGATGTTTTAATCATAAGAGGCATTGCTCACAGATCTGGCATTCATGCCAGATGTGCTGTATAATGGATGTACAGCAATTTAGCATTTACTGTACCTCATGTGTAATGTTGTCTTTGCTTTCACATATATTGCCCTAGCTACAGCTATGGTGTTTGAAAGAAAATGTAACCACAGGACTGTAGAGGAATTTGAATGGCTTTTATCTACATCTGCATTTTCTCCCTCTAAAACAAGCCATTTTCTTGAGAAAACAGAGGCATGATTGCTGGAAACCGTAGTTTTGTATTCTGTTATTTGAGCTATGAAATCAAAATAAGTTTTAATAAATTGTTGCATTAATACATTCAGCTGTTAAGCTAAAGCAAAGACATAAAAGTCCATCAAAAGACGCCACTCACTGCAGGGAGGCAAGTGAAGCAGTAAAGAATTAAACCTAAAGCTACATAGCTCTTTTCCTTTGGAAGCAGGAAAGTAATCTGCATTATTCATTTCACCCTGGGAAGACAAGAAACCCCCCACAAAACCCCCCAAATCAAACAACATGAATAGATTGAAAGGACCAGATGGAATCTAGCTGGCAAACAAAGCAGAGGTAAAGTAAGCGAAGCAAAGAAAGCTAAATCAAACGTAACAAGGCTGCAAAAGGGGTCTAGAAATATCTAGAGAGAAGAGAAGGAGACCACTGAAAAGTAACAAAGGGTCTATGTAATTGAAGGCTTACAAGATGGATGGAAAAATGTTCAAAACTACTTTTTCTTAGTTTTCAGTATAAAGGAAAATGATGAAAGTGGAGAATATTATGTAGGAAGACAGAAAATATTACAAGCAGTGGGCCAGAATTGAGCTTAACTTGAACACAAGTTTTCTGCCTTCTTTCTTTTATTTTCTGCCTTTTTTCTTTTCTGCCTTCTCATTTTCTGCCTCCTTTCTCCTTGTGGGTCCCTTCCGACCCCACACAGTCTGTGATTCTGTGATATGTTGAATAATGCTTATATTGCAAGTAGCCCCCTCTTCAAAAGAAGGGAAAAAAGGGAAGTGCTGGGTGGTATAAAGATGAAATACAGAGTTACAAAATGTAATGCAAGCACACTGCTCTGAGAGCATCCTACTCTCTCTCTCACTAAAACAGTATGAAAAATGTACCAGAAATGAGTAGCTGTTCAAAATAAATTGTGTTTTTCCTCAGTTCAGGGGTGTTGTGATTGAAGTGGGAGACAGCCATGGTAGCGTATTGTATTTGCGGGGTGCCCCGATGAAGGAAGGAATGATGGATCTGACTCCATGTTCTCAGAAGGTTAATTTATTATTTTATGATGCTATATTATATTAAAGAATACTATACTTATCTATACTAAAGAATACAGAAAGGATACTTAGAGAAAGTTTAAAAGATAATAATGAAAACTCGTGACTCTTTCCAGAGTCTTGACACAGCTTGGCACTGATTGGCCAATGAGTGAAAACAACTCACAGCAGAAACCAATGAAACAATCACCTGTGGATAAACACTCTCCATACTCATTCCACATGAGCAAAACAGAGGAGAAGCAAATGGTAATTATTGTTTTCCTTTTTCTCTGAGGCTTCTCAACTTCCCAGAACAAAAACCCTGGGCGAAGGGATTTTTCCGAGAATGTGAACCCCACAGTAGCGCGTGGTATCTTCAACACACGTGCTGTGTCACAGGTTTAGGTTAGATGATAGGAAAAATTCTTCACCCAGAGGGTGGTTTGGGCACTGACACCGGCTCCCCAGGGCAGTGGTCACAGCACCAGCCTGACAGAGTTCAAGCAGCATTTGGGCAATGCTCCCAGGCACATTTTGGGAATGTTGGGGGCTGTCTTGCGAAGGGCCAGGAGTTGGACTCCATGATCCCTGTCGGTCCCTTCCAACTCTGGATATTCTGTGATTCCAACACCCTAGCATCATTAAAAAAACCCCAGAGGGCATGCTTCAGGATATTAATGAGAGCCAAACGAGGCACAGTCCATGCATTCATTTGGATCCTAGTCTGCAAATACTTAAAATTCATTTTTGTTGAAGAGCCTAAGCATGTTGTGAAAGAGTATCTTAGAACAGTTATGTGGATGCAAACATCTTCACTCCCATACTCTTAGTTCTGTAAAATTTCCCCCTACCCCACCTTTTTGTTTTGCTTTTAAACACTTGGTGTGATCTTATGTACCCAGATACGTGTGGTATTATGAAATCCAGGTAGAATCTGTTGCTAAAAAAGTTTCAATGGGAAATGCCATTACTGTTTAACTGACATAAAGAGTATGTAAAATCTGCTAAAATATTAAGTCTTTTTACAGCGTGATAACACTCCATTTTGGCCTTTTTGACTCCATGGCATGTACCATTTTTAAATGACTTCTGAAAATTGATTTATTTCCAATACAAGTAAACAGCATACAAAACTTAAATTCCAAACAAAATGTTTCTGTTTTGTTTAAAAAGAGTGTTTGATTGACTCAAAACATTCCTTTTCTAATATAATTTCATGGAAGATTTGTACATTTCGTGCTCTCATTTTAAGTTTGTAATGGGAAAAGAAAATCCATGTAATACCATGAAATAAAAAGAAAATCACCTAGTACAGAACTCCACTGTGGTGTTTTTATGTGTCTATGGTAGTGGGTACAGAAATTAATTAAAAGGACAATGAAGGTGGCACTACTGAGCATTAATGAGGAACACTAACTGTTGCTGACAGGTCATAAAACTGACTCAGTGTCTGTGAGAGTGCATTTTCTGCCCCAGTTTTGGAACTGACCCTGAACCTGATTTCCTATGAATAGACAGACTGCACATACAAAGGCTGTTATTAAAATATGAAATTGATAAAAGTGAAACCTAAATAAAACATGTATTGATTTTGATGAGTTTATGAATAAGAATTGTAGAAAAATAGTTTTAAAAATTTGTCATGTTTTTTTTAAAAAAAGCAATAAAACCTAGTTGGATTTCATGCATATACATGTCATAGAATTTCATCAATTGAATCCTGCAACAGGACAGCAGCTCTTCACAGGTTATGGGCCATCTCTTGATTTAAGTTCTTGTTAATTGAGAATGTCTATGCTCTTTAAGCAAATATTTCCAAGGCTTTCTTGCCTTCTCTGGTAAAAAAACCACATAAGCTTTTTAAGTTCAAACTCATGGTCATTAAAATTTTTTATACTATGGAGCCTGCTACTATGAAAAGTTTTATCCTTACTTACATTCCTGCAGACCAGGAGCAATTCATCTGGTATCCTTCTCTGTGTTAACCAAAATAATTCAGTCTAAAATAGATATTCTAGATCTTGGATAGTTCTTGTGCCTTATTTTTCAGAACTCTTTCCAATATGTAAACAGTCTTTCTAAGCGGAGGATAAAGACTTTAAATGTGAGAAATGTAATTGGTTTCCAAAGGTAACAGACCAAGGGATTAGTACTAGTCAATAAATGAGGAAATGTTTATTTTAGAGATGCCAGACACCTGGCTTTCAGAGGGCTGGTTGCAATTATATACTGTCAGAAGAAAAAAGGAAATTCAGTGTAATCCTCATTCTGATGTCCCCACAGAGAGTCTGATATGTAGCCCATGGTACCAAGTGGGACTCTTCCAATTGATTAGAACAGTTTTGGAGCAGGAGGTTTTATGTAAAGCTAGGGAATCAGCTGAGGACTTTGCCAAGCTCTGGTGAAAACAGAATTGTGCATTCTGTTTTTCACTGCTTGTGAAAGCTCTGCTAACAGGCAACAAAGAACACTGAAAGGATTAAAAGGCATGGATGTAAGGTCCCCAAAACCTGCTTTACAAGCCTCTTGAAAGGGTTTATAAGTCCTCACCTAGGAGACAGAGAAGAAAAGAAAGAAGAGGAAAGTATACAAGAAGTCAAATAGCAGAAAATTGCTGTTTCAAAAATCATTAAGTCTAGTTACAATAAAAATTTCACTCTATGCAAGTCATCACTCCCCACCCTGTGAGTCTCTAAAACTGCAGGCAAGTTGTGATGCAAAAGAGGATTTGGGGGAAGAATTCCTTAAATCAGTCTTTCAGCTGCAGTGACCAGAGTCCAACAAATTGTCTTGTGATTTCCTTCTTGTTTCCTGATGCAGTATTCTTCTCGGGTGAGGTCTTGCCTTTTACATTCTCCTTACTCATTTATTAATAACATATCAAACATTAGACAATTTGATAAAACCGTTTTTTGATACTTGCTGGACTTGTAACATGAGCTCCAAAATAGCACGGCAAGTTCAATTTAGGTTCTTTATTACTTATTGGTATTGCAAATGCATTGCACTCTTTGTCAAAAAATACAAACTCCAAGGATGGGCCAATTTTCAATAGTTAGGTTTCCTTGCCTTTTGGAATCCATAAATCTTACAGGTCCAGGTATTGTTACAACCCAAACAGATATACATGTCCTAAATGACCATCCTTATCCCTCCCACCAACCACGTTTCAGGGTAACCCCCAGGATCCATACCCAGGGAAAGAGGAAAAAGCCAGCCCACATCTCCATGTTTGGGGCTGGATAAACTTTATAAGCTTTTAGCAATTCCATCAGTGGAGAACAGTTCATATCAATTTTTACCCGGGTTCCCAGGGCCTTTTTGCTGGAGACTATCAGTTTAGACCATAAAGTAATTTTTCCTTTGTTTCCCAACTAGCAGTTAGCTCCATATAAAATAAGTCACCTCAAGACATATAAAATAAGTCATATAAAATAAGTCACCTCAAGACATATAAAATAAGTCACCTCACCGTGCAAATTAAAATGTAAGGCATCAAAAACTCTCTCCTAAAAGGGCTTGTGGATTTTTTTTTTTATATACTCTGAGGCTGATGCACAGAGAAATACTGACAAGACAGTCTCAAGAGGTCAAAACAACAAAAAAAAATTACTGGTAACTTCAGAAGATCAGAGAGCTTTGGCAAAAGTTCAGAGCAGCATTCAGTCAACATAAAACACTTCACAAAGCTTTAACTTAGCCCATCCAACTTAGCAAACTCCAAGCCCATCTGGTTTTAAGTTATTCAAAACTACAAGAAGATGGAATTAGAAGAAGGAGATGAAAGGGAAAGAGAGAAAGAATACTGAAAATAATGAATATAGCTACCACTCCTGAGTTCCAGCAGTGTTCAGCTGATATAGAATCCAAGGGAAGGCAGGGTCAAGGCATGTGCTTGCCTTGTGTTCTGGGTTAAGTGCCCTTTGGCATTCCTGGTGGGAATATCAAAGGGTACTCACCTTCCCCCAGGTGGGATTTTGGGTCATCTGGCCACTGTGGGGTTGGATTGGGGCTCCAGAGCTGGGTGTGGAGCATTGCCTCTGCTGTGCCAGGGATGGGCAGCCCCTGCAGGGGTGGGATACAGGCTCTGGGGCGTGTGGAGCGTGGCACTGCCTCACCAGAGCAAGACCTGACCTGCCCCTTGTCCCCACACACGCACCTGAAATGTTTTGAGCAAGAAATCCTTCCAGTCTCTCACAGTGGGCTACCTGAAAGGGCCAAATGCATGCAGTTTAAAAAGAGGAAAGCTTCAGAGATGCACAGCTGCTCTGTAAATTCCTTCCAGAAACTAATGTATCATCCTACAGTTTCTCTGTGAATTACCTCTGTGCATCTTGTTAAAATACGAGGTGTACACAAAGGAAATAACGTGATGCGCGCTCTAATGCACAACTGCTGTCCTTTCTTTATGAGAAAATCCCTCCCATCCCTTCTTGTAATCTATTTCTCAGCTGGGTCACTTTCAACTCAGCTCAGAGCTTTGCAATCGAGTTCAGTAGGAGAGAAGTATTTGCAAGTTATAAGGATTAGTTTCTTTGAACTCAGGGTACCAGTATTCCTGCAGCATAGAAGAAAAAGAAGAATTTGAATTGGAGGATAATAAAACATCTTTACTCTTCTTTGTACCTTCTCATGATAAAAAAATAGAGCTGAAATGACAGAATTCCCCTTAAATTCAGTAGTGTCTATTCTTGAATTTTTCATTAACATTTATCATTTTTCCCCCTCAGCAATTCAACAATGGCAAAACAGTCTGTGTAATTAATTGCACATACAAAATATTTATATAGAACACTTGGTAGAACAAGCTCTTGCATAAGATAAAAGCCACATAATTCAATCCTATAATGCAGTCAGGGATGGGCAGCATATGTGCATAAATGCATATATACATGCATACAGACACCCCTTGGGGGTATCCAAAGCTACAGGATGTCCTGGGGAGGGGAAAGAGCCTAAAGCCAGAAATTTAACAACTCGTGTGTTGATGCATTATTAGTTATTTCCATGACATGTGTGTATATTCTCAAAAGTTCAGTATTTTTATTCATGATAAAATATGCATTGTTATTTCCACTATGTATTTTTTCTTGACCTTCCCATTAAGAGAGTAGATTTTTTAAGTGAGTAGAAATTATAAAAATCACAGCCAGCTGTTCAGCTCAGGTACCAAGACATGTATGCCTACCCATACATATGTAAATACATACCTGTCTTGGTGTATTAGTAGTATTTGACAATCTTGGTATTCTGTGACTGTTTTTTAATTTTCTGTGTACAGTCACAGGGAAAGAGCCCCTGGATTGTAGGTTTGGCATGTCTTAGACCTGATACTGGGGGCTTCATTCTGTTTGCAAAAATATTATACATGCTTTTTTATTTTCCAGGGAGCATAATCAGCTATGGTTCTTGGGGAACCCAGTGAATACCACTTTCAAAATAATGTCCCACTGTGTTTTTCTCTATTTTCTCCCAAGCAGGTAGGCAAACTCCTCTTAGCCTTCTCTAATCTTTTGTCCCCACAAGTATAAAAAGAGAAAATATATCTCCACAAATATAAAAATATCTACTTAATTGCAAAGTTTAATATATTTATCTTGGCTTTATTTCTCCTGACAGAAGTCATTCAAGTCTTGATGAAGACAGCTAAAACTCTGTTGATAATATAGTCATGCTTTGTAACTAAAGCAAATCCAATAGCAACTCTAAGCACAATTTCAAAAAATTGCTCTTTATCTTTTATTACCTCAATGATTTCTAGCTTGTGTTTGAACATTCATTAATTAAATCAGTCAACTGTAGGAAAGGTATTTTACATCCTTTAGAACAATACCTAAAAATAGTCAAGTCAGATGTTCATTACTTAACTTATCCATGACGTGAGTTCCAGAGCAGTCATTAGGGCCTTTTATAACCATTGTGAGTCATTCCAAGTGTTTCTTAAACTTTCCAAGATGCAATTTGTTAGTTAATTTCTGTTCGCAATAATTTTCTTTAGAAAACACTGGATTTTTCCTTCAAAAAAACTGGACAATGGCCCGGTAGGAGTAGCTATTCCATTTGTGCTTGCCCAAATTTTTCAATGACTTTGAACAAGGTGCTGAAATCTTCTCACTTGTGAAGAAATGGTAGCCCACAAATGGTTTTGATAGAAATCAGAAAAGGTAAGGAGCCTTAATATCTGCTGTGGGGGGGTGTTTCAAATCTTCCATTATGCCAGGAAAGCCAGACTTCATCGAGGAGAGAACCACTAAGGAGTGCATCAGAAACACCAGAGGGAGGCTGTGAGAATAACGAAACACCGATCTTCAAATTTGAAATAAGCCGTATAAAAATCTGAGCTGATATCCAGGTAGAAAATTTATTAGCCAGCCTCTTTTCCCCTAGAGGCACAAATGCCAAGAGTAACTCAGACCACTGGATATGTTGATCCTAATGTAGCTGCCATGCCCAATCAAGAATTTCAGAAAGGACTAAATAGGCACCTGTAGATTGATTCCCCTTTAAGGTTTCTCCACTTGCACACACTGGTAAACATTTCATAATAATTCCCTCCCAACTAAACAGCTGATGAAGGCTGACTCATGGTGAATGTTCTGAACTCTTCAAATGGCATCACTGAAGCTCAAAGCAGAAAATATGCAACATGATAAAATTATGAAGAATAGAGCTATATGCATATTTCCTTAAGTGATTGATCCACCGAAAGACTAACACTTATTTTGGAAAATGAAATGCCTAGATAAGCATTAGATTCATGAAGTGCACTAAGTAAAGTGAAATGTACCAGAGTGTTTATGATCTCTTTTAACAGGAAGTTGAGTAGCAAGACGTGACAGCAGCATTTTTCTTTCTTGTTAATCGGCATTGTATCCTGCCCTGAAATGTCTTTTATAGCTACTTTGAACTGTAAGGTGTGGGGAAAAAGTTATTCACTGAAAGCGTGGTCAGGCATTTGAGCAGGCTACTCAGGGAAGTGGTAGAATCATCATAGCTGGCAGTGCTTAAAAAAACCAGATTCATGTATCACTAGGGGATATGCTTTAGTGGTGAACACAGTGGTGCTGGTTTGACAGATTCCATGATCTTAGAGATCTTTTCCAACCTTAACACTTCTTTTATCCCTATCTTATAAGCCTGCCAAGAGCCATCAGTAGAATTCAAATATAATAATTGGGAAATTAGTTGCAAAGGTGTGTACAACACCACACTTACTGATTTCTAGCAGCGCTTCTAAACTAATAGAAGTTTACATTTTCATTGCATGCTTACATTTCTCTTAACAGGAAAAGTCTGTAGGTGTTTTAAGTTTTCAGCTTGCCAGAGGATGAACCAAGGGTGGAAATTGTGTTATTTTAATGGCTGTGTCTCAACAAACTCCTTCTGCCAGCAGCATCTTGTGGGTTACCATCCTTACTGTGACGGTGGTCACAAGGGTTCTTGGGGTGAAGGAAGAGACGAGATCCTTGACTCCATTACAGAAGGCTTGATTTATTATTTTATGATATATACACATACTATACTATACTAAAAGAAAAAGAAAAGAGAGTTCCCAGAAGCTGCTAAGCTAAGAAAAAAGAGTAAAGAATGAAAACAAGGCAGCTCTCTCCGACTGTCCGAGAGAGTTCTCAGTTCTGGATTGGCCATTATTTCTAAACATTCAATCTGGGCCAATCCAGACTGAC
>JAWMRF010000207.1:7106556-7125394 GCA_035221435.1 Sphenopsis melanotis
CTGTTGCATTCCACAGCAGCAGATAACCTATTGTTTACATCTGTTTCTGAGGCCACAGCTTCTCAGAAGGAAAAATCTTAAAAGAAAGGATTTTAGTGAAAAGGATGTCTCCGACACCTTACTTCTGGTCTTTACATCTTGACTGCATCACAGTTTGAGTAGAGGCTTGACCCATCTGAGAGTACATGTGTGCCTCAGCAGAAAAAAGTATGTCAGAGAATAAATAACCTGTTGTACTTCTTCTACAGAAGTAAAAGAAAAAAATTTAAACACTTCTGTTACCCTTCTTTAATGAGCAGATCTCACACCATGACATTTTTGCAGATTCTGCAAGGGATTTAGCGTAGCTCTCTCCTGGATAAACGGGAAACTCTTTTTCTGAACTTATTAAAAGCAGGGCTAAACATTTTTCTCTCCAATGAAAAAGAAAAAGGTGGCATTACAAAATGAAGGGATGCAGCACAAAAACATACAGGATATTTTACTGAATGTGTTAAATTAAATATTGATTTCCCATGATGTGCCATGGTAGCTTCACAAGAAAGGGAATTCCATTGTATGTATGAAACTCAATACCAGCACAAAACTTGCCCTAATATGATAGCAATCTTCAACTGACTGCAGGACTCTACTGAGCCACAGGCTTGCTTAAAACTCAGGCAAAACTTGAAGTAACTTCAGAGGGAATTTCAAGCAGTAGAACTTGTCTCTATTTTTTATGATTCCCCGGTCCCTCTGAAATGTTATAGCTACATTTTACTGGAAACTAAAGTTCACATCAAAACGTCAATTTCATTGTAAAATCGAGACAGAAAAATTGCAAAGTGCCACCTGCATAATCATATTATCATATCATCACATTTCCTTTTTTCCTTTTTTCCTTTTTTCCTTTTTTTACCTATTAATCATCAGCCCAAGGTACAGAACCTGTTTTAGACCAAGTGAGTCAAGTTTTGAATGAAAGGACAGTGAAACTGGCTATGTGGAAAAAGAAATATGAATACACTGATGACACAAGAAGTAGATGGTGAAGGATGCTGTTGTTTCAGTGCTTTGCAGTTGTATGCCATGAGTAGCAGAAATTACAGAAGAGAAAGCTATTAAATTATTATTTCCATTCATGGTCCATAGCTAAATATTATTTTCACATGGCATAGGATTTTTGTTTTACTTCTTCTTTCTTTTCCATCAATTTTCTTCCAAAAATCTGTGATAATAATAGTAGCAGTAAACAGAATAAATAATAAAATAAAATAATTTTAAAACAATAAACCAAACCCTTTCTAGTGACAGAAATACCGTCAGGCATGACAAAATGTTCAAATATAATTTGCTCCATAGGAGCCACTACTGTGTGAGAGTTTCAATAGTTGACCCAGTGCATCTTGACTAAATTGCTGTTTGAAGATACAAGTAGCTAGATGGAATCAGTTGTCCTCAAGGTAGCCTAAATATCTCATGCTGTGTTCATTAAGAACATCACTCAGAGTGCTGTGTTAGGATTCATGGGGTTCTTTGCTCAATTTGATCATCTTTAGAAGTGCACAAGATCACAGACCAGATTCATCAAAGCAAGGGATAAAAGAGACTTTCTTTTGTACAGCTTGGATGTGGAGCTATTTTAAATTAAACTATTTTAATAAATTTAGTTTTCACTTCATTAACAGTTTTGCATTTTGTGGTGGATGACTGCTGAAGCAAGAATGATATGAAAAGTCTGTCCTTGTTTATATACAGTTTCCAATTGTATACTGGAATTTTTGTGCTATTATCTGGTAGAAAGCATTGCTAATTTGTGACTGTCTTAATGCAATAATCAAAGGGCCTCTGTAGAGATCCAATTATTAAAATTATTAGAGAGATACCACTGCCCAAATTGAGGCACAAATGAGACCGTATACCAAAGTCGATAGAATGGATTTTTATTTAGCACTAAATGTGAGGTAGAGAGATAGGGAGAAGGAGAGTGGGGAGAGAAAGAAAGTGGCAGCGAAGCAAAGAAAAATACCAACACTCTGTAAATTCCACCAACATCCTGTCAGTCCTCCTGGTCTCCTGAGTGATTTTTTCAGTCTTCTGGAGGTGGTGGTGTTGCAGACTGTATCCATCAAGGGGTGGGAGAACAAACCCAAAGAGCACAAACCCCATTGGGTTTTATGGTCGCTCACGTTCAGGTGGGAATGCCCAGGGAAGGGGAGTTTCACACTGGGTAAGGTAATGCAAATCAAAATGGCCAAATAGTTGATTAATTAATCACTAGCAGTCACTCTCACAGCCTCTTAATACCAATTTTATTTTTTCTTTTCCATACATGATGTAATTTGCATAAGATGATAGACTGCAGTTTTGGGCTTTTAAATTAGTAAAAGGAAAAAGATTACTCAAATTAGAGCTCATTTTAGGATTCTGTCATCTCAGTTTATGAGGACCTATAATTGTTTAGACCCAGGGAACTCAAAATGTGAATGAAAATTATGACTGTCAAAGTTTTAAAGGGAATACAGTACAAAGAATAAGATTTGGAGTGGGAGCATACTTGAAAATGTCAGGACCCAATAAAACTTGGGAGTGTTTGCACTGAAAACCACTTCTCTTTTGGAACCCATTTACATGGGTGACATCTAGAGTTTGTTATAAAAGATGATTTACTCACACAAGAGACAGCCAATCTACTTTTTATGCATACTTATTCTTCCTTGGACTACAGCATGTTTTGGGATCCCCTAAGAACAGGACATGATCAACAATATTGGGTTGGAGGGAGTGGTTGGGGCAGCGTGGCTGTGGCCAGGTTGAACTCTGCTGTGACTGTTTTGTAGAATATTTTTATTAATATTTTTTCTGCTATTGTTTGTTTTCTTATCTCATTGCTGTTTCTAGTAAGTTGCTCTTATCCCAACCTGTGATTTTTGTCTTTTGTTCCTCCAATTAATTGCTGCATTGAAGGAGAGAGAGAGCAAGTAGTGTGTGGTTTTTTTGTTTCAGTGGGAACACAAAATTGTGGAGTACCTTTGCTAAGGCATGACAATAACACAGTCCATGAGGGAGACTGGAAGAACAACAATTTTTATATGCTGTATACTCTGGAAATAGCTTGATTTTTCCCAATTCCAAACACTGAAAATTCTACAGAAAGATGTCTTATCCTCTTCCTTCAAAAGTGGTGTTAAAAACTTATCAGAAACTTATGAGAAAAACAAAGAAGTAATTCTATCCATGTTCTTGAAAACTCTAAAGGTAATGTCAGGACTGAGACTTCTAAACTTGAGATGGAGAATCAAGTTAGAGTATTCCTGTTAGAGGCACAGCAGATTAAGAATAAAGACTAATAAGGAAATAATTTACAATTTTCTTCAACCTGCTTCTCACCACTGTATAATTAGCCATATACTTACTAATTGCTGACTATCCCCAAATTTACTGATGCTTAAATGACAATCTGATATGTCATATGTTTATGTCACATTAAAGTCCCCTCTGCTTTAATTAACAGACATCTAATCTAGAAAATTTTCAGGCAAGCACAACAAGTATCACGGAGCAGCAATTAATTGTAAATGCTTTCAGACAAATCAAAGGAAGCCATTGAAGATATTTGTCTATCAGCTGACATGAACTTGGAGAGGAATGCTCACCCACATGCTTCACTGCCTCTGAACTCATGGAAATTATTCTCTTACAACTACCAGTTAAGTACATTTGTGCACAGAGAAGTCTCTAAGAATAAATGCCTTTGGCATTTTAAAGAGATAATGTCAGGATTCCTGTCCAACAGAGGAAAACAATCCTGTTTGTTTATCTAACTGAAACAGTGCAATAATGTGGAAGAAAGATGAGAGAGAAAGATACAACTTTGCTTTAGCCATCTCAGTACTATATCCACTTCTTTCCAGAAGCAAGGCTTAACCCAGGCACATAATGTCATTAGCACCTTCATTCAATGCTTGCACGTTCAAAATGTGCAAAATTCAAAATATGAATGGCCAAACTGGGATAAACCAATCTCTTATGATAGCCTTTCTCTAACAGAGGCCATAGATGAGTGTCTGTGGAAAGGTACATGAAAAAACATGTTTAAGCATCCAGAAACAAGACAAGAATGTAAACACATACTAAATGTCATCATCTCTCTTGGTAAACTAAAAGCAAGTGGAGGTTTTTCTTCTCTGGGAAACCTCATGGTTATGGCAAACATCCTTTTTTCAACATCCTTTTTTCAACCTGCCCTGAAAACTGATCATCTGAAATCAAAACCCTATTGTGGGGATGCTACTTTGAAAGTTGGAAACAGTGAAAAATTAGCTTTAGTAAATAACTTTACAATATAATGTCTTTAATAGAAAGTCTATTTTCCTCAGTCTTTAGCAGATACTACTGGTACTGAATAAGTCTAGGAACAACATTCAATCTTATGAACCTCTGAGTTTAGTACTCAAAAATAATTAATTCTGGCGTATCCTGGTCATTTTCTTGCTTTTGAGTCTCTAAATCATACCTTGAACATTAGTTTAACCAAAAGGCTTTTTGATTAATATGTATATATAAGGCACACAGTTCACTGCACTCCTAAAGTTCATCAGTTTACTGCCAAAAAATTTTATTTTAATATGCAGCTTACTGCTCTTGGGGCCTAGGTTTTGAATTAAGCACTGGTTTTATGGCTGCATCCTTTTAAAGGGGTAAATGTACACTCATACTCCTCGTAGTCCCTTCCTCACAATTTCTTTCATTTTTCTCTTGCATCAAGCACAAGTAGCCTTCTATAAAGAGTTTTGCTAGCACAAAACTTGTTTTGTTAGCATAAAACTAGTTTTGCTGCCTTGGTTTCTGCAGCATTGCATAGCATGACAAGGCCTCATTTGCACAGATGAAGTTAAATTTCCCTTCTTTATTTGCTTTAGAAGCCAGTGGGAGCTATGTTCATACACCCGGTGACATTATCTCGTTATTAGACAATAAAGCAAAGAGTTGTGGGAAAAGCAAAAAATTCTATAGGAAGTTAGGAAGCTTCTTGGAGAATTCACAGCGGACATTTTCAGCAATTGAGGCATAACAGAGAGATTATTCTTCTGATTTATTTCTGATTTTCTGAGACCACTGATTTACAGTTGGAGCACAAAGGGGGCAGGTGAAAACGATTCTGTTTATCTCAGCCTCTGCCTAGCCAGGGTTTCCCATGTTTTCTTTGAATATTTGTGTCATTCATCTGCTCACTTTTACTGGTCACTCCAAACCAATGCAGAGCAGAAGGAGGCAGTTTTGTGGCAGTTCTAATCAGCAAAGGTTTGCTGGCTATGAGCTGATGGCAATGCAGAGGGATCTGAGAGAATTTACTAAATACATTTCACAATTTCCTGAGGTATCACACTGAGGTATATTCCTCAGATAGGGGAGGACAAAAGAATCATAGGATATCCTGAGTTGGAAGGGTCCCACAAGGATCATCAGGTCCAGCTCCTGGCTCTGCACATGTAATGACAGCAGGATAGAATACAGACTTTGTTTCTAAAGGGAGCAAAGATTCAGTCTCATATTATGCAAATATACCAAATTCACTACAAACCTGCTGACTCCAATCACCCATTTAATGGTGAATTAGTTAGAATGTTTTGTGACTTTCTTCCTAATCTTATTAATTAATTTTCTAGTGGTCTATTATTATTATAAATTCTACAAATTAACTCAACCCTTCTCGCAGAGTGTGAACTGGTTTGTGCTTTCTTCTGTGATTCTCTCTTACTTAGATGATTGACAGATGTTTTTTGACTTACCTTCTGATTTTTTTTTTCCACAGCCTGAAGTCTTTAGGTTATCGAGCCACACTTGGTAGCTCTGGAAGCTGCAATTGCTTTTGCTTATGTCATGATACTGTTTAAGTCCTGTCTCCTGAGACTGCTTTTATTGTCTGATAGGACATCATGACCATGAAAACACATAAAATGACTTGACAAGTAGCTTATATTTGCTCTGACTGGACTGAAGTAGGCAGAATGCCAAAACATGTTGAGCCTCATCATTTTGCCTCATAAAATATTGAAGGGCACAATGGATTCCACCAAAAGCAACTCCTTTCTTTTCCTAAGGGGTCCTCCTTGGATTTTTTATATAGGCTGTGGACAGACTATGATTGAACTCCATGGGTCAGGGGTCAGTAAAAGGAAATGCAGTAGTGGGATGAGCACGTAACTCTTCTCAATGCTTCTTGAAAGAGGAATGTTTCAAAAAAAAAAAACCCAAAAAAATGGCACAAGTTAAACACATAGTCCTTAATGTCTTGATTATCAGAGGCTTGTGAGCAGAGAAAATACAGTTATGTAAACATGAAGTGAGGAAATAATGAGAGAAAAAGCCCATAATAAAAAAAGGTCTATTGAAATGAGACTTTATGGACTTTTGCTGAGTGCACTTATGGCACTATATCAGTAAAATAGTAACATAGCAGGAGCTGTCTCCCATTTGCAAGAAACATAGAAACAGTGCTCTAAAAGAGACTTGTGTGTATAATAAGAGATAATCTGTGATGGTACACAATATGCTGACCAGAAAGGCTGGTAATAAATCCCAACACCATTATTTTGTTTTTCAGCATTTGTCTGCACATTTATGAATATTATTAAAATTATATATCAAATTTTATTTTTTTTTCACTGCAGCTCAGCTGGAGTAGTAATGAAATTCATGCCCACTCCTTCTCCCAGCTGCTCCTACAAATGGCATGAGAAGGAAATGTGGATATGTCTGATGTGTCCAGATGCCCAGAAGTAGAATTTCTTTTCTTCTTCCTGGTGATGTGTCCTGCTGGTCAGGGCACTGCTGATAGGGCCGTGACTCTTCTTTACATCTCTCTTTTCAGGGCAGGATTTGTGTATGAGGTTTTCTCTCTTGATTTTATTATTTTGAGGTTGAAACTCACATCTGTCATTTCCATGCTGAGTAGGAACTACTGAAAACCCCCAGTCTGTGTCATACATCAAGAAGGAGAGGCTTCCACCCCAGGGAAATCTGGAAGGCAGAATCATCTTCCACATCATGGGGACCCTTCTAAGTTCTCAGTGAGGCTGGCATTTTTACATTACATACACTGTCAGGATCTCTGAGAGGCTGATTATTTTCTGTATTTTCTAAAATTTGGTCTTTTTTATCTCTGTTTATTTGTCTGGATGTAGCAGTTGTGTGATACAGCATAGCATTGGCTTCACTGCAATTAATATAGACTTACAAAAACATTAATGATTTCATGACTAGCTTTCCATGTTAAAAAGTTTCTAGGCGTCTACCCTGTTCTATAAAAGTATGTTTTTCTGAGCTATCATGGGACAGTTGACCAAAAAGTTCTAAAAAGAAGTAGAACACAGGTTATGAAGAGGTACTGTGATTTCAAAAAACACTTTGGTCAAAACAGGAACAGCTGGGACCCACAGTCATCTGTCCTGTCCAGTGAGAAATTCTGACTTTCTTTGGCTTGAATTTGCTGTATTTACTGCATCTGGCATTGGGAATTCAATGCCTTGCCTACAAAAATAATTTTCTGGTGTGGATTTCCACTATGCTGGACACAGGAAGCCAAGTTGCATACCAAATTCAGAAGGGAAAAAACCCAAACAACTTAAAATGGAAAGCATCCTACTGCATATTGGATTAATGTGCTGTCAGCAACATTATGTGTTATTGCATCAGAAATGGAGAAAATAGAAACACAGTTTTAAAAAACCAGCCTGTGGAATTTTCCCTTTTCTGACTCTATTGCAGACTCTTCAGTCACAGAGAGCTGATCACTCTGTTTCCATTCTCAGCAGCATGATCAGTACATGTGGACCTTCCTTCAGTGCTAGAAACCCAAAATGGGCTTTCAGCAAAGCACAATATTGCTGTGACTTGACTGTGCAGGGAGTCACTGGTAGAAAAAAAAAATTCTCTGAAAATCACTACTGCTTGTTATATCAGATAGGTCTGTCCAAAAATCCTAAAAGTCAGGACACAAGTATAGGAAAAATCCACCTCTTTCTGGAGGCACAAACCAAGTGTCTGGATGTGTAGATACCATGACAGCTCTAATTTTGAGGTTTGGCAAATTCCTTGTCTCCATTGCCTTCAACGTAAGAGGAATGGCAAAAGAAAGAGGCAAATTCCTGAGGCACCCACCTGTTTATAGGAAGGATTCAAGAGACCATTCTTAAAGGGATGGAAGAATCTCCTAGTGTTGGGATGATATCTGGTTGAATAACACTTGGTAGATCTTCAAAAACCTAAAAATATACTTTCCCAACCTATATGTTTTTCTGGAATGATTATGTTGGTCTGGTTTACCTGCTATTTTCCATCCCTAACTTCTACAAACAAGATTATTTTCAGGTCAGTTACAAAGTCCCAACATTCAGGGACATTTTTTGTTTGCTTTTTTTTTTTTTTTCGTTTGGTTGGTTGGTTTTAATCTGATTTGAAAATAAGAATGAATTTTGCTGTTAAGGGATGGATCCCACTTAACCTCAAAGAAGACAATTTTTTTCCCCCAAACAAACAGTAATAATTAATAACACATTTCTTCAGGCAGAAAACACACATGGAAAATCTTTGTGATGAATATTTAGGTTATTAGCATAGTAAAACAGGGGAATATGACTGAAATATTGTCAGCTCTTACATAATTAATGCTACTGAATGCATCCTACTACTGTATCTGTCTTTGTATTTATTCATACCCCCAGGCTTATAAGACATAATTCTTTAGCTATATAAGTATGTATGTTTAGTATATACACATTTTGTACATTCTGCATTTTAAATATTAGAAACTCTTTAATGAGGTAAGGTACCTCACTGCACACCACAATATCTCTCTTTGTCATACTTTTTCACCAGTGTACAATTTTGTAGGTGAAGTTCGTGGAAATATAGAATAACTGCTCAAGAAATCTCTGTTTTTATCACTGACAAAGCAGAGGATTTCAGCTTCACCCTAGAACGACACGTAAACATTATTATTTACAAAAAAAAAACCCAAAGAGAAGTAGCAGAAAAACCTCTCTGATGCCAATCAATTATATGGCAGGTAGTTTAACAACAGAATAATAATCTGGAATGGAGAAGTTTATTAGTAGGCATAAAAATGTTGATTCCCTACTAAGGCTGCTGTTAATGTAGGTAAAGCATAACAAAAACAAACTTCCTGAAAAAATACCAACAGCTTCATCAGCATGCACAGAAAGATTACTTGTAGTTACCTCTATCAACAAATGCTGCCAGTTCAAAATTAATTCATTGTTCTTCTACCTCTAGTAAATAATTAATGCATTTTGCACTCCCAAAATTTGTTTTGTCTCTCAGGCTTGGCATGGGAAGGTTTTTCCTGACTCTTAGTGAAGAAATTTTAAATAATTTTAAATATTAGAAGTGAGGAAGAGTCCAACCTACCCTTATCTTTTCTAATGCAGAGCTGCAGTGCTATACATACCAGCAGTACCATTTGAAATTTAAAAAAAAAAAAAAAAAAGGGACAAGATCAAGAGTGATATCTACTAAAATAACCAAAACCAGAGAATGGAAGGAAAAAAAATGTCTTTAGCAAAGAAATTTTTGGAAGAACAGGAATCCTCATTTGACAGCATGTTTTTCAGTTGTCTTTATTATTTTCCTACTAATCACCCACTAAACCTTCAGAGCGCTGTCTGCTGATTCTGCCATCACTTTTGACCTCATCTTAGCCAGTTAAAGTATTTTTGACTTTTCAATACTAGAGATGTTAGTTCAGGACATTGCCCATATCCTCAAACCCCACTGAAGTCCCACACTCCAAGATGTGAATTTATTGAGAATTTACTGTGAATTTATCTTCATTGAGAATCAGAGAGAGGTCAGAGCCACACAGAGGGGCTGAACAGCTGGGTTTCAGTCTTCCCAATGTGCAAAGCAGATTTTCCTACACAAAAATTCAGCCCACATTACACCTTGCTGCTTAGTGAGAGGTGTAACTCCAATCATTACCGAGATTTGTGCATGCAATATGTTAATTACAAGATTAGAAATGACTTTTGAAAGTTACTCTCGCATAGGGTGAAGAAATGCTCTGTTTCAGCAGGCATGGCAGTCAGACAAACAGCTGATTTTGCAAGCACCAGTTTCGAAGTACAGTCCTGGCAGTTACAAAAAATCTCGTTTTGACTTCTAAAACGAGAGACCTGCTGTGGAGATCATTAAGAGAGAAGAAATAAAGTAAATCAAGATATTTCTATAGTGTCACTTCTCTGGCCATAGCCTAAGATTAGAAATGAGATTTCGGAATAAAGAACATCCAAAATATTACACGAAATGAAACATCTACAAATGATTACAAGGAAAAATTTACTTTATTAGAAAGCTAGGTGCTTTGATCAGTGTTAATGAACTGTACATGAAAGGTATGGGTTTCAAAGAAATGATGGAAACTACAATGTTGGAGGAATGTAATAATGTTTCAGGCTTTTTTGCCTCACACTCCTTGCTTAGTAGAAAATTAATGAGTCATACGACTGAAAACTGTTATTTCAAGATTATTATTTTTGAAGAACTGCTAATTATTCCTAATGAAATTACTTTACTGTGGATACAAGCATACAAACTGCTTAATTCACTTTGTGTTTATAGAGCTCCCTGAGCTCTGAAACATGCAATCCAGCTACTGCAGAGCACTCCCACAGTGCCAGGTTAAATGAGTCTTCCCATAAATATGTACCAATCAATTAATCAGTTTTGCTGATAATCACTTGTTTTTAGTATGACCACAGTGTTTGAAAACAAGCAGTCTGAGGACAGTGGATTTAATTTGCCTCTCTGAGGGCATGGCAGTAATGGCTCATCTTGCTGCATTTGCCACAGGAAAAAAGAGAAGTGGATGTGTGGATGCTGGTCCTAGTCTGTCTTTCCTTATGTGCTTTCTACTAAATGCAAAATTTAAATATATTGCAGCTCCAGGCATGCAAAAAGTATTTCTGCACCTCAAGAAATCCTACCATTTCTGTTCACCTATCATACACGCCGATTAATCTTCACATCATTTTTATTCAAAACCCTTGACAGGGTTGATTTCTGTAAGAAGCTGCTGGAAGCTTCCTCCACATCCAGAGGAGTCAATCCCTGGCAGGTCCAGAGATGGATGTGCCACTGGTCAAGGCTGGGCCAATTAGAAATAGTGATAATGCCCTTGTGGTAACAGATTTAAAAAGAAGTTAAAAAAAAAAAAAAAAAACAAAAAACAAACACAAAAGTTATAGTGTCGCACTGAGATATTTTTATAATAATTTAAAAAAAAAAAAAAAACAAAACCAAAACCAAAAATGTTATTGTGTCACTGACATATTTTGTGAAAATCCCTTCGCTAGGATTTTTCTCCTGAGAAGCTGAGAGGCCTCAGAAATGAAATGTAAACAATAATTATCTGATGGCTGTAGAATGTGGTCTGGAGATGTTTTACCTACAGATGCATCTTTGATTGGTCTCACGTGGACTGTTTTTACTTAATGACCAATCCTAGCCCAGCTGTGTTGGACTCTCTGGTCAGTCACAAGAAGGGCTTTCCAAGGTCTTATTTTACTTCTCATTATCCTGCTCTGATTTTGTTAGTAATAAATTCAATTAATATCTATAATTCAAGTCTGTTTTGCCCATGATGGTATTTGGTGAATGATCTCTTTCCCAGTTCTTAACTCATGAACCTTTTATTGTACTTTTTCTTCTCTGTCCAGCTGCAGAGAGAAGAAATAGAGGCTTTGGAGGGTGCCTGGCATCCAGACAGGATGAATCCAGCACTGTACATGAAGTTACTGACCTCAAGATGTGCCTCTGCAGCTTTGTAGAGCAGAAGCAGAAACATTACCAGGGGATGATGCCCTAATTATTCCAGAGTTCAGCGCCACCGCTGTGAGCAAAATAAAAGCCTGCGGTAAATTCACTGCAAAAATGTTTCTAAACTCCTGGCAAGCCTTATGGCAAAAAAAGGTTTTTTAACACTGAAATGCAGAGCTTAAGGAAACAGCTGTTGTCTGTGAAGATAGAGGCTGACAAATGGATTGGTGAAACACAGAGTTATCTTCCATTTGGTTTTAAGGTGAGTTCCTCATGCCTTTCGGGTAATACATTTTTAAAATTTTTGTTCTACATAAAAGCTGATCTAATTTAACAGCCCTTCCAGTAAAAGGCAAAATCCTGTCGTCACCCTTTCTTTACTCACTTTTTCTTTCTCTCCTGTTTTTGGCACTAGTATTCTGCCTTTTTCCCTCCTGCTGGCTGGGCTGCACAGCTGAGCCTGAGTCAGCTTACCAAAGTTATCAGCAGAAGTGAATCACTTCCATATGAAGCTGATAAGGAAAGCAAAAGTCTTTGCTGTATCAGCACAAGATATTTGCTTTAATTCTTCATATTTTTGATTATTTTCATATAAATATATGAAAATGTATATGTGTATATGTATAATAGTAAAGTAATTCCTCTATCATATTTACTTGTCATTGATCAGTCAGCTTAATCATCACAGAAAAGCTTGTTGCAACACCAAAGGGTCTCTCTGTGTTATTCTTGTCTTCTGCCTTCTGGAGATTGCCATAGTACCAGATAATGTAGCTGAATATCAATATTCCTGCTATTACACCTATATTACAAAAGGCCCTTAGTTCATCATTCATTAATTTCATTTTTAGTGAAACAGTAGCTGAAACAAAGCTGCTAACTTGCCCCACCAGCCTGGTTTAGTTGGAAGTGGGCATTTTATAACACAATTTTTGGATAGTGGATGGTGATAACAAATACCAACAGACATGAAATAGAGGAACAGCCTTTTGTATGAGTTAACACAGAAGTATGAATTCCTGATGATTTGATTTACTTATTGTGTGCTATTGGCACATTATTTTCACAGTGGGCATCACAGAGCACTGAAAATTCAGGCTCAGATGGTCAACCTTCTTTATTCTGTAATACACAGTGTCATTCATCAGCTGTCACATTTAATTGGTGGGTGTTGGTCACTCAGACACACAGTGAACCATAAGAAAGAAACCTGTCAACAAAATCCATCAGGAATGTTATTTTGGGAGAAGAGTTTAAGTGTTGCCGTTATCTGTTAAATACAACAAGAAATCTTCAGACATAAAGGAGAAGGAAAACACAGTTACATATAATGGCTGATTACTGTCACTGTTTTAAAAAATATGCTTTTATCTCTGGTTTTATTTCTCATAAACACTTGTGTATCAGAGTAGGGGAGAAAAATGAACAAAAACACAGGGCTCAACCAGCAAGAAGAGATTTAAAATGCCACAGACCAGTTTTGCAAATCATTCCATAATGTAGCCAGGGATACTCACAGCTACTTCAAGAAAACATTGTTCACCATTCTGTGGGCATCAAGTCCAGAACACATTGTTCCTTCTTTTTCTCAGGGTCTGCAGTGGGAGATATTTGACCATTTACTCTCTATTCCCTACACATAAAAGAAGTACCAGAAATGTTCAGAGCAGAGAGCTGGAACTTCTGGGACAACAGGACATGAACTGGACCATGGACGGTGCTTCCAGGCCAGAAGCATCTGTAACTACCAGGTAAATTGTAGAACTGCAAAATTTAAAAATCACATCTTATGTACAAACATTTTACCTCCTTTTTGCTGAAGAAAAAAGAGGAGATGTCTCAAAGTTATTACCAACACGTAAGAACAAAGTTAGAAAGTGATAATTGTAAAAATGACACTTCTTTTTCCCCAGCTGACAAGACTGTTGAGAACTAGTACTTTCAGGTAGGATGTAAGTAGGCTGTAAATCAGCTCAATTCTTTGTTGAAGGAGCAAATCTACACAGCAAAATAGTTGAAACCACTGGTTAAAAGTCCTGTAATTTAGTAAAGATGATCAGATTTTGTTATTTCCAAAGGGACACATCACACACAGAGAGAGATATTCCTCTCCTCTTATCTCTGTTAAATCAAGTGAGCAAGTATGAGTGACATGGCCTCTATGTCCTCTCTCATTGAAATACAAGAAGGTTGTAGCAAAATGGGAAAAAGAGGGCAAAAAATCTTAGAACCCAAGGAAAATAAGAGACAAAATAGCACAGAAGTCTTGCATTGGGATAGTGTCCTAAAATCCGTATTTACAGAAAGAAATGAAAATTGATTGTTGAAAAATTTTGACAAATTCTAATGCTAAAATAATGTGGAAAATCACATGTTGGTCATTCTGTATAGGAAAAAATTCCTCAGTCAACTCTCTACTCCTAGATGAATGCTAGTGGAAGCTAGTTGGTGTTAATTTCACATTGCTTTGCTGCTCATTGATTAATTGTAGGCAATTAATCTAAGCTAGCCATCTAGATTTTCTCTGCAGGAAGTGAAGAGGGAGCAGAACCCTTACTACACAATGTATCCCATCCTAAAATTTATATCTATAGGGGCTCAGAGGAATAACAGAGGCAAACAATAATTATTTTCAGATGGTCACACCTTGGAAAGAGATGCCCAAAAAGGTTTTCTTTGACTAAATAAGGGTTTCAAGCTTATACTTAGTAGTATCTTTTACAGTTTTTCCAGCTTTGGTGTTTCAACATTCCTCAGAATTATTATGTATTTACTTAATCCTTGAGGCATGAAATGCAATAGGATGATAAATAGTTCAATGTGGGCATTTTACTTTTCATACAGGATGGATAGTAACAGCAGAAAAGAGAAGCTTAGTAAATAAAAAACTAGAAGGTTCTGAAAGCTATCACCTGTGCTCCCTTTAAGCCACAGGCAAAACTTTGGAGACTGATTTTCCCCACTAAGACTTAACCACAAACCGTTTAAAACATAAATAGTAAATAGAATGTAATTGTCCCTTGATTTCTGGCATTCTGACTGGTTTTGATGTTTCCCAATGGTTCAACATGAGGATATTTGCATTTTCTATTTTGCTTGTTTTCAAATAAAACCAATATGTGAAGTCTAAACTTTAGAAAAAGACAGACTTAAGAATGTCTTTGCCCATTTTGAATTATCTACATACAGATTTTCACAGTTTTTTGCTTTAATTTTTTTTCACAGCCCAACTTTTATTAGTTTCAGTTGGAGCTGCATTTTTGCAAATGAAAACTTTGCTGTGACAAGATAAGCACGAAGAAAATGAGGAACATCTTTCCTCTCAAAAGTCTGGTTTAAGTGACTTCCTTTGAATCATACAGTAATCTTGTGACAGATGATGATACAAAATGCATTTTCTAAGCTGGCATTACATTGCCTTAACTGTAGGAATAAAGCCCACTGAAAAACAGATTGCTGCTCCAGTGTTGGCATAAAACTGGAATTATAAACTTGCGTGATGAATTGCTGAGTGGCTCAGAACAAAAGATTTCAACTAGATCAGAAAGAAAAGGCGCTCCCTGAATTTATTATCCAGGTGTTCCATAAAGGTAATGATCTTACAAGAAATATGTTTTGTCAAACAAACAATTTTTGTGCAAAGCACAAATAATTTTAACTAGACAATAATTTTAACTAGTTTAGCCTTTTAATTGCCTCGAGTCCCACATTTTTTTTTATTTTATAACTTGAAAAAGTAAGAGCAAGGTCTTAATCATATTATGACTAAGCTGTCATACACAACTATTTTCTGGGCATCTTGTTCACTGTCTGAACATAAAAATGCAGGTTAGGATCATATAATTAATGACTTTATTATAAGGCCTATAGAAAAGAACCCTGAGATAATATCAGTCAGCTTTATGGTAATTCCCAATTTAAAGTAATGTTTTTTCAAAAATAATATTAAATTTTTTTTGTCCCTGTAAAAAAGTAAAATAAGTAACTAATTAAATCTTCTTTTTCCGCTTAAACATAGTCATTAACACCCTGATGATGGGGGCCCGCTCTCTCTTTTATTTCATAAGGAACTGATGACTAATGAGGAATTATTAGTAATATGGTAATGTGAATAATTCTGTAATACAAAGAAATTATAGGCTTTTATAATTGCACTTCAATGTTGTACAAATCATCACAATAACAAACTTTTATTAAGCATTATAAACTTGACAAGCTCACTGACATACAGCAATGTCTTAAAAACATATTAGAAGGAATGTAAGACAATTTTGCTCTTTCTGATTGATATATTAATATATCATTATATTAATATATCATTACAAATATTCCCCCCAGTTCTCATTTGGGTTGGATAATGAGCATTGTGGTAGACAGAAAAAAAAACTTTAATTAGCTAAACAGTGTTGAGAACAATTGACTGACTTGAACTTGGTGCCTTACACAGTTGGTGCTGTACTAGTACAAAGTAAGTATTGCATGGAAGAGTAAATTATTATATATATATAATAGCAGCTCAAGGGTAAATTTAAGCTTAAATTTGGACTAAAAGTCATTACTAGGGCAATAATATTGATCTGAATCTGAAGTTTTCGTAAGTAATTTGTTTATTGTTAATGCAAATTGGTCAACCTCAGTTTTACCTCCAGGACTTCATAGATCAAACAGAGCAAAAGATAATGTGAATAATCTGGACCTCCCATATCCAGTCTTGTTTATGGCAACTACATATCTAAAAAATGTAGAGATACAAAAAGAGATAATTATTTAGGCCACAAGGAGATGTGGCTAAAGCTAGTTTATTGTACAAATTATTAATTACTAATTAAGGAATAATCATAAGAGGAATATGGGAACATGAGTGTTGCTATTCTGTCTGGTGTCTCAAGGCTTCAGTAATTTTTTCCTATTTGCAGAGATCAGCATGTTTTTTCCTATTTGTAACTTCTAGCAAATTAAAGTTCTTTAAAAAACATTCTTAAATGAAATCTTACAGTGCTCCTTTGGTCTCCTGACCTACAATAAATGTTTTAGAAGCCTTGTTACCTGCATTTCTGTAATTTCCTAATGCATCTCACCATTTTCAGGGAAAGACAAGCAAAGCCTTTGCTGCCTTGGATACAGGGCAGTTTCAACTGTGTATTTCCTCCTCATATGGTTTCTAAAAGTTATAATTAAGATTTTGGTTTCAACTTCAAAACATTACAGCTTCCAAAAGAAAAGAATGATGGCTAGCAACTGGCTTTAATGTGGCTTAAGCATGTTTGAAAGGCTTTATTGAGTAAGCTCAGGGACCTGACTTCTTGCTACTTGAAAGCTCCACAGGGCTTAATTCTTGTAGCTTTTCATTGTCACCTTATTTCTGTTATAAATCCCAGCACTTCTTTGTAATTAATTGTGCAAATGAATAATATCAGTGCAGAGATAGTGGTCTTGGGCCAGAAGGAACTGCTGTATTTCATGCACTCCCCAGAAGTGACTATCCACCACCACAAGAACAAAGAAAATGAGGTCAACGAAAATCCCTCATTTCCACTTCAAATGAGAGCTAGCTATAAAGAACAACTTTAGCCCACAGTTTCATTTCTACTTTTAAAATTCATCAAAGAGAGTTCTGTTAAAATACTGTGCAATGATATTAGCAGTATTAATAGGAAATAATTATGAAGAGAAATAACACCTTTTCTTGAACTGGCTCTGATATAAAGTACCAATGCTGCTAATGTAAAAGCTTAGCCCTCTTGGTATTCAGTGCTTTATTAAAAGAATTTTTATTAGCTAATTCAAGAAAGAAATATGATGAATGTCTCCTTCCAAGTTCCATCCCTATCTTCCATTACAGGAGCATCTGGTAATAGAAAGTGCTTCTGGCAATACTTATCTGCATATAATGCATAAAATTTTTAAGATATTAAAAGGTCTGTATGGAGGATGGCTACTTGATACACACCACGAATATCATAACATTTGCTGCCTCAATTTACAACTAAACCTAATAGTTCTTCTAGTTCTTTTGATCTTATAATCATGAACTTGTATGGGACAAGTTCTCAGCTGAGCAAACTGTCACTTAGCTCCATCAATGACAATTTATAACTCATCTGCCAATCTGGCCCTGCACTTTAATCCATCATTATGGTCTCAGACATTTGCCTCTCAGAGTTCTTTTTATCACCTTTGTCTTCTTTTTAAAATTAAATGTAAAAATAAAGAATTTCATGTGGTTGACATCATTTATGTGACTAACGCCTGCAAACTTGTCTAGCTCCTGGGTGCTCATGATTCCTGGATGAGTATGTTGTCAGCACACAAGCCACGATGCCACTGACATATTTTCTGAAAGATACCTTGGCCAGGATTTTTCTCCTGAGCAGCTGAGAGGGACCAGAAAAGAAATGTAAACAATAATTATCTGATGGCTGTGGAATGTGGTCTGGAGATGGTTTACCAACAGATGCATCTTTGATTGGTCTCCTGGGGTTGTTTTTAATTAATGTCCAGTCACAGGTTGAGCTGTGTCGAGGCTGTGAGCAGTCATAAGATTTTTTTACTCATTCCTTTCCTTTCTAGCTTTCTGATGTCTCCTTTCTCTTTCTTTTAGTATAGTTTTAGTGTATCAATATAATATAATATAATATAATATAATATAATATAATATAATATAATATAATAATGTATATTTCTGATGTCTCCTTTCTCTTTCTTTTAGTATAGTTTTAGTGTATCAATATAATATAATATAATAATATAATAAAATAATATAACAATATATAATTATATAATATATAAAATTAATTATATATTATATAATTAATATAATTAATATAACATAATTAATATATTATATAACATTTTATACTTATATTTATATACTATTTTATATTTATATAATATGATATATTTAAACTTCTTTATATTTATATTATATTAGAAATATAAATATAAATATAATGTAATATAATGTAATATAATATAATATAATATAATATAATATAATATAATATAATATAATATAATATAA
>JAWMRF010000207.1:7127304-7151859 GCA_035221435.1 Sphenopsis melanotis
GAGCAGGAATTGTTTTGTCTCCCTGCTCTGTGCACAGAGCTCACCATCCCCTCATATGAATCCCAGACCCACACACTAAAGCAGCACAGAATGTGAAAAATACAAAAGCTAAAACCTGAGGCATTACAACCACTGGTTCAGGTTATCCAGGGGGTGGTGGGATCACCAGCACTGGTGGGTTGGGGTTTTCAAGTCCCTAAAATGCTGCACTCATCCAACAGAAAGGCCTGGCTGCAGAACACACACACATGCGGGTACAGCCCTAGAAATCCAGAGTTAATTAAGCCTCTCACTGGCAAAATCTTTTAATTGCATAGTAGCCACAGGGCTGGAGGCTGGGCTGCAGGGAGGGCTGCTCCTGCTGCCTGGCATTCCATCCCATCCCTGCTGCAGAGCACAGGGCAGCACAGGAGGCAGTGGCTACATGGAGATAAACACAGAGCCAAGGTCCCGACCCCTCTCCCCCAGCCAAACCATCTCCAATCCCCACTAGAGGTGAAACCATGGAGGATTTTCAGATCTGATTTCTCCCAGTGGTCTGAAACAATCTCCTTGCAGCCCCACATGTTGCTCTGGGGAGGGGGAAGAGGATTCCTCTGCTCCTTCTCACCCCAAAATACACCCAGAGGAACAGGAGTTGGCTCATCTGGCAGCATTCCTCTCCATCAGGAGGGCTGGAAGAGACAGGACCATGAGGATGTTCCTTCAGGAGCCTGGGAGCACTGGGCACACCCAGAACCACTCACTGGGTACCAGCAGGGTCATCCCAGGACCACCCCCTTCCCAGGGCATGGACACCCCAACCTGCTCTTCCAAAAGAAGCCATGGATGTTCCATCCCCAAATCTTCTGCCACGTGGTTTTGAGCCCCTTTCCTCAGCTGGGGAGGAAAGTACAGGCTGAAGAAGATTAAAGATTGTCCAGAGAATTTGTGGATGCCCCATGTCTGGAAGTGCCCAAGGCCAGGTTGGACAGGGTTTGGAGAAACCTGGGATAGTGGAAGGTGTCCCTGCCCATGGCAGGGGATGGAACTGGATGATATTTAAGGTCCCTTCCAACACAAACTGTTCAATAATTCTATGAAAAGAGCCAAGAAAATAAAACTTGTGACTTCTCCAGACCTGATGGAAGCAAAGAATCACCCCACCAATGCCTTACAAGCCAATACACTGAAATAATCTGGGCTCTGGGAAGGAGCAACACACAGACCTGTCAGGGCATCAGAACCTTTTTGGGAAGGGAATTTCTGTGAATTCCTTGATCCTGTCAGGGTGAGAAACCCAGGTGTGTGCGTGGGATATAACCCAGGAGCAGCTTTTCTGGAAACTGAGATCAAGAAACAAAGGGGAGAGGAGGCACCAACATCTTTTCAGCAAGGGAAAAAGCTCTCTGAATTAGTGGGGACCAAATTCCCTGCCAGCTCCTCTGCTGGACACAGATCTGCTCTAGAGCTATTTTTGTCATGGGGTTTGGACTTTATTGGTCCCTTCCAACCCAAACCGTGCTGTGATAACCCAGGGAAATCTCACAGCAGTTGCAGGCAGGGACAGGACGTGGCAGCTTTGGCACAGGACAGGATGCTCACCCTGCTGACACACAGCCCAGCACTGCCTCCACACATCACTCATCAGCCAAAAACCAGCAGGGCTTCCCTTCTAGAGGCAAAACAAGCCACAGATATTCCTTAATCAAACGATAACGTTAAAGAGAAATTATATTGACATGGGATAATGCCACCCTTGACTCCCCATAAATGTGGGGAGGGGCAAGGTATTTCCAGAGGCAGAAGAAATGAATCCTCGGATATTCCTGTCACTGTGACATAATTTACATTATACCCTGGCACCAGTGGAGATGCAATCATGTCACTTGATGGATGGCCCTGTAGGAGGGTGCAAATTGCTTTATTGACCCACTGAGTCCAGGCTGCTTCACTCCCATTGGCCAAGGGAGGGATGGGAAGGGGATGTTGCATCCACCCCAGTGAATTTTGGAGGTGTAGGAGCCCCTTTCAAGCCTGTTCCATTTCGTCCTGCCAGCCAGGCCCCATCTCGTTGAACCTGCTGATAAAACCTGCCGCTGCAGGGACATGTGGCAGGCACAGAAATTGCAAATGAGGCTGTTGCCACCTGCTCCTGCACAATGCAAATCCCATTCATTCGGGACAAGGCGCTGCTGCCGGGAGCCCCTCGGCTGAGCCAGCACCACACCAGTGCTCCCAGTTCACCACCGTGGCTGGGGGAAGAGCACTGCCCTGCTGTGGGATGCCAAATGAATCTCTGTCACCAGCTGGGGGTCTCTGTGCAAATCACAAACGGGACGGGGCTGCTGAGGAACGTGCTTTGAGCTATTTTATTTTCCAGCATCAGTCTCATTACATGGTTATGACAATGGGAAGATACCATCAGCTCACATCATTACAGTACCTGCTTGTAAGCCTTAAAACACAATGCACAGAGCTCCATTATTAAGCTTAAAACTTCCTAATATCTCACTAGATAAACTTTTCTGTAGCTTAGGGAGTTATTCTAGACAAGCATTAATACACAGATCATTGTTCTATTTGTCCTTGCCTTTCTACAATTTAAATAATTTTTCTGCTGACCAATCTCATGGCTGCTGCTTAGCTCTAATCACAGTTCTATTGCCTCTGGGGCCTGCCTTTTGCAGCTTTCCCAAAACCCTCTAATTTTATGGATTCCAACATTAAGTTATAATCCAAATTTCACATAACCTCTGTAAACATCTCAGCTCTATGCTTGAGTATTTCTATTATCATCATCAGCTCTAGCAACTGATGTAAAAGTTTATTTCTTCTTTGTAATGGGATGAAAAACATTTGTTTCCAGTCTCTGAACATGGGGCTGGGGTGGTCTACAGGCATTAAATTCCTTTCTAGGGCTCTTGACAAATTTAAGATGCCAGGTAGAAAAGAGTTAATTGTGAGAGCCAGAAAGGTAACTGGAGCCCATCAAGCAGTCAGATTCTTCCTAGACAGGAAAGAAAAAGGGACTAGTGAGTAGTGAAGGGAAGAAGCTGCCTTCATCTCAGGAAATGCAGCTGTCATGTAAACTCTGAGTGTGCAGTGCCATCTGCTTAATACTTGAAGCTGCTTTTGAATCACAGAATGGAAGAATCTCCATTTGAGAATTTTGAGAACTTCTCTAAGGAAATAAAGTAGGAGGAACAGCCTTTATTCTTGTACTCTGGTATGCGTTGCACCACTTCATTTTAAATTTCCAAGGGATGGGGAGAAAATAAGATGTACGGATTCTGTGTAAAATATGGAGACTTAGAAGAACAATGTAGTAAAGATGAAAAATGACCCAGGGGAAAAAAGAACTAGTGGCAATTCCCTGTGCTCAGCAGTGGTTTCCAAAGCTACATAGAAAACCTCCAGAAGGAATGAGGCTGCCCAAGCCTGAAGTCTGAGATGAGCAGAGGTTAAAGTCTGTGAGTGAAAGGCAGTGCTGTGGGCACTTAATGCAGGAGCTGTATTTGAATACAGACTGCCTTTGACCTCTTGCCAGAAGTTATTTCCCACCAGGTTTCAACCCCTAGACTGCAATAACCTAACTGCAAGCCTTGTTCTGCAAGCTACACAAGGATTTTCCCTTTGTGGGAAGGACTAATGCATCATTTCTTGTTAGTGCAGTCAGCTGTGGGGCAGATTTAAAATTCACCAGCTACTCTAAACTAGCTTTGTGTGGTGTGCAGTCAGTGCTCTTTAAAGCCCTACCCCAGCTGTCTCTGAGCCAGCTTTCTGGAGTGAGAAAGCCTGAAGAAGTGATTGTTCATGTCACATGTTGGAGAATTCAATATCTTTTACAGCCACATTAGGGAGAATGGTAAATCATCTCTGAAAAATAAAAAAAAAAGTAGAGGCAAAGATGTGCACTGCTGTATATTAAAGCATAGTAGCATTTTAATTTTGTGTTGGAACCCAATTTAGAAAAACACAGTCTCCTCATTTTTCTTCTAATATGTGAGGAAATCCCAGTAAATTTATTACCTTTATTTGAAAGCAAATTAAGAAAGATTCCAAAGGCTGTATTAAGTCTTTATTGATAAAAATTGTATGGTATTGTCTCTGAAATTCACTGGGAAGCATTACTAATCCCTGCATTCAAGATATTACATGTGACAGCCATGAAATTTAAAGCTGGGCAGTAATTTTTGAAGGGATAATGCTCTGTCTTGTGCCCTAACAGAGAATTGAGCTGATGTGGTGGGGGTGGTTATAATTGAGTTATATGGATATAGCATCTAAAAGCAAGAATAGGAACTGCCAGTAGCTAAAGTGTGACATTAAAATGTTTCTTTATTGGAAATAGTAGCTTGGGAAGCCTTCCTGGAGAGTCATTAAGTATTCCTGCAGTATGAAAGTGCTTTTTTCTTCTAGAAGAGTGATAGGATAGAAGCAGGTATGTACTGAAAATGTTGGGTTTTTTTACTCTAAACATGCATAAAAACAGCAAAATTTTTTCAAAATCTGGTTTTCTTTTTAAGGCCAGTTCTGTGAAATGTAAATCATTTTAGCCAACTGCTGCTAAATGGTGGATGTAGTTTGATCTTGAACCTAATGTAGTGGTAGAGCTCTAGGCTGAGTTCTATGATGTTGTCACATTCATCTTACTTTTTAGGTCCTTTTTAACACTCTCTTTCTCTAATATGTATTTATTTATAATATTCCCAGGGTTTTAAGGATTAGCTTTAGCATGCTTACCTCACTTAAGGCAGAAGCTCCATGACTGCTGTTAATTGTGGGTGCCTCTAACCTGGGAGTAGTGGCTGACCTTGGAAGTTACTCCAACTTGCCTTGATGTCCTGTAGTTGCAAACATCCCCCACAGGATGAGGATAAAAATGAGAATAGTTATGCCTCATCCTCTCCCTTCCTCTTTCCTAAAATACACACATGTACTGTGGTAAAAGATCTTTACAGTCATGCCTCAGTACATTGCACCTCAGGATTTCTGAGTTTGGCAATGTTTATGACAGTCTCTGACATGGTGGGCATTAGATTAACCATGTTCTTTACCCTCATGTGGCAAACCTTGCCCAAATGTAAGAATAAATTTTTTTTCCAGCATGTATACACACCCACATAACCTTAAATCAGCTGATGTAGAGGCTCGTTGAATTTCGTAGTTACAGTAGAAAAGTCTTTTACATTCACTTGAAAGAGAACAAACATTTCATTATCAGGGACAGAGATTTTGAGGTTAGTCTTCTTCTGTTGGAGTCAATGGCACTGCAAGAACAAACAAAATCAACAAGCTCCAGCTGAAAGAGAGCAACGTTTTCTGATCCTTCTATTTGTAAATAGAAAGGCTGACACAGAAGCTCCATGCTCTGGTATTTGGGAAGTATCTAATTACCAGCTTATACATATCTATTTATATAAATATATATTTTAAACAGTTCATTCATCTGCCAGTGCTGCTCTTCACGCAGTTTGATTCCTGTTGTGACAGCTTCACTTGTGATATACATATACAAAGCAACAATATTAATTTTTAGATTATAAAGCCAAGTCCATGGGGTTTTCTCAGTCTCCTCTCAAAGCTTAGGAGACCTACTCTTGCTGTAGTAGTATTTCTTCAGCACTGCACTTTGTACTTTAAAACTGATCCAGGGAATTTCATCTGCTTTTTCTGGGGGTGATATTCAGCCTTCCTGTGCGCTGCTGACTTTAAATAATCCAGTCCTTTTCATTGCCATGCTGAGGATCTTTGTGCTTGAGTTATCAATGAAAATTTTACATTGGATTGGTCGATAAGATTAAGCCTTGAAAAACTCCACAATTGATCTTTTCTGGCCAAACCCACTATTATCCTTCTCTCTCAAGAAACCATATTTTGATAACTGGTCTTTCAGTTAGTTTATATTATTTTTTTTTTCACTGCTTTTAACTAAAAATAATTAATTACCTATCAGTAACTACTTAACTAACTTAAGTTACTCAACTAACTTAAGTAACATCTTCCACTTGTCATAATACAATATTTAGTGAAGCACAAACATATCAACTGCACTGACATAGTTCTTAAGATTAACCAAGTTTGTGTCTTAGTATTAAAAATCTCTTTATTCAGAGAAAATAAAGATCAGCTGGATAAATAGACCTAGGCTTATAGGATACATGTGAAGGTGACTAATAATCAGAGTGAGAGAAGAATTTGCTTCTCAGTTATTTTTCTGTCTATTTTTTCTCCTCCCCCTAATAGATTAAAACCATCTGCATTCACAGGTAGAGACACCTGACTACAAACTTTACTCTGCCCTACACTTCAATAAATGTGATTAATTTTTCTGAGTGGATTCTAATTAATAATTACTCTCATCTGTGAGTCTGTAGCCAGCCTCCTGGCAAACACAGCCACCTCTTCATTAGAGAGCTGCCAAATTCATGTGAGTTTAAACAGTGAATGAAAGATGGTTGTGAAAGAGAAAGTGCAAGAGTGAGAATGAGTAACATAAAGACTGTTGTATAGTATCTGCTTTACGGTTATTTATTTCATGTGAATGTAAATCCATTTTCAGAGAACATCTTTTTAAAGATGGTGTAACTTCAGAACCTCTGCATATTCGCTATAACTTTGCCATTGTAACTACATTTATTCCATAACTTTTGTTTCAAAACAACTGTTGCTAAAAAAAAGAATTTCGTGATTTTTTTCTTCTGAGTTCTGGTTAGAATTCTGGTATCAGTAACCCTAGTGATTTTTTCATAAAGCTGCTTAATGATTTTCCTTTGAAGGCTTGTGAGCCCTTATTTTCAAGTAACTAAATTTATATTTTATTAGAGAACTTGGTTTGTTGGCAGATTTAGTAATATTTTCTGAGCATATGTTTGATGGGCTGAGCAGGATAAAAGAGTTTCATAGATGCCTTTGTAGAGGATAAAGGGCAGAGGCTCAGCATCATTTTTATGCATAAATTTTCACTGACAAGAAATGAGGTTCTAATCCTGCAACAGGAGTGAGCACAGGGAATAATTTTACTTGTGGTGTTTCTCACTGAAATCTGCGACCAGCTCAGAGCAATGACAAAAAAAAAATATTTTCTTTTTCCCCCAGCTTCACAACTTTCATTCTTTTGCTGTTACAGTCAAACCCCTAATGCTTCCCGTAACATATAAGCGCTGACTTGGAGGTATGAAGGGAATATTTTTAAAATACAGACTAAACATTGTTGAATAATAAAACCTGAAAAAAATCTATGGAATGTACAGGCATGGAAAGAAAACGTTTATCTGACTTAGGCCTGTGCAGTTAGGTTCCCTTGAAAATGTTCCCTAATGAAGGTTAAGCAAGTACACACAGTGAAAGTGCTGTGCAGCTGAGTTACCCCTGGAGAAAGAATTGCTCTGCATTGGAAGTCTGAAAAATGGCAGAATTTGGTGGAAACAGCTTTTGTTTTGCATTCTCATCCCAATATTTCCCACCAGAAAAGGGGAAGTGGGATGGCCACCTGTGCATTCTTAGGCAGGCAGAGTACAAATGTGTTCATTGTGTGCATTGGTTCAGAGCTCAAGAAAAACTCAGGTAGGTGCCATCATTTTTGAAGGGGTTCCTGCATTATTTTAGACACTAACTCAGGAAAGATATTCTTACCCTGTTGAGTATCTTCTAAAACTCCTGAATATCAAGCCCTGTGGATTTCCTGCTCCCCATTTGGTAAATTTACATTAGCCTGCATCATTTGCGTTAGACTCACATTTTTCTAGAAAGATCTTGCTCAAAATGCTGTTTTAGTCAGGAACATCATTATCTGCATTGGGTTTATGTGGTCAAGATGTTTTTTTAAGGGGGAAGGCAAAGATGTGGTGGGCTTGGCCTCTGTGGGTTCCAGCCAGCTCTAAAGGGGACCCACCTAAGGACACAGCTGAGCTCACTAGCAAAGGTGATGGTCCCTCTGTGAAAATGCTTTTAAGGGTAGAAAACAGCAGAGGAAGGAGCAAAACCTCCTGAAGTTGGAGGTTAGATATAAATTCTCTTAAGAGAATTCTCTTAAGTATTTGATCTTGTCAGAAAATTTCTAAGTATTCCCAGCAAACTCAGAAAGTGGGGATCCAGATTTTTGTCTAACCATCTTCTAGTGTCTGAGAGGACAAGGGAAAAAGCAATGACAAGGTAATCTCTGCTCCCTGGAGCAACTACAGGCAGTGGATATACTCACCTAAGAGTATGTTATTTCCCTCAAAGAACAGGAGCCTCTGAATAAGCCTACCCTAGAGCCTGTGCACCCCTGGGTTGAAGCTGATCTTTGAAAATGGGGTGTGAAGGTGTTTTTCTGGAGCTTGTAAATGTTTGTTCCTTTTTTGGCATTGATTTGCCACTACCCATATCAGGAACTAAATATTTAATGTAATTTGAAATAACTTAATTTCTCATAGTCCAGTTTGTTTAGCCTGTGACAGTGGTTGTTAAGCAATTTTCCTGTCTTTGTAAAGCTCTCAACTTCCTCACTCTTGTTCCTATTTTCTAACTCCTGTCTCACAAAAGAAATAAATTGACTGACCAAGTGCAGCTTTGAGATTTTCCCTAGTTGTGACTTAGGCCAGTTCAATTCTTGGTCCTGCTGGGTGGGAGTAGATGTGTGCTTTTCATCATCCACCTCTACAGAGTAGCAGCAGAGTAACAATATCTTAATAGCACAGTATGATTCCTCTAACTTGCTTTAGAACAATATTCAGAGTCACGCTGAAGTCACAAAAAATATATCCTAGAAATGAGAAGCTACTCCCCATCTGTGGGAGAATCAACATACACAAGGGAAAACATCAAAATGACTACATTTTTAGTAGCAGTGAATAATTACTCATTTCCAATTAACTTCAAAATTACTTAAAAATGAAGCCACAGACGAAGCCTTTGTGATGACCAGCAGAGCTGTGGTTGTGACTAGCTGACATGCAGCCTATGTGATATTAACTCCATCCAGGTTTGGATTTACAACAGAGATGATGATTTACTTTGAAACACACTTTTTCTTTGACTCCTGATGCTGTCCCTCTGCCAGTTGTTTTGTTATACTTCCCTAGGGTGACTTTGCTCCGTATTTTATTACTTGAAAGAACATTAATTAGAAAAGGTTAATGAACGGCAGATGAATTCAGTTAATTAGTTCACTGAATAGTTTGAACACTTCTCCTTGCTGGAGAGTTCAGTATTGCTGGAGATATTCATGCAGCATTTGCACAATGAATACTTCTTTGCACTTTAGTCAGTAAACTCTTCTCCAAAGCAAACCTGGGCATGGGAAACGTCAGTGCTCAGCTGTTAACTTTGGGCACTCTAAGTTTGTCCATGGAGTCATGAACTATGAATGCAAGGCAGAGAGGTGAGCCCCCAAACAGAAAGAAGTATGAACCATCCTGATGCTTCCTCACCCTACAAAAACTTATGGTCAGAAATGTTCTATGTTTTGTTGTGCTTTTGAGAACTGGAAGTTGCTTAGATGCTGAAATTTGTGGTTTTCTAGATATTTGTTTCTCTTTCTGGCTTCTGTGATGATCAGAGAATTTTATCTACCATCCAGAACTTTCTGGACCAACTGAAGAAACTTTAGTTGCTTAGCAAATTTCAGCTCGTTTTTAGTGTTCACTGTCTTACTATGACAAGTTTTGTCTGAAAATAAGTTGCCCTCTTCATGTTTCCTACCTTCCTCAAAACACAGTTGGTTGAGCCTTAATTTATCTGTTTCTGTGCTCCTTTTTAATGTCTGGCATGGGCAAATCCATTTGTGTAGTTTAATTTTTGCATGGAGTACTGCATTCTCTTTTCTACAGTAATTTCAAAATCAGTTTCCTCTGCCTGAGTTGAGAGCTATTAAGCACATAAAGCACTACAGAACTAGAAACTGTCCAAAATAATACTGCTGGATGGTTGTAGTCCCTGTTGGTAATAACTTTTTTCCCTCATGAAGACAAGAAAAAAAGGAAAGCCTTTGGTTTATTCTGTTTTCTGAAGCGCTCATAACGATGAGGATTTTAATATTGGCATGCATTTTCTCCTTGAGGCTTTTTTGTTTACTATACTCATGACACCAGAAAATAGCTCAGAGGCAAGAGAGAGGGTTTCGTTCCCTTAGTGAAGACAATCCCTTCCAATCTGGTTTGGCTTTTGTAGGGTCTCTGTGAATACTTATTTATTGCATTTTTAAGATAAAATACTTGGGCACTCCAAGGAGTAAGGACTTTTCTCCAAAGAGAGAACCTTTGCTACTTGACTGAATTTCCTCAAAGTGACTGTAGGAGAATGAATAAGCTCTTCTAGAAAGGGAGAGATTTAGGGCTGACCCTCCTTAGCTTGAGGGGCAAATTGACTGATACATTAATTCAGTGTTTGGGAGGCCCAGGTTCAAAGAACATACTTCTATATCTTTAGACAATCTGCAGGACTGACTGAAGCTTTTTTTTTTTTTTTTTTTTTTTTTTTTTTGAGTAGGAGAGAGAAAACCAGTGTTTGGATACAAGTAAATTGCTTTCAGCACAGAACTGAAATGGCTTTCTTTTTCATTTCTTTCCCTCTGCCCCCTTCTGTTTCTGTTTTTTACCTAACATCAGTCACTAATTGACCTTTTGCCCTTACTGCTTGTGTGGGATCAGTTGGGAGGATGATATGAATACAATTATAGGCTCTACCTGTGGAAGAAACATTTGTGGAATGGCAAGGTAACAGTGGGATGACGTATGAAAAAAATTGGGAAACTGACACTTGTGCCATAGAGAAATTAAGCACTTGATACAGGGTTGTTGAGCCTGAAAGTTGGGAATAGTAATTTATCATCTGTTCCTAAAATATTGAAGTTTCTACAGAAATATTTAGGATAGTAGGGAATTGGAATTTTTTCCCCATGGTGGTTAATCCCTTATAGTACAAGATTTGATTTTTTTTAATATTGTGTTTTTTTTTTTTTTTTTCCCAACGGATCATTTGCACTCCATTTCTTTTCATCCCAAAAGCTAAAATTTCACTTCTGTCCTGTATACTGTCAAATACTGCTTGAAAAATGTGGTAAATACCTCACACTATCAGGGTTCATGACAACATAATAATGATGTTAAACATTTATTTGGGCATATCGTGATTAAGAATTTCACAGCAGAAGGTTAATCTGACTCTAAGCCAATCCTGTAAATCAGAATTAGCATCTTGTAAATTCTTACAGCAGTGGTCATATGGCATTTGCATCTGTACTGGGCACCTGAGGGAAAAAGTTTAATCTTTTGATACCTGAAAGACTCTCAATTTGAGTTCAATTTTCTAAAATTCTTCTGAAGTATTGTTTCTGTAGGAGGGTCATACTGCCATACCCATTGGATAGATAAAATTAAGTCTTCTTCAAGCACAGAAAAAGGCATGGTGTTACTATTTGGCCCAAAAGCAAATGATTCCTTAAAAATACCTATTTTAAAAAATAAAACAGAAAGTCAAATACTTTGAGTTGGAGAAAAAAAATCAATTGTCTATGCAAAGTTGCATTTGGAAAAAAGATTTGTTGGGAACCTCTTAGTTCTTAAGAAGGATGTGCCTGGTAATTTTCTTTCAAGAAGAAACTTCCCCTTTCCTGGAATTAAGCAAATCCTTCCTGCAGCTTTTCTTCATCAACTGAAACCTCTCTGATTTGACCTCCTATCTTGCCATAAATAACAGAGAAGAGGGTTCAGGGAGTCAGAGGATGACTTTATGAATGCGCATTTCTGTTTGATCATCCTGCTTTATCAGACTGCTGTTAAAAACAAACCAATAAAAAAGCCTGTCAGCCTGGCTGTCTCCACAGCTGTCTGCATGCCTTTCCCAGCAGTGCTGCCTGTCAAGCTCATTATTCTTCCCCTGAGCTGGTTTGACCCACTCTTGTGCACTTTTGCTGGGCTGATAAAGTTAGTGGGATCTTGTCTCTTGGGAAAATACATTTAGAAGGATAAGCTAATTCTGCTTCTCTCCAGTAAGCACTTCTGCCTGGCTTCTCCAGGGCCAGTATGTCTGAGTAGTCTAAATTGCTTATCCTGGAGGTAATGAGGTTTGCAAGGCCACAGCTGAAACCTTCCCCTTTCCCTACTTATCCTGCTTTCTACTGTAAGAGATGAGATAATATTTTGCTGAAGCCAAAAGGGTTGTAAAGAGAAAGAGTGAAGGTTTTTGGCTCCATGTGGTGTTGTTTGTGGCTTGGATTTGTTCTGGTTGGTTTGTTGGGTGCTGCTGTGAGCTGGGAGAGGGGCAGAGTTGAAGACAGGACCAAAAAGGAAGAAGGATGAGAGGGGAAGGGACAGAAGAATAAGTGGTCAGGAGAGAATAAAAGTTCCTGAATATCCATCCAATGGGCAAGGGGACAGGGACCACCCCTGGCCAGAAAAGGGTATAAAAAGTTGCCTTTTTGTTGGAGGGTGTGTGTTTGGCTCTGGGAGGAGCGACAGGCACCTGACTCAGCTAAATATTACTTCACTAATAAACAGTTTGCTTTTGCTTCGATGACTTTGTCCCCATTTAATTGTACCTAGAAGTTTGTTCATTTCACTACCACTGCAGTTTGGTGTGAGAGATGGGTACTTAAGAGCCCAGAAAACAGAGAACAGCTAAACCAAGGGAAGTCTGTAGAAAACTTATTGTTGTTGCTGGTTTAAAAAGTAAAATAAAAAGTTTCTGTAGCGATATGTAGTGTTACAGAGAGGGATTTGCAGCTTGTGAAGGGAAAGCCATGTTTGGCAATCAGAACTGAAAACTGGATCAGGCACCAATAAATGACTCTTACTAATGGTAACTTTCTTTCATTACAGTCGTTCAGTCCCATAAACAAAAATAAATTTTCATTTCACTGAGCTTCAAGCGTTTAATTACTTTTTTCATAAACTTTTTTAAAGACTCTGTAATATAGATCTTGAAAACATTCCTCTAGAAAAAAAAAGTTCTGTTTTCATGAGGAGTGACATGTTAATTGCCTGCAGACAGCTTGTTGGACTAATGAGTAAAATAACCTAATAACTAATTGAAACTCCATTGAAATAAAGTCATTAAGAAAGAAGTATCATATCTAAGTAAATTAACTCCATTTTCTATCCTGAATTATCTAGCTGTTGTGCTTTGATCACAGCTGAATTGGATCATTAACTAACTAAAAGTGAAACCTATTAATAATTGCAAGCTCTTTTATAAAGATTTTTTTTCCTCTTTTCATGAGACATTTCAATGAGGGGTCCTGGCTCTTTGAAAACTATCCTCTGCAAATGTTTAAGGATATGGGAATGACAAAAATGATGACACTATTCAGGAACAGGTCCTTTAAATTACAGCTAGTTAAGGAACTGTGCAGCAAAGCAAGAATTTTGGTGTGAAATATTTTTTTATTACTTTTACTTGAAATGCCTTGCAGAAAACAAAATAAAGCAAATCCTACTGGTTTCTTAACCATTCTCATGTTTTTTTCTGTTGGAAATCTGAGCTTTTAAAGCTTTAGGCAGCCTTTTCAGAAGGAGGTTGGGGTCATCCAACTCTCCTGTGTCTGCTGTGTCCCACGTTCCATACCCTGGGAATGCAATTGACTTGAAGCAAGAGCTGAACCTCCCAGGTTCCTGTCACAGGACTGATGATCTTGGCTAGGTCATAATGGTTCAGATTCCAAGATACTCCCTAGGGGACTTGAAATCTTTTTATTTCTAGATCCCCTGTGGAGAACTGGAAACTCTTGTCTTGAAGCTCCAATTTGTGCTTTTTACGATTTAGGGATAGAGAGGAGCTGAGCACCTACAAATCTTGTGAGAGAAAAATAAAGGCTTAAAGGTGACTGAGACATCTGTGAACTGTGAGTTTCAAACCTATTAGTGTCTTCTCTCTATTTTACTTATTTCATATTTTCTGATTAGTAAAGTTCTTTTTTTTTTTCCAGGTATCTAATAATCTGTAAATCAGCAAATCCAAAATTCAAAAATTCAGTCCAGCTTCCTAACTCTTTAGCTCTTAATGGAATAGCATGCTTTTCAGGTCATCTCAGGTGGTGATTCTATGTTTGGAGTAAGCTCCTGTAGGCCGAAATGCCCAAAAGCCTGCGTGCTCAGGTGAGTTCTACCTAGACTTCACAAAAGAAAATTATGCAAGAACAGATATGTCAGATTCTGTTCTAGTTTAGAGGGAAGCATGTCCTTCCACGGAAGAGTTGTAGTTTGGGTTCCTGTCTGAAAACTCTGTGCCTAAACAAATGATTTCTCATGAGAGACTGAATCCTTTCAGTGCTCTTAGGATAAAAGATGCAGGGCAATAAGAACTCGAGCAATATCTATCTCAACTTTGTTATTTTTGCTCAGGAAGAAGCTAATTATTGGGTTTAAAGTACTGGAGTCTTTCTGTTGTTTGTTAAAACAGATGAGTTTTTGCATGGGATAAATATTGTTTGGTCAGAGAACATGGTTCCTTATTTGAGGTTACAGAAATTACCGTTTTATAATAATTCAGTCAAAACTTTCAAAACTGAAGTCCCATATTTTTAGTCACCTGGTCAGTTCACATTCTCTTACGGTACAGGAAAAGAAACACTGAAAGAAAGGATGGAAAAGAATCCTGATGGGAGCCTTCTGACAGCACCATGTCTCAGTCTCCTTCTTCATGAAGTATGTAAAACTTTAAAGCGCCTACACCTGGAGCTACCTTTGCAAAGATATGAGCAGGTCTTAGGTGATCTGCAAGGATGTGGAAGCCTTAATGAACACCTTGTTTTGCTCAAAAGCCTTGTGGATTTCCCACATTTCACCTTCTCTTCCCTGATAGCATGACTTCTGTGGTAAACCAAAGAGTAAGTAATCTTCCAGCTTTGTCTCTGTAAAATTTGCTTGCTATCTCCCCTCCTTACAAATCTGAAGTAAGCACCTTGCCTATTTACAAAATGGTGACAATTCTCTTTCTACATTTAATGATGGACTTTGCCTGGATTCATAAAACATATTCTGATCCTGTGAAACTAATGCCAAAATAAAAAAAAAAAAAGATGTTATTGAACGTGGGGTACTGAAGGATAAGATGCAAATTGAATCTTTGGGTAAAATGAAAACATCCATTAATGACATACTTAGCTGCAATCTATTCTCCAAAGGAGTCAAAACCAGCACCTAAGTGGTAGGTGAGATTTGTGCTGGCCCACTGCCCAGAGGTGAATTCTGATTTATTTGCTAGTGTTGCTTAATTGGTAGGTCAACAAATGAAGTGTCTGGTTCCATTTATAAATGCTGTCAAAATGCCAGAAACAGATGACTTGGCAATGAGGTATGGGGAAAATTAAAGGAATCCTTTGAAATAAGCACTTACCCTGTGAAATTCCTTCCTTGTTAAAAAGAAAAACAAACCAACAACAAATCTCTGCACAGTTTTTTTTGTTTGGTTGCCTTTTTTTTTTTTTCCTCCTCTGTAGAATTGCTTTGAAGTGTTCCTTTAAAATATACAAACCTACATTATCACCTATGTAAGAAAATGCTGGTTTTAAATAGAGCTGTTAGGTAGGCAGTTAGGATTTAACATATGTCAGGAGTAATCCATACTTAGCAGAAGAAAAAAAGGAATTTATTAAGAAATCACTCTCATATGCCCAGTAAGACTTCTTTAGTACAAAATGCTTTACAAGAACAAACTACAACTTAAACTGGCACATATTTTGTCCATAACTCCAAAATAATTTCCCAAGGCAGCAATTTATGTTGATTGTTTAAAATGCAGCATGGGTGATTATGGGGTGACAAAGACTAACGAGACTTTATTGCTGCTCAATTGGGACTTATAAGATTATGTATTTTGTGAAAGACTATTTAAAGGAAGTTCTATTCAAGAAAATTGGAAAAAAAAATCAACGTGGTAAAGCTCATTAATTTTAAATCTGAATTAGCTATTAATTCACATGGTTCTGTTTTCAAAGTTGTGAGAACAAAATATTGTTATCTTGTTAATAAAACGGTTGGAATGATAAAAGGTAAAGTTGAACATTTTTTGGCAGGAAATAATTATTTGTACTTCTATTTACTGCTGAGTAGCAGTTTCCACAGCAGAGAAACTTACTATAATTATAGGCATTTATTTTTGCCTGCCAATTTTTCTTAAAAGTATTCCATAATTCTGGAAGCCCAGAAGATATTTTTGCTGTCCATAAATACTCTATGTGATTATATTTTTATGGGTATACTTATCTCAGTTTAGGAATTGTAATTTTACTAATGATATGTATAAATTTGAACAATTAGCACTTTAAAAAGTTGTTTCCCATAAAAAGGTGTTTCCATAGATTTTTTTCAGCTAAGCTTCCTACTTTTTAACAACTTTCTAGACGATGTTTTTATTTCTTTTTTGTTTAACATACTTATTTCCCCTAAAAAATTTGCTAAATTATTGTTGGGCTTCTCATAAGTGCAAGTGTGTCAAAACAGATTAAAAAAAAAAGTTAATTCTTCTCCAGGTAATTTTTGCAAATTTGTTTAATGTTCTAAAGCATAGAGACTTTTGCTTACTTAGTCATATAATTCTATGAAATTGTTTTAATTTCCGTTTGCGATCAGATCCAAGTGAAAATACTTCTGAGGCATCATCTTCCATCAGAAAAACTGAAAAAAAAAAAAAACCAGATTTTTTTTTTCTTTTAGCAACTGTTTGGATGATTTTGGTAGAGAATATAATTTTTGATCAAAAACTGGAGGATGCAAAATAATATTATCCCCTAGTAGCTGTTTTGCCTGAAGCTGTTTTCAGACATGTAGTTTGAAATATAAACCTTAACTGAAGTATAAATAAATATTAGTCAAGAGAAAATGAAGGGGAAAAAAAACCCCAAAAACTGTTGCACTGAAAATATTACTGGCAAAAGGGAAGATACCTTGTTTCTCTGGTGTTTTTCTGGGTCACCCTTGTGATGTCCTCACAAGAATATGGTGGTGGTGACCTTTCAAGGGGTATCAACAGTTGTTTGTAACAATTGAAAAGAAGTTTTGAAGTTTGTGTTTTAAATATTAATGGTGTTTTAAGAATAGCAAAAATATATTGTGGTGTGGTGGCCTTTCAAATGAATAATCTCGGTGACAGAGTTGTGATTTAAAACCTCATCAAAATCATGGCTGCAAAAATGATGGTGTTGACAAGAAGTGAGTACAGGGATTAGGAAAGAAAAAGGTTGCCTTCAATGAAACATTTTTTTCAAATAAAATTTTGAACAAAGCCCCTAGAGATGGGAGAGGAAAAGAGGAATTTCAACACTACAAAATGTTTTTTGTTTTTTTGTGGTTTTTTTTTTAACATCAAGTTATTGGAACAAGACAATTTGGCTTTATTCTGTTCTTCATTTTAAATGATACCATTTTCCCTGTTTGTGGTGTGAAATTACTATCCTGCAAAGATTATTTAGAGGATATTTTCAATCCTATAATTCTTTTTCCATTTGGAAAGTCACTTTCTGCATCCCAATCCTTGGCAAAACAGTTTTTGTCCTTATGCAGTGCTAATTATGTCTTTAATAAGAAAATACGTAGCCTTTATCACAGAAGAAGCAATTCTAGAATAAAATATGGAAAAATTGTGTACAAATTGGTAAAAATCTGTACAAATACAGCTCTAAGAAAAACAGTTTTCAAAGATTTTGGTGTATCTGAACAGCTCTTGAAGCGTGCATGGAATGTTCTGGCAATTTGCAATCGCTCAGCATACTGCATTTGCTGCATATGACAATTTTCAACTTGAAGAGCATTGAATGAGAGGAGAAAATATAAAGTGTGTTCTGCATTTAAAAATAGCTGGTCAGATCTGAATGTTGTCTGGAAACAGAACTATTTAGCTCCACCAAAGATTGGCAGAGCTAGTAGTGCTTGAACATACTGTCTTCTGCTTAGGTCAGTTTTAGAGTTCTGTGTTAAGTCACTACTAAAGGTAACACATAAAAATTATTGCAAGGGCACAAAATCCAGGTCTGTAGACACACATTAGTAAACTGTCTCCTACACTGTCTTAATTGTATTGATTGGAGGAATTTTCACTTGTTTCTGCAATTAAGATGATAAAAGCTACAGACAGGATCAGCTACTGTAGACAATTAAGTGTACCTCTAATTACTCAGAAGAAAATAACTTCCATTCTACAGGAATTCTATCTCTTCTTTATCTCTTTGTTGTTGTTGTGTTTTGTTTCAGTCCTTTACTAAAAAGAATTCTGTTTTGAGATGTATCACTCCTGAAAGTTATTTCATTGTCATTGAACATTGGAACATTTTTGTAAGTGAAAAGTGTTTACAATTATCTGTTATTCTCATGGGTTGTCTCTGAATGAGTTCTGACCAAAGGCAGGGGAACCTTGTTTGACAGAGATAGTCTCTTAGTGCTTTGCTTTTGTGGGTCAGTTTGAAATAGGATAACCCAGTTCCTGGTCCCATTTCATGGGATAACAAAGCTTGGTGAGGCAAGGTCCCAGTTTCCTGATTTGTCCTGGAGTTCCCAACATATCAACTAATTTCACACTCCTGTTGTCTCGGAATTTGAGTCATACCAACTTTCCAAAGAGAAGAAATCACTGGGTAAGATTACTGGATTTTGTAGGGTTGGTTTTTAATCCCTTCCGAAATGTGTTATCCCAGAGGCACTCCCACTGCCGCTGGGATCAGCTTTGGCCAGCAGCAGGTCCTTCTTGGAGCTGTCTGGCTTTTGTTCCATGGGACACAGAGGTGGTAGCTTCTAGCAGCTTCTGGAGAAATCATCCTTGTAACCACCTCGTTGCTAAAACCTTGCCACACAAACCCAGTATGGTGCCAAAGAAGGTAGAAAGTAGTGATACAACTAACCTCCCTGAGGGAGTAGAGATTCATCTCTTGTTTTTCAGTAGAGAATATTAGCTGGCAATTATAGGTTGTTTCAGTAAGAGAAATACATCTTTTTTTGGTCAGTCTTTCTATGTGCAGTAAATAATTAAATTACAATGCAAAAAAAGAGAAGATTTATAAAAGAGAGGTAGTATAACTTGTTAGATTAGCAATTGATGGTAGGCAGGGAGTCCTGAGTTTCAGATATTGCTTTAAGAAGCTTGTGTTCTACTAAGTTATTGCTTAATGTAAAATGCATGAGTAAAAGCCTTTAAAAATGCAAATCTTACTGAGTTAAAAAGATTTTTTGGTTTTAACTTGACCATTACCCTTTCACCAAACCACTTGAATGTGGTTTGGATTTAAGAACAAAACATAGGGCACAGAAGGAAGCAGCGTTACTGCATCACTCAGCTCCCAGACTTAATCTGTGGAAATTGGACAATCTACAGATGTCATTTATGCTGTACAAAGCAGGTGAGATAAGCATGTAAATGGGAGAAGGGAAGGTAATAGATATGGAATCCACCTTTCACATTGGATGCCAGTGCCAGCAGAAAGCAGGAGCCCTGTTGTGTCTGTTTTATAGACATGATGGAACAGTGGGAAGTCACCAAGTTGCTATTCTGTGCTGTGGTCCAGGCCATGCAACTGTAAGGAAGATTCTTGTCTCATTCCTTAGGCTGTTGCAGTCTCTCTTAAGTAACTTTCTGTGTCTGGCTGTGGAATAAAATCAGATCTGACTTTCCTGGCGTGCAAGGATTGTGGGAGTTTTCTGATACATGCCTCTGTGTGCTGTCCTCATCTAATTCTTGCATGGGATGCTTGTCATGTTTAAAGGCACCACTTGCTCCCTTCATGGATTGGGAAGGGAGCTTTGCTGAAATGAGGGTGTTTGTCTAACACCACTTTTGTTTTTATTACATTAGTGTACACATGCAAGATGTGCGTCCTTTCAGAGAACTTGTCTAAAATTGGAATAATTTTGCTGTCTGTCACACATTCACCTGAGTTTCAGAGATTTCAACACTACCTTCCATTCAGCAAAGGAGAAGAGGGTCAATGCATGCTGATGTAGTATTTTTTTAAAACCTGTTTCTAAAGAAACTATGTTAGAATAAAACAAAATTAGTTCAAGAGGAAAAAAAAAAGTCAAAGTACTTGTTAAAATAATTATGGGAGTAAAAGCTGAAAGAAAATACCCCTATAAGCAGTGGTTCTAATATTGGAACATAGAACTGGAAATCTTTGTTCCACAAGAGATTGCTGTAAAAAGTAATGCATCTATCAGGTGTCTGAGGAAGGGTGGAAATAGATTAATGTCTTTGTCAGAGCACTTGGAGGTTTTGGACTAACTAAAGGTTAGAAAAACAAGAACAAAAAAAGCCATTAAACTAAGTAGTTACTATTGCTAGTAGCCAGTTAACTGTGGTTTTATCATAAATTTTATAAAAATTATTCATTTTCCAAGTAACTATGTAGGTATTTAATTCTTACCAGTGTACATCTATCTATCCATCCATCCTAAATGCTCACTGGTGATTTTCCACTCCAACTGTGAGGGTGGTGTTTAAATTTACCTAGTTCCAAACGAGATAGGAAACTGCAAGATTTCTTGAAAAACACAGGCCCTTAGAATGTGCAGTATGAGTGGCACCGTTGTCTACACAGATGTTGTTCTTCTGTTGCTGCTTCAAGTGTTAACTCCACAGATATGTTTTGTTTAAAATCTGTAGCTAAGTTGTGTGTTGTGTGTGTTTTAAGTGAAACCTTTTCCATTAGGGAAATTTCAGTACTTACTATGGTGCCTGTGCAACTGCTTTGTAAATATATTTTCAGTTAAAATCACCTGTTATACATGAACAAAAACGTGTCGTTCTCCATCGGGAGAGGCCCTTGGGAACATTCAGGCTGAACAGCTTCACATAATTTCATGGTTTTCCCCTTTATGGGGAATTGGTATCTACTAATAGCATATATTTGTGTAAGTACTTAATTGTTGGGCTTTTTTTAGCTGTCATTTAGGAATCTGAAAATTATTATTAAATTTCCTGTTATAAGTTCCATACTAATTAAAACTTTCTAAGCAAAAAAATGTGTTCGTAAACACTCTGGCTTTGGGGAAAAAAAATTAAATGACCACAAGTGAATGATTATATGATGTAATGATTTTATGATTTTCCTATTCTGGTGATAAAAAACACCCAAAGAGTAGTTTTGTCATACTTCAGTAACTTTTAGGTGTTGTAATGTCTTTTACACATTGGACTATGTGTACAAGGCTAATTAACATTATCATCCATGTCATAATTTCAAATTAGACACATCATTATGTTTAGTTATTACAGAAGATTTTTGTTAATCTCTGATGGATATTAAACACTAGTTTATGAAACTGTAATCACAGTTGTTTGGCATATTAGTAGCACTTTATTTTAATAGCATTGATTGTAATGAACTCATTTGGGATTCCTGTAGAACTAACATTTATTTCCATAAAGCATTTCACAGTAATTGAACATTAGTTCAGTTATGAATGCTGGATTGCTGCCAGAATATTTCTTTCTTTCTATTTTTCTTCTGTCTCCTCACTGTGGATTTTGTAAACCTATCTTTCTGCTTCATTGCCAATTAGATCATTAAATCTAAGGCTGGATTCTTAGTTAGCATAAATTTGACCTCAATGGAAGTATCCTGATTAACACTGGTTGATGAACTGGGTGTTAGTTTTTGGTGTATTTTATTAAATCCGGGTCTTTTTAGTCCAAGAGCCTTTTGTGACTAAGTTGGCTTTTTATATTACTTTTGTAGACATGTAATTGAAGCATCCTTCTATACACAAATCAAAAAAAGAAAACAAGAGGGTGTTTGTGCTGTCTAGGGGTTGTTTTTCATGTTATATTTGATTTTACTGAAAATATCCCAAGTAAGAGGATCTGAAACCATTCCTGAGACTGCTTTCACACTTAGATCACCTTTCATGATGGGAATTATTTCCGTTCTACAGTAATTTATTAAAAAGCTATTGAGATCTCCTTTGTCCCTTTGCTTAGAAGAAAAAGGGGTTATTCAGAAGACAAGTATAAATAAAGTCTAACTTTGATTCTACAGTAAGATGGAAATTACAGTCCAAAGGAAGAACCTCTACATTGTTTGATAGACAAACTTTTCACATGCTACACAGGATATTTATAACCTCGGATAATATCTCTTGCAAATAGCTTTTGGGATATCTCAAACATTTTAAAGAACGTTTTATGCAACTGTGATAAAAGCACACAGATGGAAAAATGGATGCCATTTTAACAACACTGGTTATTTTAAGTGTAAATTATCTTCTTGCATCCATGTCATGCACTAAGTGGATAATTGATTGTTACATAGAGGGCATTAAAAAGGATGGTTTTGTTCTATCAAAGCAGTTATTCAGAGTTATGTTTGGAGTTTTTGAAAAAAGGCTCCTCATTTCTCAAGTATAAAATTAAGTACAGCTTTCATGATGGATTATACAATAGCAATTTCTGTAAAAATTGAATATCTATTTCCCATTTTTAAAAAAGAAAAATACCCAGAAAAACAAACAAGAGAGGGGGAGATGAAAGCATTAGATATCTACATAAACTATGAAAATAATCCAGCAATGAAACGAAAAGACAGGAAATCAATGTAATAGACTCTGACATGAGCAAAGACTTGCAATTTACCACATGTAGCAAATTCCAAATACTTACAGTTTTTGAAATGAATATTTAGCAAACATTAAGTCACTAGAATTAGACTTGATAAATTGCAGGTTTGCATTAGCTGTCTGTACAAAACGAACTTCCATGGTACATCCACCACAAAATAAAAATAATGTTAGATGTTATTTTAAATATTCTGTGAGTCTAGATTTTACTTGAAATGTTTTGTGAGTCTATCTTGAAAATTTCAAAGAAGAGCTTGAACCAATCACTTGTGATAGATTCTCCAGATGAACCAGGGAAAGGCTTGGTTAACTGAAGTTTCCCAATTACAGAAGAGCAGAAAACTTAGCTTGGTCTTAGGTATCAGTTAGGTGCCTCTCGCAAAAATAAGTTTCATCTCATATGGCATTTACTTGAAAAATAGAAACATTAGACACTTTATATTGTTGTTGATTTTTTCCCCCCTTTCTTAAGCTAATAATGAGAGATTTGAACAATTGGATTAATCAAATCTTGGACTAAAAAAAAGCTGCAATCTTTTAATTCTGTGGCTTCATAAAAATCTGGAGGTTTTCGTTATCCTGTCCTTCAGTAAACAGAATAATAAAATAATAATTTTCAATCAAAAAGGGGAAAAACCCAACTTGCTCTTCAAAATGCAATTGTGATTTGAGCCCAGAGGAGGTCTGGTGTTTTTATGGGTTTTTTCCCCTGGATTTTCTTTTTTTCTTCCTCCCATTTTAAATAACTGTAAAAATCTAGTCAAATACTGTAAATAAGAGAAAAACGAATGAAGAAAAATTTTGGACAGATCAACAGACTTGACCAAACACTCTTCAAAACTTGTGTAATAGAGTCTTTACTGAAATCTTGAAATTACCAGCAAGAAAAGGCATTTACCAGTACTGAAGAGTTTTTTGACTGACTGAACTAAACGAAGATCATGCATGGAGGTTAGAAAATAAGGGTTTCTTACCTCAAGTTAAATTTCCAAAACCAAAATCTATGTAAAAGCTAATTTGTTATAGTAGTACATCTATCTCTTTGCTAAGGTTGTGGTGTTTATAGTCTTGGAGGTATTTTCTTTCCTTTCATTGCTACCATGTGATAATTTGCCTGCTCGTTTGTGTTACTATTTCAGTTTGGGATAACGGTTTTGTTTTTTTTTTAAGCATTATCTCCTGGCAGGTGTAGATTTACACTGAACATACAAACTAGAAGATACATTTTGGAGAGTGTCAGACTGGTATCTCACCTACTACTCTTCCTTAATAGAACTGTGAGGGTCCAAATCCACTACTCCTTTGGGCAGCCTTGAACTGTGTGTTTGGGATGCTCAGTCTAGAAGACACGTAGTCTTAAGTCTAACTCTGAAACTTTCAAAGCAGGGTTGGCAATGGAGCATGCTCAGCACCATCTTCTTTGATCTACTTTGATCTACTGATCTCCTGTTTTGCTGAATTGTTAATGTCAGCCCAGCCTTTGTTAATAAAAAGGTTGAAAGTAGAATGGCAAAAGTGATTAGTACTACTGGAGCAAAAAGCTTGTGGAGCCTTTTATTAAGATTGAATACTAAAACCGTACTGAGTACTAATGGGAGAGGAGAACTCACAAATAATGGAGCAAATGCTTTAGAGGGTAGAAGAAAATCTTTCCAGGCAAATAAGAGAAAAGGTCATGATTATGATCTGGTTGTTAAAATTGTTAGAGCAGTGCCTTTGCCTGAATGAAGGCACAAACGAGATCATACACCAAGTTAATAGCAAGGATTCTGTGTAACAGGAAATGAGAGTGAGAGAGAGAGGTGGCTGCAGGGGAGAGAAACAAAGGGATAGAGACGCATGAAGAAGAAAAAACTCACTGCTCTGCAGATGCCAACAGCATCCTGTGGATGCTCTCCATCAGATCTTGGTACCGAGGGTTCCCCACAAACATGGAGCTCAGTGGGTTTATACACACTTGGGCTGGTTGGGAATGCCCAGGTACCTCCCCTGGAGGGGATAAGTTTCACACAGTGTCTGGCAGCAGCCTCTGGATGTGTTGCATCCCTTTGCATCA
>JAWMRF010000207.1:7155394-7182145 GCA_035221435.1 Sphenopsis melanotis
TTGTTCCTGAGGCCTCTCAGCTTCTCAGGAGGAAAAATCCTAAGGAAAGGATTTTTCATAAAACATGTCTGCGACATAGAATGGTTTGGATTGGACTGGACCTTAAAGATCATCCTGTTCCAAGCACCTGCCATGGGCAGGGACACCAGGCATTGAAAACTTCCTGAGGTGGGGCATCCACAACTTCTCTGGGCAACCTGTTCCTGTGCCTTCTACATTCACAGTAAATTTTTTTTCCTTAATATCCAGTCTAAACTCACTCAATTTTAAGCTACTCTCCTGCATCCTTGTCTGTGCTCTTCCAAAAAGCCCCTCTCCATCTTTCTTAAAGGTTCCCTTCAGGTGCTGGACGGTCACAATTAGGTCACCTTCTCTTTTCCAGACTGAATGAACCCAATTCTTCCAGTGACCTCCTCTGGACTTGTTCCAGCATCCTTCCTGTGCTGGGAGCCCAGAGCTGGATGTGGGTGGGCTCTTAGCAGAGCAGAGGGACAGAATCCCTCCCTCCCTCCCTTTCCTGCTGCCCACAGTGCTCTGGATAAAAATCAGGACACATTTGGCTCTCTGAGCTGTGAGTGCCATGGCCAGGGCATGTCCAGCCTCTCCTCCACCAGCACCCCCAAGTCCTTCTGGGCAGGGCTGCTCTCCATCTGCTCATCCCCAGCCTGGATTGATATTAAGGGTTGAATATTTGTCTCTGTTAAGTAAAAGGTCTCCTAAACTGCAAGGCACAAAATTAAAGAGTAGGTTGACTGGTAGTTACTATTAGCTCTTGGAAACTCTTGCCATATTGAGGCCAGGTAGAGAGACAGCTGAAATCTGTACTTGACGTGGTGTAGTGTGGGGCAAAATAAGGACCTGACAAGAGTGAAAGTATTAATACATCATATTTTGTTGCTTCTGAGTCTCATTTTCTCTCATTTAAATGCCTTTATTAACTTATTTGTTGCAAACCCCTATTTTCATATCATTGTGCACAAGGAAAATGTAATATTTCTCAGTTGCTTTTGTATGTGTTTAGCTCCCCTAAAAGCTAAGGAGAGTGGTGACATTTTCAAATTATTTTCTTTCAAATTGTGGTTGAAATTTCACTTCTTCTTTAAGACTTTTATGCAAAATAATGACTAACCTTCAGGAACTTATTTCCTTGGTATATTATATGATTTTATTAGTTTTAAACCTTCAAGCTCTTCTATGAGTTACAAAAATGCAGAGGTCATTATATTTTAACAATGTAGCATTTCTTTTTGTAAGTACTGAATTTTAGTGCTGTGAGGAAGTCCCTTAACAGAGCCAAATTTGAGTTATTTCAGGAACTTATTAGTGAGAGTATAAGAAAAATGGTCTAGAGAAAAAGCTTGGTGGTATTTTTAAGTGTTGGTGATGAATAAGTTGAGTCAGCCTGAATCCTGTTGGACTGCACATCACTAATGTCACCATCCTTGACATACCTTCAACAAAAAGATGATTCTGCTAGGAGATGCTTTCCTTGCTCCTACATCTAGGTAAAACTTTTGTGCTCAGCTGTTGCCTTCTGGGGGGGTCTTTTCTGTTAGTTCACCTTGAGCCAGACTTAGTTTTTTTTATGCTTCACCTTTTTTTTTTCCCCTATGAAAAGAGAAAAGTAAATGTCCTCAAAGTCCAGGCCTCTAAATATCACCACCTTTAGCAAACCTTTAGAACTGGTTTGCTGAAGGTGGTGATATTGAGGTGATAACAGTGAGGGTGGGAAGAAGTAAGGATATGCACTACTACTACTCAAAAATCGATTCCTTTTACCCTGAATTTTTACCAAAAACAAAAGGTTAAAATTAGGCCTGTAGGACAATTCTGGATATTCAGATACGCAAGGGCTCAGGATCTGATCCAAAAATCCAGAACATCGTGGCTGTTTTCCAACTCAAGAAATATTTTCCTCCTGCAAGGCTGTAAGTTTATGCAACTGACTTGTGAATGCTAAAATGGTAATGTAAGCAGACAACCCACTTTTTGGCTAGGTTTTTTGAGAACAGTTGTTCTGTTAAATGAAGTTTATTAAAAATGAGTGGTTTGCCAGAAGTTGTCTTCTTCTGGCAAACAAGAGCCATGAGCGCAGGAAGCCAGCAGCACATCTGTAACTCCTTTGACCCTCACCAGTTACTAAACCAGTGTAACTTCTTCGGGCTATCTTATGCTTTCAATTTGATTTAAGCCTGTAATGTCACTGACATATGTCTACACATCATGCTGTTTGAAAGAAAGCAATTTCAGGAGAAAAGATGTTTTGCTGTGGTTAGGAGACAATGCTCATATTTCAGAGGAGAGTTTGTTCATCCTTAGTCTTGTGGCCTTAACTCTTGCACTTGACTGGAGCCTTAATGATATCCTTGGTTTTGCCCTCAGATACAAGTCTGCTGAAGCTAGAAATTCTTAATGTGAGCACCTCCAAAGTTCTGAATATTTTTTTTTTCATTTTGTTTTCGTTTTTTTTAATTCAGAAAGTGGTGAAAAGCACCTACATCACAAACCAAACTTCAATATATGTCTATAAGGGGCCAAAAAATAAAAAAATCCAGTACCAGAAAGTGTAGGCACAAAGTTTGTGGTGATTGGGATTGGGGCTGCAGCTGAGCATCATCCCCAATGAGCTACAGGTGTGAGAAGCAGGTGAATAATATTGAAGGTAAGGAGTGCCCAGGGGCACTGCCCAACCACCAAAGGGAACAGAGGGCACACAGGTGCAGTGCATCAACAGGAGGGGATAAAAGGCTGGGCTGGAGGACAAGAAGGGCAGATCCTTGCAGCCTTCTGGAGTGGCAGGATGTTACTCTGTGTGGGCAGATGTCTGAAGCCTTCTGATGAGGTAAGGTGTTACTGTGTATGGGAGAATGCTTGAAGCCTTCTGAACTTGTGTGTCGTGGTCATCTCAGTCAACTGCAACATTTCCCCTGGAAAATTGCTCTGTGTAAATTGGAATTTTCAGCTTTAGCCGTTGTGGGAATCTTCAATGCTTATAAAATAACTTGATTGCAGACCAGATTCTTCACATTGGAAGAGGTTGTGCCAGTGCATGCTGGCGTATAATTGAGTGAAGAGCTATTACTCAAGTGGTACCTTTGTTTAGTCAGGGAAGGAGATCAAAGGGTTGAGCTAATTTCTTAGATCCTGTTAAATGATTTAATTGAAAATAGGTGCAAATTGCAGAGACATTAGACTAGTATCAACTGATGGTCTTCTGCTATTGGATAAGCAGTTGAATTTTAGGAACTTTCTCACTCTTTCTCTTCCCCTCATATTTCTGTCTCTCTCTACTTCATCTTTGCTGTGAAAGTTAATGAAGTGTAATAAGATTGGACAGACTTGTTTGTAAGGATGCACAGACATATGAAACTTGAATCTTAATTATTATTTACCTGCCTCCACAGTAATAAGCAGGGAAGATAAAAAGCCAGCTTCAGCTTTAGACCTCCTTCATATTTCTTCATACGTGGTGATCTTGCACTGGTAAAATAAAATATTGTTCCTTGCAAACCTTCCCTTACAACTTATTCTTTAAACACAAAACAGTGTTTTGAAGTTATTTATATGCAGTCTCCTGCCTCGAGAAATGTAGAATTTCCCTGTACATATTTATCTGGGTTTATTCATATAATCTTGAGCAATAAAGTTTTAAAATATAGGAAAGAAAAAAAACATACTTAATCATTTTTGGGCAGATGTTGTATAGTGTGTAAAGTAAGAAGTCCTCAAAATTTTTCAAATTAAAAACTAGTTTTCAAGACAAGTACAGATGGTGAATAACTTTCAGTTAATGCACTGTTCCCTAGTAACTGAATTTTTTCTCTCCCACTACTCTGTTCTGGTAAAATAACAAATCCTTCACAGCACTGTCTAACTACTTTATACTAAATATACACCTGAAGATGTGCATGAGTTTTGTGGGTTGTTTTGCTTTAGTGTGTGGAGGTTTTTTGGTTTCTTTGGCTTTTTGTTTTTTATTGTTTTTTGAGGCCTTATAATTCAGTGAAGATAAGTTTATGAGGGGATTGAAAAGAGTCACTGACTAGAGGAATACAGCAGCAGAATTATGAATGAAAAGGTTTAGAAAAAGGAACTCCATGTTTGATGCAACTTGGATAAGACCACCTGTACAACCTACAACTGGCTTGTTCTCTTTACTTTTGGAAGCCTCGGAGTTCTTTAATTTACTAGAATTAATATTGCAGCACAGGCAGCATGCTTCAATGCTAAAAGTTGTCAATTTTGGATTCAAAATTCACTGTGTTTTGACAGCTCTAAGTAAATTCCTATTTGTTTAAAAAGTTGACTCCACTTCTTAAGAGCACCACCATGGATAATAAAAGGTAACTGGTTTACTCTCAGGAGCACTGGGATTTTAAAATTTCACTGCGTGTCAACAGTGTAGCATTCAAAATTCCAAAATGCATCTTGGAGTTTCCTCCTTGACATCAGAGTGAGAATGGTTCTAGTAAATGTCTGTGTCCCTTTATTTCTTCCATCTGCCACTAATGAAATAAGACTTCCTTTGAAATTCTAAACATATTGTGTTATTGTTAATTACTTATTAGCTCATTCTCATCTTATGAGGATGCCAAACTCTCCTAAAGTATTGCCTTACTTCTTGTCATTCAGTCAGCAGAATTACTCTGCGATTATTAATGAGTACGAGGAAGAGCACTTAAAGGGAATTTTTAATGTTTTACTATTAAGAATTGAATCAAAGCCTTGATTCTCTGAATTGTATGAAGAGCAAACAACTTGAGGAATCAGTGTCAGACAGCTTGGCAGAGAAACACTGTATGTATTTAATTTTCAGTTGCAAACTTTGCACGTAGGAATTAGAGAAGGATGAGCAACTGGGAGTAGATGTGTAAGGTAATGATTGCTAGAGATTCTAGCAAACTTTTTTAAAAAGCTTTCTAACCTGTTCCATAGATACTGTGAATGTTGATAATGGGAACTGAGGTGAAAAATCCTATGCAGCAGTGTAAAAAGCACATGAAAAGAGTTTTTCAGGATTTTACATCTCATTGAAGATTGTTGGGGCTGTGTAAGAGTTTTACCCCTTCCCAAAATAATTGTTTATTCCTGAAAGGTGTTTGGCTGATATCAGAAAAAGTTGATGCCCTCTTTGCATAAGAAAAAAGCAGACTGGAATATAAATCAACTTCTCAAGTGCTCTGTGGTCTTAACTCATCTTAACAGGGATGTGTTATCTTATTCTTCTGGAAGCCAAAGAAATTGCTGTGTGGTTATGTGGTACCAGCTATTCAACAGTCATACTAGTAGAAAACTAGAAAAATCTTCACCAATTTATCAATATATATAAGTTTTCCTCAGCAGACCACAGAACAAGCTACCTGTTGGTCACAACAGGCATCTAGAAATAGCAGGCAGTGTTTCCAAACATTTGACACTCAACCAGAAGTAGCAGGATGGAAACTGCTGTCTGAAGTGAAAATTTCTGAGACTGGGGAGGGGAAAAAGTCTTGGTGGTATCGTGATTCTGCTTTGCCCAAAATAAATTTTAAAAAAGGCAGTGATGCGAAAATTATTTTTTGCCTCCTAAAGCATTCAAAATAGAGCTCACAATTTCCCGTAGTTTGCTGCATTCACTGACTGGATGCCATAGGATCTTGTCCTAGGTGACCCAAAAATTATGCATTCCATAATTTCTTTACATCAGTCTCTGCTGTCTGTTTTACTGTCTCTGTGATGTGACAACCTGGGAAGTCAAACTTGTGTGTTTGACTCTGGATTCATGGAAGGGAGGGTGATGCCTTGTGAAGGCTGGCCTAGAACAGAGGCTAGACACAGTTAAAGAAGAAATTGGGTATTTATTAATAGGCCTCAATGGATCCACCTTGGGCAGCACAAGAGCCCAGCCAGGGCTACACCCAAGATGAACCAAAATGGTCACAAAATGGGCAGCTGGTCACGGGGGATCACACTTTTATAAGTTCTGGTCCATTTACATATTGGAGTTTATTGTCCACTTATAGCTTTAGGTTATGAAGTCCCATCCTTCTTGTTTTTCTCTCTCCAGTTCACATTATTTATGTTCTTGAGCCTGAAATTTGGATCATTTGTTTTTGGTCCCCAGCTAGAGAAGGAATTGTTTTGTCTCCCTGCTCTGTGAAGAGAGCTCACCATCCCCTCATACGAAGCTCAGAGCTACACACTAAAGCAGTCCAGAATCTGAAAAATATAAAACCTAAAACCTGAGGCATCAAGGGTGTGCTGGGTCCCTTTAAAAACAGGAATGGACACACACCAAGCTCTCTTTTTTCTGCATATCAGTAGCACTGCAGCCACTCCACAAGTTTCCAGCCTTTGCCCCAAGCTCCAGCCATGCCAGTAGGGGTCAGCCCTACAACTACCACAAGATTTTTTCCAGTATTTTGGCAGCCTTGGAGCCTTCTGCACACAATAGTTTTTCCCCAGATTTTGGTTTTCCCCACTCCTGCTGTTATGTGGAGGAGGAGAGTTTTTGGAACAGCAGAGGCTTGGTGGTTGTGGTTTATTTCCTTTGTTTTCTCTCTCATCTGTGTGCAGCCACAGGACCCAGTAGCTTTGGTGGTTACTTACTTTTTTTCTTTGTTAGTAAAGTGTTATTTTTTCGCTTGCATTCTCTTTGCATTTCTCTCTCTCTATTGATAGAGGGGAAAGGTTGAAATCAGAGGGGGGGTGACTTGTTTTAGAGTCTCTGCCCCCTAAAATTGCCTTAAACTAAAATTGTCTTAAACTAAGATCTAAGAATGGTGCCAGAAGGTTAGGAAAGGCTATTCTAAACTCAGAATATGTCTCTCTTGTTGTGTCTGAACTTCAGAAGCAAATTTATTTTCCTCTGGAATTTCTTGGTTTGGAAATTAATTTTGAAAACTTTACTTATTCCTTTATTTCCTTTTTGGCTTCTGGATTTTTGAAATTCTGTGTGTCTCCTATATCTGTGTAAGCAAAGGCTTTGACTGGATGACATATTTTGTCTTTTTTGCATACAGGTGTCTTTTTAACATTTTCTTATATGTCTAGCTGGGTTTTTTGGAAAAAAAAAAGTCACCTGCAATGACTTTTTGTTTTTATTCTCAGTAGTTGTCACAGGTGTGGGATAACAATAAAACTGTTGCATCTTACATCACTTTGCACTGAGCTAGGGCTCTAGTGAGACTTAATCTACATGCAACGTCTCTAGCATAAAAAAGGCTTTAATAATAAGAGAAAGTCAATGAGCCTCATGTACCTTTTATAAAACATGACACAAGGCAATATAATTAAAACTAAACTTATTTCCTGTGGTGAAATTAACTTACAAAAATGAAGGTGTTTATTTATTAAATAGGATCTCTGGAGTTCTTGCCTTACTCTTACCCCTCCTGGGAAGGTTTTGATTGTTTGCTTCCTTTCTTTTGCCTTCTTGCTGTGTAATTTAAAACTGATATCTTCCTCGGGGAAACAAAATTTGATTGGAGAGCAGCCTGCATCACTAGCTAAACAAATTACCAATGTTTTACTCACTTTTCTTTCCTTTTTCTTTCCCCCCCACCCCTTCCCCCCTAACTACCAGGGAAAAGAAAAAAAAATGTGTACAGAGGTTTTAGAAACATTGCAGTGCAGAGAAAATTGTTTTGGCTTTTTTGGTCAATAACAAAGAAGGTTTTTTCTTTCAGGTTAGGTAAACACCTTTTTTTAGTAATAGCAATAGAAGTTACCAGGTTGTTGCTTTTTTTGTTAATTTCCAAGTCTTTTGGTGTTGAATATTGGTATCCTAGTACATGAACTGAATGGGTGCAGTTGCTTTATGTTATATAATGTGTAATTTTGGAAGGATTAAAGAGATATTTGAAATCAGTGTTGATAGCTACTAAAATTAAAATGGTTGGCAGTGTCCTTAGGATGATGTGTTAAAATAGAAGGCAAAGCAGCAGAGCTGTACTTGCTTGATTAAGAAAACAAGGTTCATTAAGTGTCTAAAAGGAATGATCAATGCCAAAGTCAAGACAAGACAGTGGTTTCATTGTGAGCCATGGCTTCTGTTAAGAAGTATATTGATAATGGAAGTTTTCTTTTGGTGTGAAACTAAGTTGAGATATGGGCAAAATCAAGCTCATAAAGTTCAGTTGAATTAATTGAAACTTGGATCCCATATGGATCTGATCTTCATGAATTGGATTTCTGCAGTAACCTGGGGAGAAGTCTAGGTATTCTTTTCCATATTTTCTTAATCCTTTCTTCAGAGGCAAAAAGTTGAAAAATTCAGATCTTGTAGTCCTCACAAAGTAGTTGTAACTTTTCACTAATTTAAAAGATATTTTTTACGTATTTGAATGCTTATACACTGTCTATAGGGAATAATTAATCATTACATTCTTTCTTTGCAAAATCATGATGGTTTTCCTGTACGTTGTAGAACTGAGAACTGTTCAGAATATTCACTGGAAACTGTGACCCACTAAAGGTTCATATCCCAACAGATGAGAGAATTTTTTCCCCCCCTAGCAGTAATTATTGAAATTGTACTGGGAAATTAAAAAAATACAAATCAGAAACCTGCACTTCATCGTGCAATGAGTGGAGGTGTTTCTACCTCCAGTGTTTAGAAATAGGTTGATACTGCACTGTACGTTCTGGTTTGAGTGAAGTCCTTTATCATAGTGAAATATTAAAATATTTTGATGTTTCCATGATATTCTGGAGGTGATGTCATCAAATTTTTGTTATAATTTTCGTCAGTGATACCTGTGTTTTGGGTTCATTTTTAGTGTTATGTGTAACATATGTTGTTTTTCTGCGATACGAAAAATTGAAAAGCAATCCATGTTTTGATTTTTCTTGAGACTTTTAGATTGACATTTCTTGATTTTTGTGTACAATTAGTATAGTCTGAATAGCTCTTGAAGAACTGGAGTTAAATAAATATGAAAAAATGAAATTTTTCTAAAGATTTCAGTGAGTTAGTGAGGTGGCCTGGTGGACTTTAATTCCCAACCTTGAACTTCCTGAAGCGGGCCACACTTCAGATGCAAGAGAGGGGATGTTTGTTTGCTTCATTAAGAGGGAAGAAAGCTAATTTTCATTTTACAAAAAAAGGTGGGGAAGATTCCTGTTAATTCATTGGCCTGTTTACTCCTCTGGCTTGAGGAAATAGATAACTCTTGATTAGTAGAGTGAAGTGGAGCTCTGGCTTTTCTCTGTAATTCATCTGCCTAATATCTTGAGTTAGTAATATGTTATGCCTCTTACAAGTGTAAATTAATGAGTTCAAACTAATATTAGGTGTTTGATTACATCAGGTTATTAGTATGAAAATTAAATTTGAATTTATATCACTCCTATTATCTCACTGCATATTGTAGGCAGAGAGTGGAAATTAATATAAAATAAAAACCTTTTATTTTTAGTTCAATTAAGCTACAATGTATGCCAAATTCTTTGCTAACATAAAATTTCCTGAGATTAAAAGGTGTGTAGTTCTGAAAAACAGACATAAATGCTGTTTCAATCAATAATGTGGCACAGCCTAAGAATCACTAAACACAGTCTAACTGCTCTGTAAAATACATTCTTCTTTTCTAAAAAGATAATGTGGTTTTCCATGAGCATGGGTTGATCAAGAAGCACTTTGTCTTGACCTTTTTAGGAACTATCAAGAGAAGCCAAAGTGACACTGGAAGTTGACCCAGTGAAATTAAAATTATCCTTAACCTTTAAAAAACAGATAAAATACTGCACCTTTTTTCTATGGTTCTGAGTACTTTATTTTATTGCTTTGTGAGTTTTGCTATCTTTGGAGTTTTTTTGCCAATTTTGCAGAGTGGTTAATGAAATGAGCATTAAAAGGATTTTTGAGCTTAAAGTCCTTCTGCGAGAGTGCTGAAAAATAAATTTATTTTTCCATAAGAATTCTTTTTCATTCCAGTATGCTTATAAAGTTTCTCATCTTACAGTTTGTAATATCTTCATTTGCAGTCATCATGTCTCTCTTACATTCTGGAATAATACAAGTTTTCCATGGGCTTATAACTGCTTTACTGTGCACTTTTCATATTCTGTGGATATTTAATTGCTAGAGAAGTTAATTTTTCTCCTTATGGAATGTGCCATTGATAGTTTTATAAAGTGTGTCCTCTCATTTTAAAACAATTAGTCCTAAGAAATGTAATTGAATGAAATTAAATTCTTGAGGGAGGTAAACACCAGGGAAGGAGAAGAGCTATTTAAGCTAAAGGACAATATTGGCACAAGAACTAATGGGTGTTAGCTGGCTCTGAATAAATTCAAGCTGAGAATTAAAAGAAGCTTCCTAATTGTTAGAGCAGCGAGGTTCTGCAATGGTTTTTCAATCAGAGCAAAATCATAAGCACTCTTAGGAAGGAGTTTGATCGCTTTACAAAAGACATTAAATTATGCACTTCTCATGGCTGGGGACTGGACTGGAATTTGTTGGGCCTTTCCTGTCCTGTAATCCTGAAAAGCATATGCTTTCTGAGAGATTTGTTTACAGCTCAGAAATTTATCTTTCCGTATCCTGGTGGATGCATAAATTTAATTCCTGTTGATTTTAGACTTAAGATCAGCCCTTGGCACATTTAGTTTGATGTTCTGAATCCGAGGGGTCAACTTGGGAGTCTCAGTTCAAGTTGCAGAGGTTCACAGTTGTTTGTATGTGATAATGGGAATTTAGATATTCAGGCAGAAGCTAGGGGCTTTTTGCGTTTCAATTCTCCAAGTTTGCATGAAGAAATGTTTATAATCTTTTTACTGATAGTGTAAGTGGAGTTAAAAGAATTGCTTTTTTTCTTATTACTACAGCTTATTTTTTAGTACAAACCTAAATAGCCTGCTAAAAAGTGCAGTAGAGCAGCCTACTTGGGTAGCTTAAATCTTGGTTACAATAAATTAAAATGAAACTGAATGTGTTCTATTTCTGCTTTGTGCTGGTCTCTCTCTTCTGTGCCTACCTGAAGGGTTTAAATACTGAGAAATACCATAGCAAGACAGTGTACAGTTTTCTCATTTTAAAAGTATGCATAGCTTTACTTTAGAGTTCTCCCATTCCAGTGACTTGTACTGCCTCTAGTGCTGGCTGGGGTAAACGTGATTTCCTATTGATTCAGCTGCATGAAGTTCACAGACTGTATTTCTGAACTGTTTTGCACTGGAACTTAATTTCTCTTCCCGCTTTAGTTTTGGTTTTTTTTGTGGGTTTTTTTGGGTTTTTTTTTGTGTTTTTTTGGGTTTTTTTGGCATTTTTTTTGGGCTTTTGGTGGTTTTTTTTGTTTGTTTGTTTGGTTTTTTGGGTTTTTTTTTTGTGAGTTTGTTTTTGGGGTTTTTTTGTGCTGAAAAGAGTCCAGCTTCTGAGTTGCTGTCAAGTAGCAGACTTCAAGGAGATTGAGCTGGCTTGCAGCTGCTTGAGCACTGTGGCAATCTTTTTACAGTGTTTTCTACCTCCTTATGCAATTCTGCCATTTTATTTTCTGTGTTGGGTTGTTTCAGGGTTTTGGGGATTTTTTTTTTTTTGACCTTTCATTCAAGCACCAAACCATCAACTGAACTCATTTGCTAACCTGTGTCAGCTGAGCTTTTGATGTACAGAGTTTAATCAGAAAGGTTTTCTTGAGGCTTATCCATGTTGAGCAGCTGCTTGACTGTAGTGCATTTGGGGAATGGCAGAAGGCCTGATATTACTTTAACATGTCAAAAAGAGCACCCCCACTTTGTGAAAATATGCTTTTTATTTTGTTAGTCTATGTTAAGATGTGCCTGTGTGTTAAGGGCGCACTCCATTAACCTTTCACTTGCAGAGTTGGGTTAGAATCTGGGATGGAGCAGCAGAGGGCATTTCAAGACAAAGTTGAAAGAGTCCCTTGAGCAGCATATGAAAGGCTGGCCTTATGCCATCTAACAATTCCTTTGATCACATTTCTCTTCTGGGAAGGTGGTTTCTATAATACTGGACCCTCACAGGTATTTTCAGTAAGCTATTATGAATGAAGCAGATAAGCACAGTGACAGACTTTGAAGTCCATTTGATTTGTCTATGGTTATTGGAGGAGTTTCTTTCTGAAGTAATTTTGTTTACCAAAGCAACTGTCTAATTAAATCAACTAACTGAATAACATAGTAAAAAAAACCCCAACCAAACCTTTCCCTTCTGGAATAATTGAGTTTAGGATTAGGTTTCATATTCATGTCTTATTTACAATTGTAAATGCACATTTTTCATCAATATTTTCTGACAGGTTTGTATTGGATTTAGGCCCAGAAGGCTTTCTGCAGATGCAAGTTTTCCAAAAGCTATTGTTTTAGTGATTTTTTTTTCAGATTTTTTCACAGTGTATTATAAATGTCTTATTTTCTTGACTGATTTATCTTCATTTCATTCTATCTGAAGACATGTTCTGCAGATTAAAGTAAATAAATAGTTCCAGCCCCAGTTATTTTAGCCCTTTGTGAACTGTTCTTGGTTTTGATGTGCTTGGGGACTGTGGCTGTGAGTGCTGCATATTTGGATTTTAATATTTATAATCTGTGCTGCCATCATTCACGAATCTGGCATAAACACACGGCCACCTTTCTCCTCTCCTGGTGATTTATAACCTTTAGGATATGGCATTCACTCTCAAACATGTTTTAGTAGTTTATAGTCTTTAAGAGATACATTTGAAGATGGATTTTTTAACTTTTGACTGATATTTGATTTCATTGGTGAACTGAGTTATAATGACTGACATCATTACACAGCAAAATCATTTAAAAAAATGTCTCTAGTAAAAGAAGAATATGGGAATGTCTGTTTCTGTGGTGTGACTTCTTAGTTGAGGTTTTTACTGGAGTGACATTTATCAATGGCACTGACAAAATATAACCTACAGTTAAAGTAAAAAACAGAAAAATACTACGGGGGGACAGATGGAAAGGAGTACCTGTGCTAAGGACAGGAATACATTCCGAAATGACATTGGAGGAAACCACTGGATCCTTAAATGCTCTTTAGAGATTCTTTTTCATACATTTTTGTCTTTTGAGACAGTGTCAGTGATAGCTTTGGTTGCTGGTAATGTAACCAGCTAGCAGGCATAAAATTTAACATGAAACATTTGTAGGAAACATTTTTGCACAAAAAATTACCAAAACACAGCAAACCCTCTTGCTTCTCTTAACAGCTTGTAATCACAACTTTGTCAGTAGTTAAAGTTTGTTTTCCTGCAGAAGTTAGTTTGTGGCTATTGGTTTGTTTTTCAGTGACTCTAAAGCTGATTTTATAATGAGAATTAAAAACATTGCCAGTGGTAAAGAAGAGGATATGGATAGTTGGAAGAGATAGATGTGCACAATGTTTTAATATTTGAAATTCACCATGCACATTAATTCCTTTTTAAAAAAGTTTTGTTAGAAAAATTCTCAGACAGAGTATTATAATCTAAGTGGCTCTGGTTCTGGTTTTCCTAAATTAGCTATTTTAAATATATATGTCTGGTAATATATCATTATGGAGTATGAGAGAAAATTGGATGTGGAGGCCAGATTCAGTGCTTCTGACTGCTTCTTTTCTCTCTGAGAACAAAACCATATGTTTAGGAGATTCTTAATATAAATCAAAAGGTAAAGTGTTTGCTCAACAAAGATAAGACAGCATTTAATTGATGTTAGTTTTATTTAAAAGAATCTGCTTTTGTTTTAACATAAACTGTCTGGGTGATCTTAGTCTTAATTCCTATGGTGTTTTTATGTAATTTAAAGTGTCTGTAACCCTTTGTCCTTAACAAAACAATCTCTCTTATCAAAGTATAAAAGACCAGACTGATGGTCTGTTTATTATTTTTCACCATAAGTAATGTTTATAATGTATTATTGCCTTTGAATACATGAATTGAAGATATCTACCATTGTTTTACTCCCCAAATGCCTGAGTTGGTCAAATGCTAATAATAAAATGCATCCAAAAAAGTGTTTTGCATGGGTAGTGCTTGTTCCAGACACAAAGCAGTACCATAGATCTTCTGGGTCATGGGATGCAGCCCTGTCCTGTCACAAGCAACATTTATCTGATGCTTTTGCGCTATGATCAAGTTGCAAACTCCATTTTTCCATTTTTGTTTTTGTACATGATTTCAGAGCCTGCCTTTTTGAGAGGCTGTACTGTCCAGTTAAGCTATGTAATGTCTGTGAGTACTCTGTAAACAAGTGGAAAAAATGAGCATTGACAATGTATTCTAGAAAAAAATGCTCTCCTTTGCATTTTTATTTCTATTTCCTCCCTAAGCAGACTTTTTTTTTTTTTTTGACAAAATATGTTTGCTGAATAAAAAAGCTCCTTTATAAACTGAAGACTTCTTTTTTTTTTATTAACTGAGAGGTCAAAGGCCTGCTTACTTTTCTGTGGAATCCTTCAAATAATGTGTCATGTTCCGCTTAGGAAGAAAACCTCTAGTTCATTTCACAGCTGTGCTGACACTTGCTCTGTTCCATTTTACTCAGGAATTGTTTGGTGCTTTGTTCATGACAAGTGTTTCCGTTTCTCTAATTTTGAGTGATACGAAGGTATTCTCTAGATAAGAAAAGTTCATGTGAATGATAAAATGAACTTTGATGCAGTATGGAAGCAATGCATTAATATAAAATGACTTTTCTGATACTGCTAAGAGCTGCTTTGTTTCGGTCTAATAAGCAACATGATACTGAGATAAACTTTGACTGCTCCTGCATATCCTTGAAGTTTTGTTTTCACCCTGATAGTAACGTGGGAAGGATTTGTTTGGGGATGTGGTGGTTGGCTAGTTACTTTAAAAATACATCTTCCCAAATTAGTCCTCTAAATTTCTACTGTTCATAAGTGTAAACGTGTGCCTTCTTCAAGGACAAGTGATGTAATTGTCCCTTGGGTGCATGAAATACCAGCTTCAATGTCTCCTCTAGGTCCTGTAAGTCTCAACTGTCCCCTTCTCAGCAGCCACAACTTTCAGCTTTCTTCTGACAACTTAGGTAATGTGTCTTGCCTTCAAGGTAAACAACTAAGTGCAAAAACTGGTCTTTACCATGGAATAAATGCCATCAGTAGTGCTGGATAAAGAGGAGATGTTGGAGGATGGTGGTGCTGCCTAATTTTGTCTCTGCCACAGAAGGATGAAGTCGCAGAACAGAAGGAAGCATTTCTACTATGTCATTATTTATTTATTTCAGTTTTGCTCTCGGCCATTTGAAAAAGCAGAAGAGTATCAATTTGTACAAAACGAAATTAGCAGTTCTGAGAGTGGCTGGCTTCTATGAAAATATCCTTGCTGGTTCTCCTGTGGAGCAGCTTCAGTAGCCTGCCTTCCTAACTGCTCTTAACAGCATGAAACCTGACTTCACCGTGTGGAAGCAGACTTTGTCACAGCAGGGACAAGGCAATGTGCATGTGTAGCTGCAAGAAAGCTGAAGGAGTCTCAGCTCACTGCAGTCTCTGCAGGGTCCACCTTTATGCTTCAGTAATTTTTCTATCAGTTAAGATAACTGCGTCTACAAAATGGATTTCTTACATAGTGGTTTGGAAAGAAAAGTCTATGGCTAGGAGAGAAAAAATGAACAGTGTGGTGAAGAAGTGAAAACCAAGGAAATGCATAAATCTGAGGTCTTATCCACAACATGCAGTCCACATAGATACTGTAATATGTAGTATTGTTATACACACTGTTACACAAAATAATATCTATAGATTTTGTTACTGCAGGGAATTTCAGAAAAGCAAGGCTCCACAAATTTTGATCAACTACATTCTGAGTTTAGGTTAATTTAGGTCAATACCAGATAATCAGAAACTGCGAGTCAAGTTTAAAAATAGTGTGAGAAGGAATTTATTTCCCCATAGTTCTAATTATGGTTTTCCTGAAAGCAGTAGGTGAGAGCAACATGAAGCTATTTTTGTTTTAAAATATGTAACCAGGTTTTATTAACAACTCATGTGTGCTTCCAGAGAGACTATTAATAAAATTACTCAATAGACAAATATTTGCATTTTATCAAAAATGAAGCTAAAAAGGAAGTGGCACAAGGTACTGTACTTTTTGTACTGTAATTTTTTATTACTACAAAAGAAAATATTTAATAATAGGCAATAGTGAGCAGGTGTATGTTGGTTGTTTAATTTTCTTCCTCTGTTTGCTACTTTAATAAATAGTTCCTGTGAATAGAAGTGTAGTTCTGCCAGAAGAAAGGGAGGTGAAGAGGTGAATGCTTTGTATAGTAGTAAAGAAATCCACACGTTGAAATCTTGTGCAAATATTATCTCCAAGGATGGGTCTGAGCTCTCTTTTTATGGGACATTTTGATACATAAATAAATGTTTTTCAAGTCCTGTCTGTCCCCCTCTCTCTTTTCATTAGGTTCTCTGCCAAGAATCATAGATTTTGACTGTAGTGGGTCTGTTAGAAAACTATTTTACAGGTTTTGATTAATATCCAGACATTTGGTGTTCATCTGTACTGCAAAGGAAACTTGATTTCAAGTAGCTAAGTAAATTCTTTTCTTCTGCAGAGCTACAATGACTTTATAAAATACTGACACAATGTTATATTTCTGAATGCATTCTCTTGAGTGTTTTCAGTTGAACAAATCATCAGGCAATTGGTTTTTGTGTTTTCTAAGTGTAATAGCCAAAAACTGATGAAATAAGGCTTTCTGTTTGGTTCTGTGCTGAATGGGGCAACACAGTCAAACACTGCAAGTGTCACTATATATGATACTCCAGTGGCATCATAGCAAATTTCACATCCTTTCAGTTTACTTAAAAGAAATTCACAATGCAGCAAGCAACTTTGAATGTGTAGTAGAATATAATATTGTCAATGGAAATAAAGCAAGTTGAAATAAAGCTCCACCTTGAAATGGGAAATCATACTTATGGGCCTGTTTTGGTACAAATAAGGCTGCTGCTATAAGGGCAGGAAAATATTTTTCAGCATCAATATGTTTGTAAGCAGTGGAGGGAGGCTCTTATGTGGAGCAGAAAACCTCAGACACCAGTATTTACTGTTGTTGGTTCTAAAACATTATAGCACATCTTTATCTGAAATAAAGGCAGTGTTTCTTTCCTACTACTATGTGGCAACTATGGATTTTTCAAATGCTTGCCTTGAAGTTCTAGCTCACATTTAAAGACAAGTAAATAGTCCTAGAGAGGGGAAAATTAGTAAGGTGTTACCTAAATAACCCAATCCTGCTAACTGTAAAATTCCTAGAGCTCAAATCAGTGTAGGGATAATATGACTGTAGTCTTTGCACATCATCATATTAGAATATATCCATATTATAACACAGTGCTGTTACTAGCAGTGATTACATGAGCACAAGAGTGAAACTGTATATCTTAATATTAGTGAGTAGATGGAACTGAGGGAAGAGATGGGGATCAGATTTTGTTTTGGTTTATTGCGTAAATTGCATCTTCAAGTCAGCAGCTGAAAAGAAGCAAAGTGTTCGTGTCAACTGATCAAACCCACTGTTTCACAGCAGAATGGGCAGTTTAATATTATTCCACCATAAGCAGGGGTAATTTCCTGCAGGTCTTTCTTGAAATATGGTCATGAGTGGGCTCTGAAGAATGGTGCCTTCTGTGCAGTGTTAGAAATGTTAAAGAAAAATAGTCTGATTAACAAAAAGTTCATGCATGCATTGCTTTTAAAATTGGAATAACAGTCAATTATTTGCTCAGCACAGAAGACTGAATATATATTTTCTATTTCTGTAACTGGAAGGTTTAGTGCAATGTTCCAATCAGTTTATTTCATCAGTGAGACCTCTTATTGACCTCATTTACTTACCTTTTTTTTTTTTTCTTAAATAAAAATCTTTATGTCAGGGAGTTTGAGGACAATAGAATGGAACACACAAGCATTTTCCCACTGCACCAGCAAGCACTGTGAAAAGTAGTGATAGTTGGATATTTTTTGCTCAGTGAAGCAATGGCATAAAGAAAATCATAAAACACCAGGGAGAAGCAAATAGCATTTTGTAATGATAAAATAATTCTGATTTGAATATGAGCACAACTCAGTGTGTTCAGAAGAAATATAGGCAGTTGTGATACTTGTTAAAGCAAACTCTCTACTAAAGTGTTAATCATTGTAAGTGGTCAGTTTGATTAACAATGAGCTACCTTAGAATTGCTATTAATTCCTCATATCTAGACGAGTAGTGGTGACCAAGATAGCCTGAGCAGGTTTGTGTTTTGTTTGTGTTTAATCATGTAAAGGCCTGGTCATCGCCCATTTCAAACTCCTGTGCAGTTTGCAATCAGCCATGTGGATTCACTTCAGTAAATTACTGTTTCTGGATGTGAAGCAGAAGCTCTGAAGGGGTAACTGCAACATCATGATGTCTGGAATATTCTCATGTTTTGTGAGTAATTGGTTTTTGAGTATTATATCATGTGCATGTTTATTTTCTATTTTAATGAGTACCCGTTATCTTAAAAAATGTTTTTGATGCCATCAGCTAGCTAAATATTATCACATTTTAAAAAGCACCCCCACAAAAGCAAGCCTTTCTTATTTCTGTGCTCTCACTTATTCCCAGTTGAGAATCTTCTATTTCCACAAGTAAACCTCCAACAAGTATTTAATTCTGCCTTCTATTTCACTGTCTGATTACTTATGTCTGTTGGTGCAGAGTATTTAACAAGATTAATGACACAACTAACACCTTTGTGCAACTCTCATTACCAGTATTTATCTTAAAATTCACTTCTAAGAGGTAGTATGGGTCCTTGAACATGAAAGCTACTGAATATCTTGTAAACTACTAAGCAGAAGGCTGGAAGCATGGGAAGTATACAGCCTTAATTGAATACATCTCTCTGGTTAAGTGTAGAAAATATTGCATATTGTGATATTCAAGAGGGCTGGAAAAAACCCTACATAATATCTGAGTAATTGTTCTCTGTATACTTCAACTAATAATTCATTGATTTACTGTGTTTTTATAAATGTACCATTCTCAGTAAGGAGAATGTACTGCGCTGAAATAACACTATTTACATGTTATAGGAAATGTAGTCAACATAATTATTATTTATATCCTTGGTTATTCAGTAGTTTGTGGTTTTGCGTTTGTTTTTCTACTCTTTGCTTCCTTTTTTCCTGAAAATGATAATGTTATAGAAAGTATGGGTGAGTGCCGAAGAGAGAGAGCTTTTCCTGTCAAAACTGAACTTTGATAAGTGGCAAAGTCTAATGCTGATGTCCAGGCTTATGAGTAGAATGTGTAAATGTGAAACAGATCTAATTTTGCTGTGTTTTTTGGTGGAGCCACATCTCCTGGGTGCTCGCCCAGTGCTGTGAATTGAAAGGTCAGAGAACCACAGTGATGGGCCATAAACACTCTGCATTAACTACTTGCCTATAGGAATACAAAAAAGGAGTGAAAGTCAAAGGAAAAAGGGCACTAAGTGTTCCTTCTCAGCTTGTCCCCTTTCCTTTTCAGGAGCATTATCCTTCATCAGTCTCCAATAACCTGCTGTTATCCCTTCCATATGAACAAATTGTCGCATTTTTGTGCAAGTTTTCCTAAGCCAGGGTTGGTTCCACTCCTGAGGGTGCTGTTAGCTAAGATTCTCAGTAACCTTAGCTAAGATTCTCAGTAACCTTTTGAATTGAGTGAAAAACAGTATCGAAATTCTTAGTAGCAAGGAAATCTTAGCTCTAGTGCTGGCCCTGGTAGACTGTAAACCACAACTTTTCCCATGGAACTTTGATGTTTGATCCTTTCCAAGTCACAGCAATTGTGCAATTTAGGTAATTTCTGAAGAATTATTTCCCTCATTCACGTGGAAGCACCAGTTGCATGGATTCTTAGGGAAATAAAGGTGGCAGATTAATCCTTTTTTCTTCAAGATATGTTATCTGCCTTTTATCTACAAGTCTTTATTGAAGTTGATATCTTCTGATGCTAGGCAAGGTACACAGGCAATGGGCAGGACAGCTTTCTTGAAAAGCTGAATTTTCAACATTAACTCTGCCTGGTGTGAGTTACAAGCAATCTCAGGTCCCTCCTGAACTCAGGATTCAGCTGAGCAGGGCACTGAAGGAATCTCTTTGGTCATTGTGCAGTGTCAGATTCCTTGCAGGGAGTTCTTCCAGGCTCCTAGAATGAATCTGTTTGTAGCACGCACAGGTGCCTGCAAATACAAAAGTTTTGATTCATTAACAAATGAAACCTCATTTGAACTCTGGGTGCCTGACCTTGATAATCGAAGGTAAGGAAATCTTTATCCATGAATAAGGCACTCCACAAGAGAAACTAAGGGAATCTGAGGCATCTGTTTTCCCAACCTGCTCTTTTTATCTTTGTAGCAGTAAGGTAGAAAAATCATAAAGAAAATCTTGATAAAATCAAGCCTGCTCTCCTAGAATCAGTGGCTGGCCTTGTCAAAGCCAGCATTTTGCAAGTTCCTGTGTGAAAGCAATCCTGTTGTGAGCAATTCATTAACAAACCAATCTATTCCTGGGTAAAACACGACTTGCACCTGTATAAATATAAAATTCTGTCTAATGGTGCTGGTTTTGCACCATTAGATAGTTTTCATTTTTCTGTCTCCCATGAGCAACTGTCCCTGCACATAGACACTGAGATTTTGAGTGACCAATCAATACAGAATAAGAACTTGTAACTGACCAGTAAAAGTAATTGGCAAGAAACTACTAACCAATTGGAGTCCCACATGAGATCTGTAAAACTGTATAAAAAGGAGTTAGGTGAATAAAAAGGGGCTTTTTCACCATGAAGAAAATGGAGTCCAGTGTGATTTATCCCCATAGTTCTTGCCATACACTGAGCAGAGCACCCACATGTGACTGTGACAATACTCAGTGTTGTGACTTTGGCTCTTATCCCTTTATTCCTTAAGCTCAGGGGTTCAGATACTATAACTTTGCTGTATGAGGGCAGCAGCCCTTTGGCAACTGAGGAATAGCTTTTCACTGTGAAGCCACAGTATTTTAAAGTGAAGAGTAATTAAATAAACCTACTGAAAAGTTTTTGACTTGTCAGGTGACTGCCAGCCTTCTTTTAAGCCAGCTCCAAATTTTATGCTTCTGTAGAAGATCGTCTAGTTTTAAGCTAATTGATGCATGTATAATATTACTTGTTATTTATCTGTAATTAGAGCATTTTGTCTAATATTTGATCAGCAGTGAGTGAATTGGATCTGATGCTTTTATAACAGATTTATCACATGTGCATGGTGTAACCTGAGGAGAGCATGTTTATCTTGTGTCAAATACCAAAGTATTTAGGCCTGTAAATAATGTGGGAAAGTGCAGATTCTGAGAAGCAGATGACTTTATTTCCTTTTTGGGGATATCAGATATGGGCTTTGTCCCCTGGAATAAAAAAAAAAAAAGGCTTCATATCATAAGAAATGTGTTTGTGCAAATGTGAAAGAAAATCAATTATCAATCCACTGGTCTTTTTCTGCAAATGTTGCTCTTCACTCACCTCTGTCTGGTCATGTTTTTTATGGAGATGCTAATTAGTGAACAACCAAAAGGAAAAGGAATAGTGATTTGGCAGATATGAAGAGCTAAAATACAGCTTCCCAGCTTTACTGCACTTGACACTGATTTCCTTTCACCTTAGCCTTTCACCAAAGTATATTTCAGTGCTTGCCTGAGTTAAACATGGTCAGGGTAAGAGAAATTATTTGGATTTTAAGCATTTGTAACTGAAGGTCTCTCAAGCAGATTTGCTTCAGCTGATTGCTGTTCCATAAATGGACCACTATGAGAGAAAATGCAATTGCTGACTGTATTAAAGGTCAAAATCATTTTCCTTCCAAAATTTATTTATGCTATTATTGACACTATTTTTTTCAGATGGAGAGGTAGAAAAAGTTGGCATATGTATGAAATAAATCTTCATCATAATATAAAATGTCTAATTATTAAATCTGTATCTTTAAGCATTTTCTGTGTTTTGTTGTTGGATTTTTTAAATTCTTTTATCACAAGCACGTTACAGGGACCAACTTGCAGTGAGCACCAAAATCCTACTAGGATGGCAGGTATTTAGAAAGTTTAAAAGGCTGCACTGTGGGAGTTTTGGACAGCTTTCACTAACAGTTTTAAAATCTTGCAGAACAGATGCATGCAAATATGGAATAAATATTTAAAAATTGCATTTAACTGTATGTCTTCATAATTTGTGAAGATAAGAGCCTATTTTTACTGGGAAAGAGCTCTAATTTAAGTGTTTTATGTATGAATGTTAACAAGTTGTGAATGCATTAAGATGTAATTTACAAGTGAGTGAATAAATCAGGTTTTGGACTCTTTTAATCTAATGCAGTATGGACAAATATCCAGAAATAATTAAAATGATGGACATGTTGGTATTGCATGCAGCCTCCTACATTGTTATTTTGCATAAAAAGGGCAAGTAAGGGGAAGATGTCCATACATTATGGCCTTAATTGGCAGTTTCTTGTTATTGGAATAGAGGGTTATTGTCATTCCTAATGTACTTAATGTGAATCTAGTATTTGAGAAAGGTTGATAGGTGAAAGATTAGGTTAAGAGCTGACTTGTGAAAGGTTTAGAACTTCTGGATTGACAGCTCTGAGAATCTGCCAAGAGCTGTACAAAGCACCAAAACAGCACAGACAGTGCTGCTGCCGCCTTGGTCTCACTGCTCCATCCCTTACCAGTTTGCAGCTGCTTTTATCCAGAGCTCACCTGTATCTCTGAGACATACATTCCTCCCAATCCTATCATTTTTGCTAAAGTTACTTGCAAGAGGACTAAACACAAGGGTACAATGACAGCTGAGTCTCTCTTCAAGATCCAAACCTACTAAAACTGGCTCATGAGTGTGGTGGTGCTCACAGGGGTCCCAGGATGAGGGAGGAGATGAGAATCCTGACTCCATGTTTCAGAAGGTTGATTTATTATTTTATGGTATATATGATATTAAAAGAAAATTATATACTAAAACTATACTAAAAGAATAGAAGAAAGGATTTCATCAGAAGGCTTGAAAGGAATAGAAAGGAATGATAATAAAATCTTGTCACTGCTCACAGCCTCGACACAGGTGGCTGTCATTGGTCATGAAGTGAAAACAATTTCACATGCTGGGTAAACAATTCTCCAAATCACATTCAATCCTAACAAAAGGATTTTTCATAAAATGTGTCTGTGACAGCTGTGGGCTTGCACAGCTCAGACCTGGCTCTATTTGTTCATTTCCCCTGTGGGGTAAGGCCAGGAGTTTTGTCATGATCTCAAATCCTTAAGTCCCCCCATCTCTGAGGTGTTTGATGCCCCACAGGCTGGAATCACCAGCTGAACCCCAGATAGCAGAAGTCAAAACATCAAATTTTTTGCCCATTTAAGCCAGGAAGCCATAACAATGTCTCAAAACTCATAGAAAGTGTAGTTGTAAATACTCCAAAGTTTTCCAAAAGGGCCAGATCAGTGCTCCTACAGCTAGGAAAGGCCAGGTACCCACTCTGGTGGCTGAAACAGGCAGCAAAGTACAGCTGGGGCCAGGCACTGCTCTCAGCTTTGGTCTTTGCCAGCAAAGGATGACATCTATGTTTACCCAAATTATTTGCAAATCCACCCAGAAATTCAAGAATCCTTCTGGAAATTCTTTTATTCCTTCTTTTCCCAAATTCTGAATTGTCTCCTTTCAGCCTTTAGGAGGCAAAACAGCACAATTCCTCACTTCAGGATGAAGCTTTACCCATCAGTTTGCTTACACCTAATTTTAAAAAGTCTTTTTCCATTTTGTTCAGACCACAGGACTTTTGTAAGGGTCCAAGCAGGAAAGCAGAGAGCAGCTGTGCAAACCCTGCCTGGACAGGGTGGTACCCACCAAGCTGCCACCCCTGCCCAATCCCCACTGCCACAGGCACAAAGCTCCCTCCTCACCTGCTGCTGGAGTCTGGTTTGAGCTCAGTTTGAGCCCCCTCCTTGTTCCTGCAGCCCAGTGAGTGCAAGGCCACCCTCTGCTGTCACTGTCCCACCTCCCTGCTGGGACACAGCCAGTCCAGAGCTCTTCAGCCTCCAAGCAGCCAGGAAAACCTCAGCACAAGCTCCCAGACAGGATCTGGGCAATATTATGCACATTTTGGTTCACTTACAGCTCAAGATGGGCCAGGTTGGCTGGGTGAGAGATGGGATTTCTGGAGCACTGTGGCTCTTCGTCAGCAGCTCAGTGATTACCTGTCATGGACATATTTTATGAAAAATCCTTTTGACGGGATTTTTTCTCCTGAGAAGCTGAGAGGCCTCAGAAACGAAATGTAAACAATGATTATCTGCTGCTGTGGAATGCACCAGGTGCATCTTTGATTGGTCTCATGTGGTTGTTTTTAATTAATGGCCAATCACAGTCCGGCTGTCTCGGACTCTCTGGTCAGTCACAAGATTTTATTATCATTTTCCATTCCTCTTCTTTCCTTACTAGCCTTCTGATGAAATCCAAAAAGAAAATGATATACTAAAACTATACTAGAAGAATACTTTTAGTATAGTTTATCATTTTCTTATAATATATATAATAAAATAATAAATCAGCCTTCTGAAACATGGAGTCAAGATTCTTGTCTCTTCCCTCATCCTAGGACCCCACAAACACCACCACATTTGGTGAACCCCAAGTGAGGAGCATTCCCACATTTGGTGACCCCGAGTGAAGAAAAATTCCACATTTGGCGACCCCAAGTGAAGAAAAATTTCACATTTGGTGAACCCAAGTCAAGAAAAATTCCACATTTGGTGACCTCAAGTGAGTGGCATTGATTACCCCTTCCTGGAGTCATCACCACAGGGGGGAACGGAATCAGAGTGATTCCCATGACCCCCAGGGCAAACTGGAACCCCTGGAAGGGCACGGATGTCCTGGCACACAGAGGAGTTGTCACCCGAGCCCTGGCACAGCTGGAGATGGGCTCTGTCCCAGTGGCATTAGGGAAGGTGGGGCAGGAGCTCCAAAGCTCCTGTGCTGGGCTGCTCCTCCAACAGAGGAGGAGGAGGGAGAAGGGGAGGAGGAAGAGATGTTGAGGAAGAAGAGAAAGAAGAAGACAGAAAATAAGGGGGAGCAGGAAAAGAAGAAAATAAACAAGGAGGTAGAAGATGCGGATGAGATGGAAGAAGATGAGCATGAGAAGGAAGATGAGGATGAGAAGGAAGAAGAGGAAACAAGGTGGAAGAAGATGAGGAGGAGAAGGAAGACAATGTAACAGGGTGGAAGAAGATGACAAGGAGGAGGAGCAAGACAATGAAACAAGGCGGAAGAAGATGAGGAGGAAGAAGAGGAAAGAGGAGAATAAGGAAGAGAAAGGAAGATGAGAAGGGGAAAGACATGAAAGGAGCAAGAGAGGAGGAGGAAGGAGAAGAAGAGAAAGAAGAGGAACAGGAAAAGAAGGAAGAGGAGGAAGAAAACGAGCAGAGTGGGATGAAGATGAGAAGTAAAAAAAGACAAGAAGGACATGGAAGAAAAAGATGAGGAGGAAAACAAAAGAAAAAGAGGATAAAGATGAGAACAAGGAAGACTATGAAGAGGATAAGGAAGAAAAAGATGAAAAGGATGAGAAAGAGGAAGAAGTTGAGGCAGAAGAGGAGGATGAAGAAGAGTAGGACAAGAAGAACAAATAAGAAAAGAAGGAAGAGGGGAAAGAGAAAGATGAGGAAGAGATGAGGAGAGAAGAGAAGAAGAAGAAGACCTTATGCTTTCACAAGGATGAGGGACACTGGGAAAGGGACACACGAAAAGGATGAGAGAGAGGAAGAAGCTGAGGCAGAAGAGGAGGATGAAGAAGAGCAGGACAAGAAGGACAAACAAGAAAAGGAGGAAGAGGGGAAAGAGAAAGATGAGGAAGAGGAAGAGAAGATGAGGAAGAGAAAGAGAAGATGAGGAAGAGAAGATGAGAAGAGGAAAGAAGAACACCTTATGCTTTCACAGGGATGAGGGACATGCCAAAGCTGTGCTGAGGCAGAACCGCGACACCGGCGACGGCAGCAGCGCTCACGCCCATCCCTACGCAGAGAACCAGGAGCTCTTACAGGTGCAAACACCCCGTGGGAGCCTGTCCTGGCTGGAATGGGCCTGGAGCACCTACCCTCGTTCTCCTCCAGCCGGCGCACCTGGCGCAGCACGGGCTGCAGGTTCATGTAGAGCCGGTGGCTGCTGCTGAGCAGCTGCAGGAGGTGGCGCGAGCGCAGCGGGCAGCCCGTGTAGTAGATGAGCTTCCGCGCCGAGGGCAGCCCGTCCGGCAGGATCTCGAACTTCTTGCCCTGCGTGGGACAAGGGAGGTGTCAGCCCCAGGGAGGAGAAGGCTCCAGTTCTCACCCAGCCCTGCTGCAGCTCCTCAGTGACCCCATGGGTCTCATCACCTGCTGCGGGTCGGTGAAAAAGCGTCCCACGCCCACATGCACACCCTGCCTGGGGATGGTGGAATCACTGAGGGGTTTGGGGTGGAAGGGACATTAAAGAACACCCAGACCAACCCTCTTGCCACCTTCCACTGTCCCAGGGTGCTCCAAGCCCCATCCAGCCTGGCCTGGGACACTTCCAGGGATCCAGCCACAGCTTCTCTAAACACTCTCCCCACCCTCTGAACACCCAGGGCCTCCCCACCCTCACAGGGAACAATTCCAAGTTCCCAATCTCCCATCCATCCCTGCCCTCTGGCACCGGGAGCCATTCCCTGGCTCCTGTCCCTCCATGCCTTGTCCCCAGTCCCTCTCCAGCTCTCCTGGAGCCCCTTCAGGC
>JAWMRF010000207.1:7182245-7212427 GCA_035221435.1 Sphenopsis melanotis
TTAATTAGAAACAACCAACATGGACCAATCAAAGATGCACCTGTTGCATTCCACAGCAGCAGATAATCATTGTTTTTCTTTTCCTCTGAGGCTTCTCAGGAGAAAAACTCCTAGCAGAAATATTTTTCAGAAAATATGTCTGTGACGCATGAGGCCATACACACCATGCTATTGCAGCCACCTGATCCTTACCTTTTCTGTGAGAAGGCTGAAAGCACTAAACTTTAAACAAAATGACTTTTTGTTTTTTCTCTTTCTCTGAAGTGGTAAAAACTTGTTACAGATATCAAGGTGAATATTCTGATTCAGACTTGAGCAAAATTTTTTCTTCGGAAGTGGTGAGGCTGCCCTTGAACTGCTCTAATACCTGAGATGTGATCTATTTCCACATTTCTCTGGTAAGCATGGAAAAATTTTTTTCTTGAAAATATCCAAGGGAGCTAACAAATATGAGTTGGCAGCTAATTGTTCAAGGATGTACCTCTTAGTCATATGTATGTTTCTTTTCCAGAGATGCTTTTCAGAGGGAAATTATCATCTTTGATACTATTTATGATAATTTTGCTCTTAATAACTTGACCTTTAAATAGTATTTCCTGCAGCCTATATTCATGGTATGTGCAAGTATAATACAGGCGCTAAAGTTTCTGGTATTTATTTTTCATAAAATCTGGATCTCCAGAAATAACGTGTTTCTCTGTGGACTTAAATGAACAAAAAAAAATTAATTCTATTTCTCCCCCTCTTTAGATTGGAATACTTGAAAATTATAAAATTTATGGAGTTATGTAATTCTATAATAATTAGTTTTTCCACTCTTTAAGGCCCCACTTTTTCAGTAGCAGATGATTGTGTTGCATATGAAGTTCTGAGTACACTCACAAAAAGCAATAGCCTGAGATTTGTAAGAGTTTTTAGAGATATTCAGAGCCTTATATTACAAATTTCATTAATAACTTGATGAAATATGGTAATGCTAGGTTTTTCTCTCTACTGATTTAGCTGTCTACCATGCAAGTGTGGCTGGGGTCCTCAAGCAGAAAGAAAGACATATGTAGATAATGGAAAATTTAGTCTCTAAAGTTTGATCACAACTTGTTATATACGCTTGCTTGCATCACTGTCCTTATGTTAGGTTGCTAGGTTTATCATTGTAGTGAGCCTTTTAATATTTAATGTAATGACAAAATTTCATAACTTCAGCTATTTCTATTATTTTGTCCATTAAGGGACAGTTTTTGCCAAGATCTGAGACAAGCTGAAAGCATTTTCACTCTTTTCCACCTGAAATTTGATGATTCTCTTGGCTTTCTTACCTCATGTGAGTAGCAAAGTGTGGTAAAACTCAGTAGGATTAAAATATTGTAGCCATATGGGAAAGTAGCCCTGTGTAGAAAGTCTGTTAGCATAAACTTCCACTAAAAATTCTGAGTATTGCAAACAGGGTTCTGTGGAGTTTGTGAGGGTCCCCAGGATGAGGTGAGAGATAAGAATTTGATTCCATGTTCTCAGAAGGCTGATTTATTTTTTTATTATATTACATTAAAAGAATGCTATACTAAAACTATACTAAAGAAAGAGAAAGGAGACATCAGAAGGCTTCACAAGAATCAATAATAAAAACCTGTCACTCCTCAGAGAGTCCAACACAGCTGGCTTTGATTGGCCATTAAGTCAAAACAATTCACATGGAACCAATCAAACATGTACCTGTTGGTAAACAACCTCCAGACCACATTCCAAAGCAGCAAACACAGGAGCAGCAATTAGATAATTTTTGTTTTCATCCCTCTCTGAGGCTTCTCAGGAGAAAATCCTGGGCAAAGAGGATTTTTCAGAAAATATCATGGTGGCAGCGTTCCTTTAAACTATCGAATATTCCACTATAAAACATGGGTGACAAACTGGGGAAACCAGGTTAAATGAGGAAACCATGAGAATATGTATTTACAATTCTGCATGATCTTTGAAGCAGAACATATTTCAAGGACAAGCTGGCTCAGGAAGCATCGAGGAAGGGCATCAAGGGGAAAAGGTACTTGCGCATCAACATTTCTGAAGCAGACTGTACCAAAGATGGATTTGACTGTAATACCAGCATGCTGAAGATTAGAGGAGGGATTGCTCACAGGGCTGTTTCATGTCATGTACTGGTAGTTCTGCTAAGACTGCAGGTTTAAACAAACACCCTGTAAGTCTTTCTTAGTCCCACTATCTTTGATCCTCTGAATTTGAGTCATTTGTTTAGTAATTCCCAAATGTTATTTAAGTAATGTACATTAACAGGATATTGACTTCTCTTGAGGCAAACATCAATGTTTATCGAACAGAGAAATAAATATTGACTGAAGTAAAGCCAAAGTCAATTTTTTCCTCAGAACTATAAACCTTAATGTTCACTGAAATGCCAAGTAAATATACAGTAGTTGCCATTTAAATCTTGCTAATTCTCTGGAATTATATATATAAGACGACCATTGCTGTTTATATGTAAAGTATGACTGTCAGAATAAATATGTTAAAAGAATTTACAAAGATTTACTTTGTTCAATAATGGAAGCATAGCTATTAAAATATGATTTGATCATTTTGAAAATTATCGTCCATTATTCAGTAGTATTGTAGCTTGTAGCAAAAACAGTTTTATTTGCATTTTAAATTAGTGGTGTTTCTTGTGTGACGGATTTTTTTAAAATTTATCTTATTCTACTATTCCCAAGAGAGTAATGCAAACATACAGCAAATATGAACTTACACTAAAGAATTGTCATTTATTTATAAGTCAGATAAACACGTACATAGTAAATGTGACTAGTATCCTTTTAAAATGTTTTGTCTGAAAGAATATATTTATGGTTTTTTTATGTATTAGCAGTATTGTGATCTGTAAGCATGGCCTAAGTAATTATTTATTAGAAAAAGTGTTGCAGACAAGTTTGTTGCTGTATTGTAATTACTTAAAAAGTGGTTTTTAGGATGAAGTGGCATCTAGATTAAGTTCTCTATTAGGCAGAAATATCTGCCTAGAAGTAAATGCAGCAGGAGATGTAGCTGGAGGTGCAGCTTTTTGAAGACACCCACAAGTCTGACTTAGTCAAGGCTGTTCTCAACCTCCTCAAAGTTTATATATTGATATAGGATCCTGTTTTCTGGAATGATCCACTTGTGAGTGACTCTTGTCAAGAATAAATGAACAATGACCAGTGAGGGCCAGGGTAAAAATGGCCTGTGAGGAAGCCAGGTGATAAGTTGCAAATCTCTTATAAGTGCATTAATTGATTTTATGAATGACCACATCTGACTAAAACTATTACTGCTTGCCAGTATTATTTGTAAAAACTTCATTAGACTGATAAGGTCACATTCTGCATGTCTGCTTTGCCCTGTAAGTTTTGTCTTCACCTTAAATGCTGTTCTTTGTATTTTCTTTATATTTCTGCTTTCCAAGCCAAGTGGAATAAAGTCTCCACAGTCTTAATTTTTCATAGAGGTGGATCTAAAGGGCTGATTTTCAGTCCTTTATAATTTTCCAAGCAATACCTCTCATGTAAAGGAATCACAATTTTAGCTGTGCTTAAGGGATTTCATGTTCACTGCAGTGATCAATGGACAGAAAGGTCACTCTGAGTACGATCTTCCTTTGATTCAAGCAGCAGTGGTGTAATGTCTTTGTGACATTATACATGATGTCCAGAAAGGGAGCACTTTCTGTGTTTGTGTGCTTTCTCTGGTCTGGTCTTTGCTTCTCAGTGGCTGTCTGCAGCACAGAGTGGGACAGATACAGTCTGTATGCTGAATTTTTTACTGTTTTTTAGCACTGCAGAGCATAAGCAGACATCAGACACTGCTCAAGTCTGGGAATGAAAAGGCATGATCCCGTGCAAGAGGTGAACTCCACATTTTGAATTACCAGCCTGTGTCATTTTCATATATGTAACCTTCAGGTAGGACTGTGCTTTTCAGAATGCCATTGCTTGGGAATGAAGCAGTGAGGTGTTTCAGGCAGAATTAGACATGGGAGGAGAGAAAACTGATGGGACTTCCAAAGCAAAGGAATGAAATTACTGAACTATCTGATATAACCAACGCTTCTGCAGAATTATAGGGTTGCTCTCAGATAACTTGCAGGTTCTATACATAAAAGTAATGCAATTGTTGAATTTTCAGTTCTACCTTGCAAACTGATGGAACAGAAAATCCAATGCTGTCCCCTTTTATAAAGCTTAAATCAGTAGTGTTTGCTGCTTCATAGAGAATATTGTCATTGAATAACAGTCGGCTGCCAGGAAAATGCTGAAGCAAACTGTCTCATGTTTTCAAAGCAGACACTGCTGCCTTTGAAATAATCTTGTAGCTGTTATATCACGGAATACTAAACAGAAGACCAATTCCAGATCTTTTGACAATGTTCTGCTATAATGACTTTACTCCTATTATATCAAGTGATTGATGTAGATGTAATCATTGTGGTTGATGGATGTTAGTGTGGCAGGGTGACATTTGATTTCTGTTCTGTTTGAATTCTGATTAGCTTAAAGAATAAATCTGTACCGTGTGGTTAGAAAAAGTTTACTGTACCTGTGCGAGTGCACTGGTGTCTGACTGACATTTATTTATTTTTATCAGTGTGGAAGGGTCAGCAATCCTTATTATTCAGTCTTTAAAGTGAATTTTAATGCTTGTGAAAGGAACCAGATTGACAGCTAGAGGAGAATTGAAGTCCTTTCTCAGTCTGCAAACATAGCAGAGGCAAGAAGGATGTTTCTGTCTGGTCTAGGGAGTCTTTATTCTTATTTATGGGAGAATAATTTTAATGGTTGCAGATCTGATGAACAGCAGCAACATATTTTGGCCATATGGATTTATATTAAAACCTGCCATATGTGGTTGCAGGAGTTTGAGGGAAAGTAAAATTTCATGGTCTGTTTCATCTGGGAGAAAGTCAGGAGTTGCTGATAGAGTGGCTGTGTGTAGATATGACAGAGATGAAAAATGTATGGAATTTCAGTTACTTTCATCTTCTGCACCTTTTTTCAAATCAAAGCTATTGCAGAGTAAGAGTGACTGATTTGTTATTGGGAAGGTCAAGAAAAATGTTTTCTTCTGAGTACCTAACTAATTCCCGTTATTATTTTATTTTATAACTTTTATTTCCTTTCTGGGCTATTTCTTGTTTTCAGTTGGGTTCAGCTGTGTCTCTTGGTGAGCTCTTAGGAGCAGGAGTGGTGATTTCCAGCTCTAGCCTGCTGAAGACTAAATGCACCTGTCAGAAATGGAGTTAATTTTCTTTTTACCAGTCCCATGTTGTGCCACATTTCAGATTTGTAACTAAACCAGTGTTCTGGTTGTTGCTGATCAGTAATTGCAGAGCAGCAAGGTTTGCTTTTGCTCTGCCACACCCCTCAGTGAGCACTCTGGGGTGGGCAAAAAAAACTGGGCACAACACAACTTGGGCAGCTGGCCCAGACTGACCAGTGGAGTATTTCATGCCATATAATGTCATGCTCAGCAATAAAATTGAAGGGGATTTTTTGGGTGTGATCATGCAGACATGCACACACCCGTGTGCCTCTCTTGGCTGCTGTTGTGGTGTTTGATAGGCCATGTGGAATGCAAAGAGGGAAAGTGATGTGTTAATTGGCTCTGCTCACATCAGTTTAATGGTATAAAAAGGATTTAGAGTCCACTAAAAGTATCTCTTGTGATTTATGTTCTGGTTCTTGATCTCATTGACATGCATTCTGAAAACAAGCTTTCAAACAGTGTTATTAATTGTAAAATGTGGAAATGCTGTGCTTCCCTATTTTCATTTCCCCTGATCCTCTTTGTTGCCTAACCCTGTGTCATTTCAAGTGAATTTTATAAAGGTGAGCCAACCCTTGTGCTGGCATAAACTCCTGAGCTGGCTTGTGTAATAAAATGTCTATTTAATGTTTTGCTTGAATGAATGAGGTTAGGTTTCAGGTACAACTGCCTGTGTACATTGTTCTGGCACAGCGACTTTCATAGAGTTCTCCAGCAGGATTAGAAAATTGAACTTTATTTTGACAATTAAATCAAATGGTTTAAAATTAACACGTTCCATTAGAGGTTGTTTGGAGCTCTTAGCAGGAACACCAGTATGTTTTGCCAACCATAAGGCAAGCAAGTTCAGTTTGTCCCCTCTTATTTCAAAGATTTCACCCAGATGTCTTCACTTGGAGACCAGTGACTTGTCTGATGGCAGTACATTTTCTAAACCCAGGATTGAACTTTTTGAACTACTGAGAAAAGGGCAATGGCTTCAGTAGTACCAGGGGCTAGTCCCCATCACTGTTAAATATTTATGACTTGTTCTTCATTTGAATTTGTCTGGATTTAAAGTCAAGGTTTTTTTTTTTATTACTCGGTCTTCCTCTGCTATATCTGAAGTGCACTTTAGTACCCACTTCTTCCTACCCATGAATGTTCTTAGACACTCCTATCAAGTTACTGTGCAGGCTATTTTTTGATAAACCAAACAGGTTGAGCTATTTCACTCTCTGACTTTAAGATGTTTTGTTAAATCCTCGAGTATTTTTTGATGCTCCTTCTTCCTTCTAACACCCCTTTCAATTTTTTGTTACATTTTTGAAAGTACTGGGAGAAGTTTTATTCCAACATTGGTCCCAAATGCTACAGTATTTAGAGATAAAATGGCCTTTCCACTCCTTTGTTGTATGTGAGCCTCATTGCTAAAGAGCAATCTGCATTTTTTTAACTTGGATGTGGAACTTTGACTGTATTAAAACATGTTCAATTTAGAGGACCTGCTTTACTGTGCTGTTTACCTGCTGTACAGAAAATACAATATTTAAAACTAAATACAAATTACCGTTTATTATTGTATATCTTCATGTTGACAGGATTCTGAAAGTTTATTTTGTAAAACATTCCCATGAATGAAATGAGCTTCAGAACTTATTTATATTTTTTTTTCTATTATAGTTAATATATTTTGGATGTAGCTATAGAAATATGTAATTGTGGTCTGGAAATTAGACAAATATTGTTTCATATTTATGGAGAGGTATTAAATGGACTCTTTATATTTGATCTGCAGTCAAGTATTTATCTATAATTTCATTCAATTATTATTATGACTTAAATTTAAAAAGAAATGCCTCCAGAACATAACTGATGGTACAGAAATAGTTCTGATCTCATGCATTAGTTCTTTATTTTTATTTTAATTCTCCATATCCCATGGCTTTTCAATTCTAAAATTTTTGTCTGTGTATTTGTGAACTGATCCTGATTTGTGACCTCTTCCTATTGGAACCAATATTTATTTTAGTGAAAAATTCTGTAAAAAAAAAAACCAAAACTTTTGAGTTAAACAAGTATTTGTTTTTCAGATTCATATGCAAAATAATTCTTTGTTCCTCTTTCCTGAAACTTTAAATATTCTGAGGTATTTGAGATGATACATGACATTATATTGCCTGTGAAGTTTTCTTTGAAAAGACTAGAACTTCAAAAATATCTAAACTAATTTAATGTTGAAATTACTTTTCTGTTGTTCAGTTCCCTGAGAAGATCAAATGATGCTTTTGAGTTGATCAAGCACCAATTTTAAGAATGAATTATTTACACAACTTTAATCTAGATGTCACCTAACATTTTTTCTTGTTTCTCTGTATCTGACTGATGCACGATAATTGAGAAAATAAACATGGTCTAAATATGTAAATAGTTTTAAACACCTAGAAATTAAAGTGTGATTTGTGGATCAAATTAGATCTATAATAAGGTTTGAAGTTTTTATTTTGTGAAGTCTGATTCCTCACTCCTTTTAAAGGAACTTCCAGAAACTTAGGTTCTCAGATCCAGTGAGTGTTCTTACATGCCATCACTCTGATGATACAATATGGCACCATTTTAAGGTAAAGGAGGGGTAGAAAGGAAGGACTAATTATTCTAAAAAGGAGAGAAGATCTAGAGTCAGACAAGCAGACAGTTTCATGTTGTGTTCATGCTGTCTACAGATGGATAAAACCAATCAGTTTGGGTCTTTGGCATTGTTCCAAAAAAGAATTGTTGCTGAATATTAATTAGAAGAGATCAGTGGTTTCCTCAGAAATTGTTCCATGTTCTCAGTCTGGGGCCTGCCAATTGTAGGATGCTTCAAAAGTGTTTCTGTATCAAAATGCTGGATAAAGCTGTGTATGCCTAGTGCATTGAGAGGAACAGTGGAAAGGAAAAGGTGTAGATCTGGTGCAGGTTGCACCTTTTCTGTGAAGGGAACAGCAGATCTTAATGGAGAAGGTGGAAGAATCTGAAACTGTCAGTGGATATGCCCAGACTAGAGTAAAAATGATACTTTTGTTTAGTCATAGCCTTTGAGGAGAAAGATTAAGAACTGAGCAGCCCAGCGATTGTTCTTGCCAATTAAAATATGATCCTGTCAGCTGAGGTGCTGACAAAGCAGTGCTCTGACACGTTGGTCAGAGTTTTAAAACAGAATGCATTGGTATGGTCAAGGTAAAACCCCTGTGGATGGAGCATGAGTACTTAATTCCAGCATGATAGATCACAGCAGGCAATCCCCCTCTCTCCAGCCACCAGCCTTTGAGAAAGCCCCCAGTGATAAGTGTCAAGTGTGTTTGGCCTCAGTGAGGTGAAATAGTCACTCTATTCAGCCACTCTTTTGAGTGCAAAATAAATTGAAGTGCTGTAAGATCCCCTGCTTTTGAGATAATGTAATTAAAATAAAGCATTAATTGCACGGCATAACCATAATATGCTTTGCCTGTTGCAGGAAGAGGAAAAAAATGCTCTGAGTAACCTTGCTGCACCTGTAGAAAAACCTAGCCTATAGAAAATGTGGTATGGAGCATTTGAATTAAAACTCCTGTGAAAGATTCAGTTTACCCATCTCTTTATGGGTACTGAAATATTCAGATTGGATGTTCACCAAAGGTTTATGCAAAGCCCCATTTTGCACTGAAACTATTTTGATTTAAAAGCCTTTTGAAATGGAGGTTAGTGCTTGATTTAAATTCTCCCTGCTCCAGCTCGTTCATCCTTTCACCTTGGTTTCTGCTGTGAGGAAATGTAATTTTTTGAAGAGCAGAGGGAGACATTGCCTCTCCCAAAATACTCAGGAAGAGAAGCAGCTTTCTGAACTGGGATGTCACTGTCCAGGATGCTGGATGCCTTGTGTTTCTGTCACGTAGCTTTGAAGCAACCTTCAAACCTAGCACATTTATACATAATGAGATTTACTGAGGTTCTAATTCTGATGCTTTTGTGTTTGGCCACAATAATTCACTCTGGACATAACTTTTTAAAGTTTAAGAAAATAGCTTGAATCAACATTCCATGTGAGATGTATAGACAGCAAGAGAAACTTGAACCAAAAGCCTGTTCCTCGTGAGGCAGCCAACTAACCTGAAAGATTACGAGTGGAGGGAATTTTGCCACTTGCTTTATGAAGCTTCCAAAATACAATTGAGACTTATTCTTTTTACCACAATGGGAAAAAAAATAAAATCTCTGTTGTATTCCTTTGTTGTAATGGTGCTCAGTGCTAACAACTTGCCAGCTGAAGCCACCCTGCAGAGTGTGTGGAAGTCACTAGAGATAAACTGGTTTTGAAATATCTGACCTTCTCAGGGGGATTTCGTTTTTGCTCCAGCTACTGGACCCACCCTGTATGAAACATGAATCTGGAAATGCTTTCAAATACTGTGCAGCATGGCTGCCAGTGGGTAGATTAAACAGAGAGAAAAGAGGCAACAGGGACATGAGTAACTCCAAATTGGTATACGGGAGAAAAATGTACAGCAAGAGAATCCAGATAAAGGCGGGGTTGGAACAACAGGGAGAGAAGGAAGGCTCAGACATGAAAAAGAAGAAAATAAAATCATTGTATCAGAAATAGAATCTGTAAGTTAGCAACATTTTCAAAGCTCCATGGTCTCCCTTAATCCTCCACATATATTGCTTTGAAAATATGTCCATTTGATCTGTTCTTTTAAAAGCTTTTTTGGAAGTAAAACATCCCTTGACCTGCCTAAAAAAGAAGCACGCCTACATCAGTAGCAGTGACCATCCTTTCTTCTCCCATGGGTTGGAACATGTGTCATGGCCTTCTAAGCTCTTCTTATTTTGGTGATTTCTGTGTGTTACATGCCTCCTTCTTGTTTCTGTGGCCAGGGTTTGCCAATTTTTTAGCTGCAGGCAAATATTTGTCTTTAAAAGACCCTAAACAGTATAAATGATGGAGGACTAATAGTGTTTTCTAGAATGAGACAAAAAATAAAAAGTAATAATTTATATTTCTCAGGTACTGCTATAGCTATATCTTTCAGTTCCAATCTGCTGCAAATTAAGCCACTACTTTCTTTTTTTTTTTCAGATGAGGATTTTTGAGAAAACGATGTTATACTATACCAAATCCTGTGGTACTGTCAATTATTATCTCATAAAGTCTAAGAATAGAAAACTCATTGAAGAAAGTACTTAAATGGGATTAGAAACTCACTATGAAGAGATCAATTTTATTTAAGCAAAGATCACTTTAATGTTGATAACAAAGGATTTAATATCTTAAATGTGTTTAAAAATAGTGAGATTGTTATCATGTATATTAAAAAAAAAGTCAGTATGCTTCTTGGGCATAATTTTGGCAAAGGTCTTAGATAATTGTGTAGCTTTGCATAATTCTTGTGCAGCAGTTTCTAGACATAGGAGTCAGTGGCAGTTTTGCATGAGTGAAAACTGCTGGTTTCATCTCCAATGATTCATTGATAAGAGTATTGTTTCTGACATCAGATTCAGCTAAGGGTAACAGACAATAACATGGCTGATTACTAAATAGAAGATGTAAATTCTTTCACATTTCTATGCATTAAAAAGGCTTAGAATTCCTGAATTTTAATATAAAGGACAATGAAGTGTATCAAATAAGATTCTCCTGTCTCTTGCTTTGCAATAATAACTTGCAGTGTGTACATTCAAAGGGTGAAAAATGGCTTTAAAGAACCTTTGCCTCCCAAGGTTGGGAAAATACGCTACCAAAATTTCATTAAGCACCCTTACATTTTGTGTGTCTGATTGCATGTACCTCTCTCTTCAAGTGATTATATCCAGACTTGCATGATCTTACTGAAGTCAGTTGGGCACACAGCAGATGAGCAGGTCTGCATCAGTGAAATAATGTGTACATCTTATGTACAACATTGGTTATCAGTAAGGAAAGAAGTATCAAATATTACCTTTTGACACGGAGATCCATTTTACAGCAGCTTTCTTGTTTTGATGTAGGCTTCACCACCTCCTTTCCTTCCAGGCTTCCCCTCCATCCTTTGTTGAAGTGTGCTGTGCCTTTCAAAGCTGAACCTTCCATCCTGGGATTTCAGTTCAGGCTCAGTTCATGCACATGAGTATCAATCAACACTTGTGTGAAAGAGGCAAGTTGGTTTTTGTTTTCAAACTTTCACTTCTTCTCTTAGAATCCTTGCATAGAGGGAGAGTAGATACTGGTAAGAATTAAGAGGAAAAGAGCAGATGCATCCTTTGGGCGGGTGGCAGCAGAGCTCATCCCCACCAGAACTTGAAAAATCTTCAAAGTTACCATTTTTTAGGCTAATCACGGCAGACCAAGACCAGAACATCCTACAATGTGGAGTACAGTGTGTTTAGTCAGTGGTGAGTTAGTAGAGGACAATTGCCACCAATTAAAAAGCACTTGAGCTTCCAGTGTATCCAGCATTAAGCTCTTGCAGTGCATGTCACAAATAAGAAAAGAAAATACAGACATTATTTTGCTCCAATTGGAAATGTAACTAAAATAGAATGAAACAACCTTGTAAAGTCAAGTTTGGAATTCAAAGTCTAGTTATCCTGAAAGATGCATAATGGTTTTGGTCCCAACAAATGGCATTACTAAAACCAAACCAAAAATCTTTTAGGTTGGAAATACTTTCCAATGTTTTCTTTAGCAAAGATATCTGCAAGTAATCAGGCATCTTAGTTGCTAAGGAATAATGCAAAATGCTGATTTTGTGTCCTAAAATTAGATTTTAAAGTAATATTTGGCTTAGAAAAGAAAATAATTGATCTTGTAGCTTTCATGTTTCCTAAGTATTCTGGGATCCCTGCTGCCAGCTGCTGCTCTTGGTCCCTCTAAGTGCATCTGGTCTGATTAAAAAAATAAAAAGCCAGAACAGACCAAGGCAAGACCATGGCAAATGAATTGCTATACCAATAAAAGTAATAAGATTTATTTTTTCAAACAGTTACTGATTTCAAATAACTCACTGAATCTTCATCCATTAGGTAATTGTTAACATGAAGAATATGACAGCCAGTATCAGGAATTTCCTGAAAGTCAGAGAATTTAGAAGTGTTGATGAACATGTAGGCACCATAGGGTTATCATGGAAGGGTGAATTAGATAGGAGTTCCTTGGCTACATACTCTTACTGGTGAGAAGTTAACAACTGCTGAAATAACTTATATTGATGCCTCATTTTTATTAAAGACTTATTCTTATGTGCATGCATTTGTTTGACTGATTGCTGTGATTATTCACCTGTTTCACAACGACCTTTTCACAGCACCTTAGTACTGAACGTATCTGGACACGATCGCATCTATAAGAAAAAAAAAATGTGCCTTGACTGTGTGCATGTAAATCTAGACAAGCTGAGTGAGAAAATCCTCATGCAAGTGTTAAATGTTGTGACACTTTCATTGTTGATATATAGCACAAACGATTCTACCCAAATTACTTGTGTACTTAGCCACAAAGAGAAAGGGGAGGAGAGTTATCGCCTTGAATGATACATTTAAGGAGGAAAGATGGTTTTAAATAGAACATTAGCTTTCCCAGGTTCTTAAACTGCCGAAGTGTAATTTTGAGACCAAAAGATGGCAGCATAGCTCCGCAGGAGACTGACATAAGGTACTTAGCCATTCAGGGTTAATGTAAATTACCTTAGCAGAAAATTATTATCGAGTAAATGTTGTTCTGCTGTGGTTTTTCAAGTTCACTACCTATTTCTGCTTTAAACTAGCAAGGAGGAAGCCATGCAGGGGACAGATGTTAAGACTGTATTTTATTACTAAATATATACTAGAAAAAAAAAATAAAGGAAAAAAATGTGTACACAGACATATTTCTCAATCCCATTATATAATTTCAGGTAAAAATCTTAAATATTTTGTCTTTTATTTGACAGAACTTTCTGTTTTTAGAGAATCAAGAACATAAATTAAGTCTAGCACTTTGACTGGGAGAGTAACAGAACCTGGGTCAGGCAAATCTGAAGATAAAGCTGAATAATTATTCAGTAGTGTAAATCCTAAAGGTTATGCTGGGAATGGTAAATCCCAAAATATTTGGATGGGCAGATTTTTCTTTAACCTCCTTTTGAAAAGTGCATTCTTACTGTACTGTTTGCATCTTAATTTTAGTCTGAGAAGTCTGAGCGATTGTGTAAGATCCTATGTGATCTTGTTGAAGAATAAATTACTTTTGCTAGCTCAATCCTGCAATTAACTTTGGCAAACGTGTTGGGGAGGTGCAGGGTGATGGGAGACAGGAACCAAACTCACAAAGCTTTTTATAGTGCCATTCCTGAGCTTTAGCTTGTCAGAGCCACCTCTCACTGTGAGGAAGCGTGTGTGACAGAGAAATCTTGGAGGGAAAGGAAAGAAGGGCTCAGGAATGGCACTTAAGGCTGGCAAGAGCTGGGAGCTCTCTGCTGTGTTAGACAAGAAGGCAATCAGATCAGGGCAAGCACAGTTCCTTGAGAGCTAATGAGTTCTTCCAGTCTTGATTTTCAGTGCTTTGTGGCACAGAGCAGCGTATTCTTAGTTGGAAAAGGAGATCAGCTGTTCTACCTTCTGTCTAGGTTCATGGCGCGCACTAATTTCCAGTGTGCACACATTCCTCACTTTCTAAGTGTTCCTGACTTTGTGTTTATTGATATCATTATTATCATTATTTATGTTTTTAGTGTGAGGACAGAGAAGTTGTCAAACGCCTGTTATATGAGTTGTATTGATAAGTGAAGTTGAGCATATCTCTCTACTCCAGATCTCACAACTCCTCTGCCCTCCTTTTTTATTTGCCACACAAGCAATCTGTTTATTCTGCAACACCAGAGCATTTTCTTTATTACTCTTAATTGAAACACTTAAATATTACGGCATGACTGCTCATTTCAAGTGAAAAAAAATATTGCCTAGCTGTAAACTTACCTCGAAGGCCAATATGTAGACTAGTAAATTGGGCAGAAAATCTTCTCTCTAAAACTTTCAGCAATTGGATTTACCAGTCTTTTCAAAAAAGGAAACACCCATTCTTTGCCCCTCTCCAGTTCTCTATGACCAGTAGGCCAAAGTAAATATTTCTTGGTGGAAATTTTGTTGATATCAGTGTGTCCTTGAGAGGCTTCCCTTGACTGACCAACATTTTTTAACTAGGGTTTTTCTTCTTATGTTAGAAAATAGACTCATTTTAATTTGTTTTTAAAGAAAGACACGGATTATCCTTTTTCCTTTCTTCTAGTTTATCAGATTACATGGTTTTTTCTTATATATAAAAAAAATATTTATTCAAAAGATTAATTTTTAATGTTAAATTTTGTTTTGTGGGAAGCTCCAGAGCCAGTGCCACGCTCTGTATTTTTACTATAACAATTTCATTAAAGGTGTTTCATCCATTAATGCACTTGATATTTCTGAGGGGGAAGATGGCCAATTTTGAGAGGTACTGGAGCAGAGGAATTAAAATAGTAGGGAGATTTGATTTTGTATTTCATTTATCACTATATTATCCAGGTAGCTTTCATTTGTGCATCACTGTATATGATCATCTATTATTTATTTTCTTCCACACCAAAAGAGCAAGTATATGCATCATATTATTTTATTGAGTAGGTTTTTGGTTGCATGATGGTTTTAGTTCAGTAGTATGTGCTAGAGAGGGCAACATCAGCAAGATGTGCCTTTTTTGAAGCAAGGATTTGTTGTGCTTAAAATATTTCTGATCAGTCCACTTGGGGACTGCCTGAGAATGTTAAAATTTACCAGTAAGTACTGTTCCTTTTAGTCCTTCAGAAATGAGCGAGCCAGTAATGAACACGCATTTTCCCATCAATATTTGCTTGTTAGAGGTCTGACCGAGAGCTCAGTCTTTTCTGATGAAAACCTCAGCTCTCATCACCTCTCAGATAAGACACTCCTTCTGCCTTACATATGATAGCATCAGATTTTATCAGCAGGTGTTAAAGGATGGAAATGGGTTCGCTCAGTATTAGCTGATGTTAGGTCACGAGTTCATACCAGCTCCTTACAATTCTCCACAGCAAGCTGAGGAAGATTTCTACGTGGTGCATTGCTAAGGAACCTGCATATTGTTAGGCAGTAAAATCCTTAACTGATCAGCACTGACTGCAGTTCATGCTGCCTTCTGATGTTTTCTGTAGCTTTCATTTGGCTGAGACCTCTCTTCTGTATTTGTGGGTTGAATTCATTTAAGAATTTAATAGTGGATAGCAGTGTTGCGTGGGCAGGGATGGACGAAGGGTTGTTTCATGTAACCTTACATCCTGGGAAGTGTCTGTTTTACAATATAGCCCTACCACTTATAGCAAGATCAACTTTTAAAAGTGAGTAGTTTTTTTTAGTGTTTTGCATTCCATAAGTATCTTCCCAAAAGCACTAGTAACTCTTATGGTTGCAAACAAACAAGAAAAAATTCCTAGGAAAACTCTTGTGTGTTATCAATTTAAACTGAGTTTATGACAGGAATTCAGAGTGTCTCTGTACTTATCCCACCTATCTAGTTAAGAATATATTTTTTCAGCTCTGGAAGTCCCTGAAGAGTCACAGTCATATCCAAGAAACACAATAGATGTCCTTCTAGGCTAATTTATCTGAATTTTCCACCCTCTAAATGTAAGGTTAAATGTAGATTTAGGATGCGAAAAATTCACACACTTTCCCCCCTGCCCTCACCCACAGATTTTTAAAGTGATTTCTGATGGATAATAATCACAGGGAATAAGGAGAGTCATGAAACTTCAAGAGTATAATCAGAATATATATCAGAATGTATACTACAATTACTTGAAGCTGCCAGATAACGTGATGAAGAAAACCTTTGTAATGGTTTCATAGTTATTCTGAAAGATCCCTATAGGATAAATTCTTGGGAACTGAGCAGTTGATATATGTAGGATCAAGGCTAGACAACACTCTAATGAATAATACACTGTGGGGAACTTGTCTTTAATGGTGCTGGATTAATTATATAAGTACTTTATGTAAGACTTTTACTTCCCCAAAGTATTTCCCTTGTGAATGTAGTGAGTTACACAAAGAGGAATCATAAGTCACGTTATTCTAATTTGCTCTTGAACTGTTTTTACTGGGCACTGCAAGAACTGTATACACTTAAGAGTAAATAAATGTACTATTTAATGTCTCACTGTTCTCAGATATCTTAAACTGTGTTCTCCACAATATTTCAGGTAACCTTAAACCAAAACTAAGCTTCAGACTGAAAAAGAAGTGTTCTTAAATTTATTCTTTCACACCGCCCCAACCAGTTTCAGCACACCCCAAGTCTTAACCTATAGTTGGTTGCAGATAGTTTTTTATTTCATGAGTAGTTAGCTTGAATAAAATACATAAACATCATAATTTTGTGCTTTGTGATAGTTGTCCTAGTTTGATTTGTTTCCTTATGCACAAGCATGCATTTTCTAGAGAATAATGATCTACTCTTCATTTCTAGCATAAAACTACATTTTCTTTAGGTGCCTAATAATGTACATGCTTTTAAACCATTAAGGTGCTGTTAAAAAAATCCTGACCTTTGAAAAACTTGACCTTCAGAGCCTTGTATAGATATCCAGTCTGGAAATGGCTCTATAATAATCAGCATAAAATGGAATGTGTTTTAAGAGTAGATTAACTGATATTGGGGTTGTTCTCTCAGTACTACCCAAGTCCAGCCTGGACTCCTGGGTGCTACTCCTGTTAGAAGTCTGCAGAATGAGGGGAAAAAGTTCAGTAGTTCTTAGTTCTTGAGTGGACATGAGCTGGCAATTAGGACTTAGTTTGGATTCCTGGGATGATTTTAATATTGATCATGCCTATCCTGAAAAATCCTTTGGCTAGACCAGGACAGAATCATTTCCAACACTTAATCCTACTGTAAATTCCTCGTGCCCATGGGTACTGAGAGAAAATTGGTGGTTAGTTCTCTGTCACATGTATGTCACATTATACTGCTGTAGCAAGGAATGCAAAATCTACCTTGATATCTACCTCCAAAATGCATTGATGAAGCCCTAGAATTAATTATATTGGTAGGTTTTAAAGTCATAGTTAATTTAATCCGATCTCATGCGTTTCTGACATCAGCTATCTTGTTCAGGAATCTCTGTGTCAGTCTCTTCCTGTCCAGAAACCTCTGCATTAGAATATATTTGGAAATCTTAGCAGTTCATGGGCATGTGACATCTTTTATTTCATGTTCAGTTCATATCTTGTTCCTCTTATTGCAAAGCACACTCTCAGCATTTTTTTTTTTTGTGCATTTAGCATTGCTTCACCACAGGAAAAGAAGAAAAGTTGTCTTTCCAATACACACTGAAATTATACTATTGCATTTTTAGAAGATGAAAAATTCCTTGCATGAAATAAACACTTATGAATTAAGTTGCTATTGTAATTCTGCATTGCTTCATTATCTCTATGCATTTGCATTAATAATCTTAATCCTTTTAAGCTCTTGACCTCAGTTATACCTTGTGTAAAAGATTTCCAAAAGCAATTTGCATTTTGCAAAAGCATTTTGGAAATGTTGATAAGCTCTTTCTTTTAATATTATTCTTTTTCAGTTGCACTGAAACTACCTTCTGGTGGTCTGAAGCTCTGAATTGGTTCATTTAGAGCAATTTACTAATTCTTCATCTTCTGCATGCCTTCTGCCATGTATGGACAGCCATACAGAGCCTATCCCTTACAGAGTGCTTATTTTCCTGCCTGGTTCATTCTAAGCAGGTTTTCAGCATTCATTAGGAATCCTTTTTGATTTTGCTGTATCCAGATCAGATTAGTTTATCCATCTTGAAGGTTCCCAAGCGATCACAGCTGACATCATTTCTTGAAACACTGGGTTTTTTTCAGCAAGATGCTCTCCATTCTTTGTTCTGAAATAAAGTTTTCTGTGTACTACAGAGCATTGCAGAAAAGCAGCCTTTCATTCTTCTGTAGTAATGAGCAGATGCCAGGGTTGTTTAAATGTAAGAAACTCAGAAAATGCTTAAAATCTGTTGGTTTGGTGCATATGTTATTCCTTAATAACATCTTTAAAATATATCATTATCTTTCTTTTCAGCATTTCCAAATATATAATTAACTTTCTTTGCAGCATTTCTAAATACCAGTCACTAAGATTTAAAATATTTTCTGTCTCTGGCAACTCTATCCCAAAACAAAGATAGTAAATTTTGCGGTATGCTTTAAAATCATGTTTGTATCTCATTTTGAAGGCTACATTTGCAAGTAACTCAAATCAAATGCCAGGAAATGTGGTTTAATTTTTTACAGTACTGGATGCTACAGGATATATATGTGTGTGTGTGTGTGTATACATATAGATCTATAACATTTTTTCCAAATTGATATTTTCTCATTCCATGTCATAACAGTGTTTGCTGCTTTTCATATTTTACAGATCCAGTTCTATCATGTGATATAAAATCACTTGAAAATAAAATTATTTTTTTCCTAAAACTGTGGTGAGATTTGAACCACAGATGATTTGTGATATAGACAATACAGGTCTGTATTTGATAGACAACTTCTGTCCTCTTTCTCTTGTATTTGACTGTCTTTAAGCTAGTCTAGTTCTTGTATGATTTTTATTCCCTATCAAACTTGTGATCATTTTTAATGTTATTCAAAGATGCTTGGCACATTGAAGTGCACAATTAACTAACCAGTCTAATTTGCAAAATTAGGCTGCCATTCTAGGCTGTGAGAACTACCATTATATTTTATTATGTAAAGTCTGCTGATTTTCATTCCTTTACAATCTTCTTTCCTCTTGATCATTTTCTACTAGTAGCAGTCTGAATCTCTGAAGATATTTCCAACAAAGGCTGTTCAGTGGTCATGGCAAACCTTCAATTAACAGATTTGATGCAGCATATATCATTATCCCATTATTAAGCCATCCTTTTCTTCATTGTTCTTTAAAGTTAGTTATTTCTTGTTGAGAAATATTCATTTCTGTATTAGCATTCTTTAAGGTGTCTTTTCATTGTCACCAGTTACACAGTATCACCTGTCCTATTTCAGAAGTACAGAAGGTTCTCTTTAATAAAAACCAAAACAGGTTTAAATAAAGCAAACAACCCAAGCCAGTGTAAAAGAACCTCTCTAAAAGCTAATTACTCTCCCTTTTATTCTCTTTATAAATTTCCATAAAAGTGATTTAAAATACAAGATCAATTGTGAAACAAAACGAAGTGCAACAAGATACTTAAGAGTATTTTAAAATGTTAAGCACTTGCACTTAATAGTAAAATATTTTTATTTTAAAAAGACATAGCATTTTGTAGTCTACTTTGCCATCTCTTCCAAGCAGGCAGCCCATCTTTCTTTGTGGACAAACTTTACAGTTAAAAATAATGTGTTTTTCCATATAGATGTCATCAAGAGCCATCACTCAGCTTTGAAGGTGTCTTACAGGGAAAGTATGAAAAGATGGATCTAGAGAAGAGTAATGGACAGGTTTTATGAGTGGCTATTTGCCCATGCCATGAAGTAAGGGCTATGACACCAGCTTGTCACAGCTTCCTCTCTCTGGTTTTGACATTATTAGTTAGCAAGTCATGATATTTTAAGTTGTCAGAAATGAGCTTAATACAATTGGATTTATTTGACTCTCAAATGTCTTCCTCAAGATTTGCTTTTCTGTTCACACTTTCCTGTGATGCAGCTGTTAATTAAATACCTCTTATGCATGTTTAACTTGATGCTGGTTTTTTGAGGTGGTTTAGGTTTGTTTTTGTTTTGTTTTGCTTTTCTTCTTCCATGTAAAAATAATGGTGTTATTCAAAAAAGTCCAAATAAGCCACGACAGAAAGTAAATTGGAAGATTCTGGCAAAGACTACATTAGCATTATTCTTTGTGTCCTAGGGCATCTAGTAGCATGTTTCTTTGTGGTCTTCATAAACTTATGGGATGGGTAATTCTTCATTTCTCAAAATGATGTTATGCTTTTTTCCCCCAGGTTTCATGTAGGATAGATACTTTTCTACTTGAGAATTTGTTTACGTCATTAGAGGTAATAGGGGAGAAACTGCAAAGGCTAAATCCATTTATAAATGAGACTACATTGAAAGTAACCCTCAGTTGTAATATTAGTCATTGCCAAGAATATAATTTTAGCTGTTAAAACTGAGTGCCAGTTTTCAGGCAAGGTTTTGCTCTTGCTCCTTTCTCTCTGCTGAAGAAAAGACAAGTGGGAGAGCAAAATACACGACAAGATTTTTTAAAGCGCTTGTTCACATAATTGTGCCACCTCTCTCTTTCCAGTAGCTTGCTTTTTCCTAATAGCTTGCTCAGTTAGTTACCAGAGGTTAAACAAAATAGCAGTGAAGCACCTAGCAGATGTCACTTATTATTAAAATATCAGCATTTTTGAGTTTTGAACCCTCTTGCACACATATGGCTTAAATTAGAGAGCCATGAAAGTTCCTCAAGTTTTGTTGTATAACTGATGAAAATTTCAGTTTTCACAAAGCAGATTGAAAACGTGTGTAGTCTCTAAGTGGAAATTTCAATATAATATGGTTTCAAAATTAAGTACTTATCTCTGTTGTTTTTATTGTGTGCTAATATGCACTTTCTCCCTAAGTAATTTGTCTTTGTCAATGAAAACAATTACAGATTTAAATAAAATTTGATATTTTATTTCAAATAAGCCAAGAAATTCACAGTTAAGTTTCCTGCTACAACCTTATCTTCACCCCCAGGAGTGTATTGACTACAGTGAAGGACTTTTTTTGAAAGTTGCATCACATGAATACATAAATATTTTTTTTAGAAAAGCTATATTTACAAGACTATTTACAGAGTAACTCTACTGGTTGCCTTAACTTAAGGCACAATGATAAAAACAAGCTGAAAATTAACTATTAAACACTTAATAGAGTATGAACAATGAATATTGCTGTGTCAACAGGATGTTGAGTTTCCTTTCCCTATTGCTGTAATTATCATTTTAGAGAGACTACTCTTGCTTGTGTTGAAAACTATGCAAGGTAACATATATTGCTTTTCAAGAGCTCCTGAATCAGTGGACTTCATGCAAAGTATGGAGGAATTGCCATTGTGGTGATGTTTAGAAATCATGGATATTACCACATGTGTGTAATTAGAAGTTATTCAAATTATCCTTCAATGGCAGGTAAGTAGTTTGCCTTGTCATTTTAATTTTTCAAAAAGTGTAACTTATCAATAGCTATGTAAGGCTCCAAAAAACTCACTCAGAGAGACTTTTAAAAGTTGTTCTTAGGGTTGTTCTTGTACTCAGAGTTAGACACACAGAAAAATATGAACAAGATATTCTCAAGAGGTCAAAACAACAAAAAAAAACTTTACAGCAACCCCAGAAAATCAGAGAATTTCAGCAAAAGATTTAGAGCAGCATTCGATCAACATAAAACACTTTTCAAAACGTTAGTTTAGCCTATTCAACTTAGCAAACTTTAAGCTTGTTCAATTTTAAGTTACTCAAAAATTCTGAGAAGAAGGAACTAAAAAGAAAAAAAAGGACAGAAAAGATACAGAAAAGGAGGAGTACAACACTTTCCAAAGTTTGGGTTTGCTCATTAAAATAAGGTAAAAGCCCAATGTCACATTGAAAAAGAAGTTACTTTCCAGTTTTGAAATTAAAAGTCTGGATTCAGTGCAGGGAAGCATAGTAGGATTAATGATGAGGGTAGAATATAACCAACAATGGATTTTACCTCACCTAGATTAAAAACCTCTAGGAATATCAGCCCTAAGGATAAAAGCTCATTTGAAACCTCTTGTTTTCAATTTTTTAAAAAAATTTATCCTTCTGCCCTTCCAAATTCCCCCTTTTCTTTCAAACAAACAGAAATCTGTAAATGAAAATAGCTGGGAGGAGATCAAGCATAAGAAGTTTTGGTCTAAATGTTGTTTTCTGACAACACCACAAAACAATGGAAACTTCAGCCCCACTTCACACCCAACTTGAATGTTGCCACAACTGTGACACTGCAAATTACCAGTTTTTAAGCTTTCTTTTGTCTGTGGGAACAGTTTTGGAACTACAATAAGGCATACTTAAAACTTTTGTGGATGAGGCAGATGGTTTCTTCCCATTTTGCTTGCTGGGAACCATTTGCAGTTTTGGCAACTCAGTGGCTACAGAAGTCTGGGGGGGAAAAAATCAGCTTTGCATTAGAAAGTGTTTACTTTTGGCGTCTTTGTGTGTTAGATATGTATATTTGTGTTGAAGCATTTGAATTTTCTAGATTCTCCTTTTGTGGGGAGTATTTTTGGAACCTCCCATGCCCTCCCATGGGATACACTTAACTGAAGTATAACCTTGACTTTAAGAAGAAAAAAAAAATATAAAAGTTTTTGTCTGTCAAATACTTTGATAGGTGTTCCTTTCTATAATAACGCTCATGTAAAGATAGGCACATTTCACTATTTAAAAAAAAAATATTCTGCATCCTGCTTTAAATATTTCCCTTTAATTTTAAGTGTATGATACCAGGTTAGAACTGCCATTTGGAAGCCTACTACAGTGACAATGGAACGTTGTGGCAGAACAAAATCTCACCCCTGAGAACAAGCCTTGGATAGTTTGGTGTGTCCACGCAGCTCTAAATTTAAAATGAGCTAATTCAATGCACACTTAGGGCTTCTGTCCTTGTCCTCCAGTCCCTGCAGTAACGTGTGTCAGTGTGCAAAGGGAAATGAGCACAGAAAGGGTACAAAGAGAGCTTGCAAGAAGGCCCTTCAGAAAATGAGAACTCGGGGCTGAAGGATGGCATCTGAAGTAAGTTCAGTCAATCAAGCTGCTGGGGTGTGAAGCAGGAAGCATGAATGTGCTCCATTCGTGCAAAAGATCATCACATGCATCCTTTCCAGAATGTACAATGCTCTCCTGATGAGCAGCAGGGAGGGAGGTGTAATTTATGTAATCTAAATAGGTATTTGACAATCTGGCATTGTTTCACTTCATTGACAGCATTTATCTTTGAAACATGGGATAATAAACTCTGCCCACTGCATTGAATGAGGACAGAGATGTGCTCAGTCAAGAAATGTCATGTTTTTAGAGAGAAATTATACAAATGCTGGTGTTGGTTAATGCCCCTTGCTGATTTTTTAACTATTTCCTTTATATATTTGTACCTTCTTTCTATAAAAAGAAGTGTCAAAACAGAGTGGATGCTTTTATGTAATTATCCCACTAGACTACTTTATGCAGAAAGGCTGCTGAATTATAAGGAAATTTTGGTTTAAATGCAAATGATTTGCCAGCATTAAAGATTCAGTGCTTTCTGCAAGGCTGCTGTAGGAAACCCTCAGAGACAGAGAATGCCACTAAGCCAGTCTTTTGGATTTTGTCACTTCTTTAAGAAGCAAACATCCTTTTGCTGGTTTTGTTTGTCTGTTTTGGGGTTTTTGGCAGGTTTTCAATGCTCTGTGGGACCACTTCTTCCTCCCTGTGATGCAGCAGAGACACGGGACTGCAGTGCCAACACCAGCTGGGTCCTGCCAGCCAAGAAGAAGCAGAGAAATTGACACCAGAGGTCCAGAGCTGCCCCAGGCAAGGCCAGCACCCCACATCTGCCACCAGAAGTGCTTTGCAAGCTTCTGTCTTCCTGGTTTTCTGTTTCAGGGAGTAGGTTGAGCTAAGCAGATCTTCTCCACCACATGTGCAGCCACCAGCTTGGGTGAGAGGTTTCTCCATCATCTCATTTTCTTTGTTTCTGGGGAGTCCACAGGATTCAGCTCTTTCATACCTAGAGGATATTGCTGTTATCTTGATTGTTGCTGTTTTGTTTTTTTTAATGAACTGTTAATTTTTCACTTATATTTTCTCCTATTCATCTCTCCTTGTTGATGGAAGGGAAGTGGTTCAAACTAGGTCATTTTGCAGTCTCCAACCCATATGATTGTGATTAATTGTGGCAGTGGTTAAAGAAAGATATTTTCTGATTAAGGGGCAAACATGGAGTAGTGGGCTCAACTCCTTTCTGCCAAAAAATCTACTGTGCAGCACGATTGAGAAGTCTCATATGAGTGGATACAGAGGTGATGAGTGCCCCAAACATACTGAGTCTTGTCCCAGGTACATACTGTAAATGCACTAGGATGTTGTTTAAGAAGTGGTTTTCTTTTTCATATTAATTGCAACAATATTGAGTGTTGGATACCAGCTGCTGTGTAATTATATCCAGCCTTTATCTCATTATCTTTTCTTTTGTTTTTTCTTCTAAAATTGCTTTTTTTTTTTTAATCTTGAAGCAATTCTATGTGTCTTTCCTCCTTCCAAAGTTGAGTTTTGCTTTTTTCTAACAACCTACTGTTCCTTATTACTTTCTACTAGTATCTTATGGTTGTAAATAGCTATTAAATTATTGAAGAACAAAGTGATTTTTTTTTTTTTAGAATACTTTTCTCCTCCCCCTGCTGATTAGTTTCTGGCAGGGTCTGCATGTATTAATAAAATGATATACTGGGTTGTTTAGGCCACATAAAAACCGATAGTAAATTATGAAACTTTGTATGTGCCATTAATTTCCATTTTAAATGCAACATTTTCATAGTCATGGAAATTAGAATTGGAAAAATATCTATTATGCTCTTCAGTTGAGTCTCATCCACTGCAAGATTGCCTTGGTATATTTATGATGTGCATTTCCCAGTGCTTTATTTTTACTAATCAAGTGATAAGGCTTTCAGAATTTATCTTGGGAAAGTAATCCAGAGCCCACTGGGTCCCACTATTAAGACATTTTTATTTTGCGCCAAAATTTCTCTCCTTTTCTCTCTCTCTCTCTCTTTCAATTTTTTCCTGCAAAATTTCCTTTAAGCACCATATTCTTAAAATCCATAAACTGTATGGGGTTACACCTCATTGTTTTAAATTGGGGTTTGGATTTTTCAGTAATAGGATGGTGAAAATATTGCCCAACTTGCAGGATGGATGGATGACTGAGGACTGTTCAGGAGTTTGGAATTCATTACATATAACTTAGACTTGAATGTCTTGCTAGCTTGATCTGAACTTCAGTTTTGGCTTACATTTTTTCTGTTTATATTTTGATTTTTTTTTTGGCATATTGTCTTTCTATAATAGCTTTATTTTTACATTTTCTGTAGAAATAAGTCCTTAATGAAGATTGCTGCTAGATTTCTAGTTTCTACATTGGACTATTTTTTATCTCTTAGTGAAAGGTTTTGTACTTTCCACACCTGTAGTATTAAATAAGAGTGGGAAGAGATCACTGCTACTTTTATCAATTGCCTAAATAGTCACTTCTGCATTTGGTTATAATTATTTCTACCTATCCTTAGAAAGGCTGTGTGATGCAGTAGAAATTCTTTGTGTACTTTGGAGGTTCTGTTCAGGAATGTTGGGGGAAAAAAAGTAAATTTAATTGTGCTCCTTAAACAGCACTTACTGGAGATGTGTTCTTCATAGGCACAAATAGTAAACTTGAGATAGTCATTCAATAAACAATTGATTTGTGTGAAAATAATTAGGGTGATGGTAGACAAGTCTTTGTAATAAAAAATACCAGCTGCTCTACTGTTTTGAGTACATTTAATTGCAACAATCAATGCTGTCTTAGTCAAGCAGAGCCCATTCTAGGAACAAATGCAATTGCTTTTGTTCAGCCCATTCCATTTTATTTAATTCTTGCTCATGGGATCCAGCAAAGAGGACACCTCTAAAGTGATTTTGCTGCCAAGAAACCAAGTTTGCATCTGTTCTTTATTAATAGAACTGAATAATTTTCCATTCCTCAGAATACTCAGGATATTAATTTACTGAAAATTTTTAAATAAACTCATTTTTGTCTGCTTTTTCCAGGTTGGTCCCAGACTTCCTGTATGATCCTCTTTTCTGAACACTGCAAGCAGGCATATAAAACTGAAAATGGTGACATTATTACTCTGTTGTTGAAAAGTCTCTTGACAAATTCTACCACCAGTTAAATTGTCATACCACAGAAAAGGAGAGCAAGTAATGGAAGAAGAAATACAGATGCTTGAGGTATCTTTCATAGGCTGAAATTTGTCACTGGGGCTGTCCTTGTTTGAAGGTTTATAATTTGTTTAAAGCAGTTCCTGTACTGCTGGCAAGAAACACTGACTGTAGGATTTCAGGCACCAGACAGTCTCAAACATGGAGGCTGGAATCCCACTATGAAACTTCTGAAAGGAGTTTTAATTTAAAACATGAAGGTGAAAGCCTTTTTAGTTCTAGAATCATACTTATGAGGTGAAACTGTCTAATAATAAATTATCATATATAACTATTTTATTAAAAAAACTAAAAGTTATCATGAAGAAGCATTCAAACTTTTTTTGTTCCTCTTTTTTCTTGTCCTTTCTATTGCTCTTCTGCTTAAAATTCTTTATACAACAATATAGACTTGATTACAGCAGGGTAGATTATGATTTTCTGTTTGAAAGGATATTTATGTTCATTATGCAAGGATCTTTCTGTGCTTCTGATTGTCTCCAGTGGTTAGGCATTTGAACCTCCTGGATAGCAGCTAGTATAATCCAGTTCTAATAAAAATGTAGTTTATGCATATCACAGGAAGGTTTTAGGCAACTGTGAGCTATTCATACTCTCTCCTCAGGAGAGATCTAAAAATTTTCTGTTTTGAATAAAGTGCCTTCCTCCAGTTAACTCTAACTGGGGAAAAGTGTTAAAAAAAAAACTCCTGACAGCTGTATATACCTTTCCCCCACTCCCCATGCTTATTTGACTCTGGCCCAGTGACAAGACCATCACTTTAGCACACTAATTCAGTTCCCTCTTTTGTTGGGCAGTCTCAGAACTGAAGGAACCTGGATTGGGAAAATCCCTTGGGGTATAACCACTTTCTTGATTTGGTTCTGTTTCAAAGTTAAGGAATTATTCTGGATGGGGTTTTTTTTGTTGTTGTTTTGGTTTGGGGTTTTTTGTTTGTTTGTTTTATTTGTATAGTTTTGGGTTTTTGTTTTTGTTTGATTTGGTTGGTTTTGAGTTTTCGTTGTTTTTGTTTGGTTTTGTTTTGTTATCATTCTTGATGTATAGTTTAATAAACACATATAAACTACTGACATAGCCACTTGTGTCTCTTCGTAGAACCAAATTTTAAAAAGAGGGATGTTACAGGCGCATGTGCAGCCACATTGGTGGCTGTTAAGTTCGATGTTCAGATGCAATCCTTGTGTGCAGAAGTTCAGGAAGGGCAGGCTATAGAATGTGGGAGCATTAGCAAGGGAAGCATCCCTCTATATTTTTGGTGACCTGTACTCCTTCCTAACACCTGATATTTCACCTAACACCATTGGAGTTGTGATGGTGAACGTGGCAGAGCCTTGTTTTGGTCCAGAACATTCTTACACAAGCAAATGGACATCCCAACAACCCAGCTGTGGTTAATATGCAGCGCAGTTTGGTTTGGTTTTGTTTTGTTTTCCTTTTATGTGTCTTAAGGATTAAAAAACCTGTGTTTTAGCTATTTAAGTAAAGGTGATGTTACTGTTTGTGTTGGGTGAGTTGAGTCCTGGTGATGACAGAGCTGCAGGCTGCTGTTGAGGGTAATTGAAGCATATCCAAAGGCAGCTGTCCTCCCAAAATAAGGACAGCTCCCTGCAGTGACTCACACCTGCCAGTGAGCCTGCACTTTGTAGAGAAATACACGAGTTTAGGGTTCAGATTAGGTTTTGAAGAAGTACACCTTTGTTAGGAGATTTTGTGCCTGGGTTGATAAATCCAGTTCACTGTATTTATAGCTGTGCATCACTTCTGGGACCAAGCTGGCAAATTTGGGTGGCACCAGAGAGTGCTGCACCATGCAGTACGAATAAATTATCATATATTACTGCTTCAGGGACGTTTGCACCTGTAAAGCATTCTCTTACTTTCCATTCCTGCACTCAGCCTTTTTTTCCCCTGAGACTGACAGCAGAAGTGCTGGCTGTGATCATCTTCTATTATAAAAAGGGATGTTGAGCTCAACAACTCCTATTATGTATCCTCATGAAACAAGCATCAGATAGAGCTGACTCAAGGCCATCGTGGACATGATTTGGTATTGAAAGCACAGCCTGTCAACAAAAGGCTCCCTAGCCATTAGGAATCCCTCGAGCTATTCAGTGGCTTATAAACTAAGCAAGATAATCTGACACATTTAAGGATTTGTCTTGCTTAGATGCCAGAATACTTGCAAATTCAAGCTAGAGACCTGTGAGGAAGGAAAATAATCCAGGGACTGAAGTGGGTTATGCATCTAGCTGTATAAATTGCAGGGGTTGAGGGGAGGTGGAAGGAAGGGGATGAGAGAGGAGGGGAGAGCAGGGGGCTGTCAGCTCTTTAGGGAAATGCTGCTGCTGGCTTTGCCAGAGAGCAGTGCTGGGAGAAGGAGGGCATTGAAACAGTGATCTCAGAAAATGGGGAAACAAGAAAGGTACAACTCACAGTGGGGAGAGTAGCAAAGTGTGTGACAATTTTCATAAACACATTAGTGTTGAGATTATTATCTGGAGGTGAATTCTGAACGTTCTCTGATCACTGTTACAAATCCAGCAAGGCTTAAAAGAATGCCAGTACACTGTGGAGAAGCTTCAGGAATGCTTCCATAGTTATGCACAAAGTGATAGGAATAATTTTGCCAATGTATATTTTTTCAACCAAGAATCTGCAGCTTCCTGCCTCATATATGCATCAGTTGGTATCCTGTGCAGAGTTCTGACACCCTCTTGCTTTTTTTTTTTTTAGTCCATCTTCTCAAAGATAATTATGAACTCTTTCAGAGCTTGTCACATATATTCTTTTCAGAAAATCACTCTTGCCTGCAGGTGTACAAAGCGTGCTGCAAAGATCCCATTACTAGTCTCTGCAAAATCTAGAATCTAAGTCAAAATTTGGGATATGAATCACAAAGTGAGGATTCATGTGCTGTTTATCTGTGGCTTTCTGTTTCTACAGTCTTAATCTTTGACTCTGATAAACTAACCAGCTTACCTGGATGGTTTTTATTTCTTTAGAGAAATGTGCCTATAAGATATGCCTTGAAAAGTAGGAAATAAACCCACAGACACCTGAGCTAATATTTTCTTCTATGCTACTCAGAGATTTCTTTATGCATATGTGAGACATGGCCATGCATCCTAAATACAACTCAGGTACTTACCAAACAGAACCTCTTTTGCCTTGGGGCTTTTGCTCTAAGGCAGAGGATCTGTTTTATTGTGGGTTGTTTGGTTTTTTTTCGCTTGTTTTTCTTGTGTTGTTGTTGTTGCTTTTTTTTCTCTCTCTTCCCTTTTGCTTTTCTCTGTCACTGTCACCAGGAGACCTGAGGCAGCACAGGTGGAGGCCTTAGATCTACTTATATCACTTATATCTACTCCTATTAGTTTCTCCTTATTGGTGGAAATGGTTAAACTATAGGAGGAGATAACTCTTTTCAGAGTGTCCAACTCCTTTTTTGTCTTAAACCAAGACACAGGGCTTTAATGCCATTTTGCTGTCAAGGAATGGAAATTCAGATTAAGCAATCTTCTCATTATAAAACTTTGTATCCAAAGTGGAAATTGCATACCGCCTTTTTTTTTTTTTTTCAGACTTTAACTGGAAATCAGTGAAAAGAAAACAGGCTGTATTAAGATGTCATATTTGGGTAAATTCTAACAGATCCCAAGACTGAGCAGAAGGTCCTTACCTGCTGTCCCATGCTGAAAATAAACAATATTTTGGTGATACTTCTCCCCAAATCTCCCTGAGATAATGGACACAGCAATGGCAAGAAGTTAATGGAATAACTACTCTAATTATGATGTTATATTAACTGGGCTACAGAGGTATTTCTGTGTAGGTCTGAGAAAGAACAGCAACAGAGTGAACTAA
>JAWMRF010000207.1:7217636-7241178 GCA_035221435.1 Sphenopsis melanotis
CCTGGCTGGGCTCTTGTGCTGCCCAAGGTGGATCCATTGAGGCCTTTTAATAAATCCCTGCTTTATTCTTTAACTCTCTCTAGCCTCTGTTCTAGGTCAGCCTTCACAAGGCACCAAAGAAATGCTTCCTAATGTCCCATCTAACCTTCCCCTGGCACAGCTTAGAGCTCTTGTTTCCTATCAGTGGGTACCAGAGAGAAGAACTCAGTGTGGAGACCCTGCGGGACATCCCCTAGGTTGGGGAGAAACAAGAATCTTCCCTCAATATCTGTTAAGACCCCATTGGCTCCTTCCGCTGTTCCTCAGCCAATTTTTCCCTATTCCTTGAATGACCTTCATCTTTGTAATGCCCCAAGACCAGGGTGACCCCTGGCCCCTCAGGAGGGAGAAAGCTGGGGACTCCCCATGAACGTGTCTGGGACCCTGAACATCTCACTGCACGGCTGAATTAAACATCTGTGGATATTATGCAAAGGTCCTTTTTGCTTCCTTACCCTGGGCTTTATTAGCAGCAATTCAACCTGCAACACAACTCAGTTTTTCCCTCTCCATGTTCCCTTCTCAGGAAGCAGCAGGAAGGAATGAGGTCTCCGGTCAGACTTTTTTTTTCTCCAGCCTAGAGAAACCTACTCAGTTGTTCCTCACAGGGCATTCCTTCTAGCCCTTTCACCTGCTTTGTTGTCTTCTTCTGGACTGTAGACTTGTTTGTTTGGGGTTTTTGGAGAGTACAGTTTAGTTTCCTTTTGGAGATGACAAAACTACGAAGCTTTAGCATTACTGCAAGCTTGGTTTGGTTTTGTTTTAATCAGTAAATCTTCTGTCAAGTTATTCCTTATTCCCATTGTTTGCTGCTGAGATCACACTTGTTTGTGCTTGATGGTATTGAGAGACTTGATGCTATTGAGGGGTTTGCCCAGGTTTTGATTGAGTTTAGCTGCTTCAGATTTTTATTTTGCATATTTATTTATAAGCATATGGGGTCTTCAACATCCCTAAGTCTCTCGATTCTTTTCTCTCTGAAAGCCCAACACGAACAGTTTGTGTCAAAATGTTACATGCATTACACCATTATTTTTCTGAAATAATCTAGTTAAATTAAATCAACTGGAAGCTAAAGAATAGGTATTTCTTATATAACTGTGGCTTTAAAGGGTGAGAAAAACTTGTAGCCCACAGCACAAGCAATTCTCAAAAATATAGGTTTTCAAAACGTACTGTAACTGTTAGGAACTAAAGTAAGAAATTTATCATTACATGACAATGTATTGAAATCCACATCAAAAAAAAAAACAACACAAAAAACCCACAAACCTCACCTCCAACCCTAAAAGTTGAGCCAACCCTATATAATTTGTTCAGAGTTAACTTCATTGAATTTCTCTAGTAGACTTCTCTTGAGTTTTTTTTTACAGAAGTGAGAGAGCTGATGTACTTAAGCCTGTTAAAATATGGATGGGAGCAATTTCATTCCATTAACATTTAAGCAGTGCATTGGAAGTACAGCTGTACCTTACAGGATGGTGTAAGTCCTGGTATAAGAGAGTAGATGAATTATAAAATAAATTTGGTGGCAAATGGTCCCTGAAAGGTATTAATTTGATCACATCTTTTTTTTTACAGGATTCCTACACCACTTAGGAAAGCTGGTGAAGTTATTTTTTAGCCACCAGAGAACAGGAAGGACAGAAATCTGCTAAGCAACCTCAGCTATGCTGCATGCCAGGCAACAAAATAGCTGTTTTATAGGTAAGCAGATCTTTCCCATTTAATTATAAAATAAACAGGGGTGTGGAGATGGTGGAGGTGGAAAAAGCTGATGAAATTCTTTAGGAAGAGAGGAAAGAAGGAATTCTGCTGTATCTAACACAGTATCTATTAGTAAAACCATTTGTTTCAAATAAGCTGTGAGATTTTTGGTTAGGAACTGCGTTGTAAATGCTTAAGGAAAAAAACCCCAACATTTTCTGTAGAAAGAGATTTGTCTTTGAAAAGGCTGTCCAGAGCTACAAGTCATTTAGTTTAGCTGTTTAAAATCAAGGAAATGCAAGGAGAACCAGAGACTACATAAATTCCCTGAAAGTCTTATCTGAGAGGGACTTAAGGTAATATACTGATGAGTACTGTGGAAAATTCCTGAGTTTAAATTTGCATATTTTTTTCTTGGGCGCTGCATTCTGTATTCACAAAGCAGAATGAAGTAAGAACTGCATTCCATGCATAAGGAATTCTTTTCTCTTTAGTGTAAGTCAGCATTGAAAAAGACACAACATCCAACCACCAACATTATTTTCCTTTCTCTCTGTAGGTCAACTTATTCATTATTTGTGGAAATTGTGGTCAGTATGTGTTCTTGAAAAATGCTGCTTATTTCTGAACATTAGTAAGAAAATAGGAAAGCAGCTCTCAAGAGTTGGCAGGAACCAGGAATGCATGAAATAATGCATAACTTCAATTTTATTTTTCTCTAGTAACAAATTGATGTTGCTTTCTCTGTCAGGAGCAGAGAATGGGCAGGATCTGGCCCTTGTTCAGGAAAGGCACTTATTAAAACTCGATGTACTGAATTATTTCTCTGCCCCTCTCCTTCATGTAATGCTTCTAAAACATTTGAATGGTGTTTCTTTGTATCATTGAAATTACAAAGTAGATGCTGGAGCAATCAAAGATTGAAGTGTGCTGTTGAACATGCATGTATTTGACCTGCAGGGGTAGGTAGAGCTTTCATATACAAATACAGTGACTGAATTTAGTTCACAGCGTGTAAATGGACTGTTGAGAAGATTTTTATGTTGCACCCTGATGTCCTGTAATGCATTCATACTGTGATGCTCATTTGTTGTGCCATAGTCCTGTTGTATCCCTTAGAATATTTTCAGTGGCCTTCATCTACAGATGAAGAAAAGCAGGGTATGTTAAATAAATACAGTGGGAGTTTTTCAAATGACTAAGAAATAAATTAAGTAATCAGCATTTCACCTGCTGTACAAAAATGGATGTCATTAGAAACACTACGGGGTAGGTTTGCAGCATATAAAGACTCTGAGTAGCTGCAATCTTTGATAATGATGAGAGCTGCATGTTTAATTCCCTGTGTGCCTCACTGAGAATTAGTTAGTAGCTGTATGGGACTTAAGATCAGCTAAAGCTGTCTGTAACTCCAAGTTTTAATTTCCTAAAGTTGGGCATGCTTTTTTCTTTTGGCTTACAGATCTGTAGACACTCTGTTCTGATATTATACATGCAAATTTGAGTCTAACTGGAACTTTCTGTCTCAGTCTGAGCTGATGAGAAAAGCCCCATGATAACCATATGTTACACTAACTCTGTAAAGGGAGCAATGGGATATCCTGTACTTTCTGTAGCTGTCACTGGGTATGTAACTTTTTCCTGAACTGTGTATTTAGACCCCCATGGAGAACTGGATTTAGAGTCCTGTGCTTCCTGAGACACAGTGATTTTGATATGAAAACAAAAGGAAAAAGTTTAAGACAGGAAATAATATTCTGTACAACTGTGAGGGGACAAAAAAGTCTCAATAGCTGGAAATGCACGGTGAGGCTGGTTTTTCCAGCTTTCATGAAAAATCAACATGTGTATTTGTCTCCTCTATCATTTTCCTTTTTCTTCTTGAATGAAGGATAATAGATTCTCTGGGATTATTTTTTTATTTTTCAGCATTTGTGTTAAAGACTAGGGTAGGTATCTTTAAATAGCTTCAATAGTGTTTACTTGCTACTCCTGTTACTGATAAAGAATTCCCTATGGTTCTCTCTTAAAACCTGTGACAAGTTTTCCCCATTCATTGACAATTCTGGATGTTTTCCTACTGCACTTTGTTTTCCTGTTCCAGTAGTTAGTTTGAAATGTGCTATGACTATTTTCAGACAAACAGAGACTTGCTGGTTTTCTGTTTCAAAATCTTGCTATGTGGTTAGCATTTTTATTTTATCTCGTTTTTCTAAGCAACAGTTGGTGCTTTGTGAAAATGAGCAAAAAGTTGCCAATCAGGCTTTATCAAGCTGGGATTAAAATTACACAGATTGTACACAAGGGTAGTAGCTATTTGCCTTTTATTTTCTTGTAGATCCTACTCAACCTTGTAGCTGATCTAAGACTTCTCAAAGGTTTTAAATACCTACTTGAATATACTGCCTAAGGTTTTCTTAGATATTAAAAAAATTGTAAGAGTAAAACTGCTTCCCCTTTTTTTGTTGCTATATTCTTTAAGATCATACTAAAAACAGTTATATATTGAAATTAAATTTTAGAAAATATTTCCATAACTCATAAAAATGTTAAGGACAGCAGCAATTATGGAAGAATTCTTATTTGGCATTAGGGTTGGACTTGATGACCTTGGAGGACTTTTCTGACCTTAGTGATTCTAAGATATTTTTGATATATTTAAGCTATGGTATAGTTAAACATAAAATAGGCGTGGGGGGACGTGGAGAGATCAAGCTGAAGAGATAGATTATATGAATTTTTTAGGATAAATAAGATGAGGAATATTTCGTGGAGTAAATGTGTAGTGAGCGTCACAAAGAGCTCAAGATGACCTTGTCTGCTGAGGAAACACCGTTTTAACTGTAGAAACACTTTTTGCTTTGCAATTTTTCTGTTTTGCCAGAGAAGCAGAATTTTCACAGTCACATGTTATTTCTGTGTCTAATAATTTTTAGATGCATTTTGGTCATAGGAACTTGTTTTTGAGCATATTTGACAGCCTGTTAGAGTGTCAAAGCAAAACCACATTGAAACAAGCAGATGGATTGCACGCCCAGATGAGAGAGATGCTGCATCACTTGGTTATCCAGTAAAAAAGTGATAAATGCCCTAGGCTGGGGAGAGGTTTATGTGGAGTTTAAATCTTCAATACACATCAAGGTCAATCAAACACAGGTCACAAATCTGTAGGATACCAGCCTTCATTAAGCTCCTAGTGTCACTGTCATATTTTCTGGAAGAATCCCTTCGCCAGGATTTCTTCTCCTGGGAAGATGAGAAGCCTCAGAGAGAAATTAAAACAATAATTATCTGATTGCTTCTCCTGTGTTTGCGGCTTTGGAAGGTGGTCTGGAGATTTTTTTACCAACTGGTCATTGTTTGATTGGTTTCATGTGAATTGTTTTTACTTAATGGCCAATCACCATCAGCTGTGTCAGACTCTGAGCAATCAGTCATGAGTTTTTATTATTCATTCTTGTTAAGCCTTCTGTCTGTACCCTTTCTCTATTCTTTAGTATAGTTTTAGTATAGCATTCTTATTTATAATATATCATAAAATAATAAATCAGCCTTCTGAGAAGATGGAGTCAGATTCCTCATCTCCCACCTCATCCTGGGGACCCCTCACAAACTCAGCTCTCCTAGGATTGCTTTTGTGTTGCTGTTTGGAAGTAGGGCTTAGTGAGACTTCTCTGTAAAGATGTTTTCTTCACTGGTTTGCAGACAGATGATGTTTCTGTCAATTGGACATCTGTAGTTTTGCTACTGCCTGGCTTAACTTTCATCTTAAAGTATTAGCTTGAAATAACAACAGCATAGATTTTAGAGAATATAGGGGCAAATATTTCAAGGAAGTGTGAGAGGGTAATTTGGGTATGGCTGAGAGAATGAAGGCACAAGGAAGAGACAGGAGGGCAGTGAGGGCATAGTTAGTGGGACATTTTTTATGCTTAAAACAGATGTGTAGTAACATCTTGTCTTCAGGTTGTTTGCAGGTGTTTGGTTTGCTGCAGTGTGTTATCTCTTCTTTCAGTTAGTACGGGCTCTTTCTCAGTTGTATTGTGATTAAAAGACATTGCATTTACTACCTTGTGTAAAAAAATTAGTTCTACTACACGGTCCGTTTCTAGGGGTTTTGGGCTAGGGAAAACTAAAAGGATGTTAGTTTTTTTTTTGGTGGGTTTTTTTGAGTGGTCTTTTTTTCTCATTTTGGTCTCAAGGAACGAATATGTTGTTTGCAACCATCAGAAGAAGCCAACATATTGGGGAAAGGTTTGGGGCCAGGGTGGGAGGAGGAGATGACCAAAAGGAGCTCATTTGTTGTGAATTATTGTCCTGGTGGTCCCTAATCTGTTTCAATGTTAACTCAGGAGTTCAGTAAAATGCACTTGAGGAATAACAGGATCCAGTGTTAAAGGCACTAATTTGTTCTCCTATTGCTAACAGATGAAGTGTGTGCTGATAGAAACTGGAAGGGAAAGACTACTGATTTCATCAAAAAATGTGAATTAGGCTCTATTTTTAAGAGGAATCCTGGCAGCTTGCCACCCTCTGTTAGAAAGAAAAATTGTGCCCAGGTAGGGCTATTTTGATAAAAAGACAGAATGGTATAATAGGGAGGATAGTATTGTTATAATTTGTGTATGTCATCAGGAGTTGCTGAGCAATCTCAGAGTGAAAGCATCACATAAACTATATAATTCTCAGAAGCTGAATATGCAAGTATTTTGACATCAGCCGTCCACTGAGTAAATAAATGTTTGCTGAAGGTTTCTTACACAAGCTTGTTTTTTCTTCTCTTTTTCCTTTTTTTTCTTCCCCCATTAGGAATGAACCAGGGCTGGTTGCAACAGCTTATCCATATTACAGACAAATCTACTAACCACCAAGGTGGTCCTCTTGCTGATGATTAAGGTTGTTAAAGCAGTTTTTAATTATGTAAATTTATAATCACTAGTTTGTTAATATTCCCACACTGGGTGAATGTTAGGTACAAGGAGCTGGTTTATCTGGTTTGAAAAGAAAATCATCATTTTAGACAAATATTGGTCAAAAATCTTATGTGCATTTATTTATTATAATAATAATATTCAGACCCGAACCCCACCAAGGAAAGGCTTTAATTCATTTTTGTTAAATAATATTAATAGAAATTTCCTTACTGACTATGATGATGTCTTCTTCACTTTTTTTTTTTATTTCTTCTATTCCTTGGAAGAAAAATTATGAAGGCAATTTGAACTATGAGAAAGTATATATGTAAAAACTGGAGGGGTTTAACCCCTTCTGTGATGTGTCTACCTTTATTAAAACCCAAGGGCGATGAAAGTGAATGGAAAGAAGGAAAATGTCCTTTGGGAAGCATCATTTGCATTTTCAAGATTGCTTATTAAGCATTTTGTTTTAATGAGCACATTTTTTGTCATTTCGTAGGTGTTTGGCAATTATCAATAGTGGTGTCATTCCCAGAGCAGTCATGAGTATTTACATCCCTGTACTGAGCTTAATCAACTAATATATGTATATATATATATTCTCCCTATTTTGCTGCCCCCAAAGCATATTTTTCAGTTGTCAAACTCTTTCTTCTTCAGGGCTGTTAATCAGTTCAGAAGAGTTAACTCTTAATGATTTAATTAAGTCTTTTTATTATAGAATATGGCATTAATTTAATTCCTAATTTAAGATGGTTAAATAACCTTATAGACCCAATTAGGTGAATCACATTGAATATCTGTCTTTCAAAAAATAACATGGGCCTTGTATAAATGGCATCTAATCTCTAATTATCTTTTTGTTAGGATTTCTTCTTAAATATTAAATATTTTATGTTTTGTAATGTTCATGTAAGATCTACTTAAATATTCTCAAGGGACTGCCTTCTGGAATAGTTGCTGATAGACATTGACTGTGAAGGGTGAATACACTTAATGCATTGAGTATTACAAATATGAATAACTTGAGTTCAGCACTGGGCTCTAGAAAACTATTAATATTTATGGAACAAAATATTTGAACACGTGCATAATTCTGAACGCATATGTGTGTGTATAGACTTCTGTTATGCACATAAATTTGCACATCATAGTACCTTTATGAGTCTAAGACATATATGACCAATTTCTTTAATATGAAAACTGAAATTATTTTAGGATAATGTAAAGACAGACCTTTTACCTTTTTTTTTTTTTTTTTTTGTTAAATCACCAAATTCATTCAGAGAAAGATTAAAACCAGAACTCTTCATCCCCTGTGATGGCAATATGTAGCAATGACACGTTACAGTGCTTTGGATACTTTTCATCTTCATTCAGTTTAGTTTTGCCTTTTTAAAATTTATCATTAAATTATTAGGATTAAATTCCATTTTAATGAAATCCAAGGTTGAAAAGCCAGCTTCTTTAATGTCTGTTCCTTTCCCATTGTTTGTAAATACAAATCATGGCTGTTCTGTGTTTTCAAGCTTATTATGTCACTGTTTCATTAAAAAAAAAAGAAGTGGAATTGCTGGAATGGTAAAGCACCCATTTCCATAGTAATTGTCTTTTAACACACCAAACACCATGTCTAGTGTTTTCCCTTTCTGTAGTGCCAGTTGGGTTTTTTTCAGTTGGTTTGCTTTCAGGGCTTTATTTTGTAGAAGGGAGAATGGATTTTAGAGGTCTGTGAAGTGCTGGTAGCTGGAGGTGTCTGAGCAGATGTGCTCACTTAACGGGTGTGTATAGGACATAAAAATGAACAGCAGGAGTGGTAAACATGCATGAGGACTGTGCATCATCACAGCTATGCCAGCTCCTTTGGTCCCTCCTTGTGATAATTTACTTGTGGGGAATTTTGGAAGGAATTTGAGGCGGGACCTTTGACTTTTTGCACTATGGAGTTTATTTTTTTGTCTTTTATATAGGCAGGAAGGGTTAGTTTGGCTCACATCTTTACTGCATGGTTCAGAAGGTTAGAAGACTCTTAATTATGAGACTTTTAAAGGACTTATTGACTAATGCTAACAAGGATTTTAATGCTTTTGACCTAATCTTTAAATATTTCATCTTATGGACCCATGCTGCAGTGTAAGCTTTCTTTTCTTACATTTCAGATTCCAACACCTCCCTAGTCTTTTAAGCTCTCCAGCAGTTCTTTACTGAGGCAGACCCCATAGACTTTGCTGTTTGCCATCCCAGGCTGCCCTTTGAAGCAAGAACCTTGTTCTTACAAAGGTGTTCTCACTAGCAGTGAGAAGGGCACATTCCCTGCTCTGTCTCTGCATAGTGCTTTGTGGTGGTGTTTGAGGGTCCCCAGGATGAGGGAAGACATGAGAGTCTCGGCTCCATGTTTCAGAAGGCTGATTTTATATTTTATGATATTATCTTATATTAGAAGAAAATTATATACTAAAACTATACTAAAGAAAGAGAAAGGGGACATCAGAAGGCTAGCAAAGAATGAATAATAAAATCTTGTGACTGCTCACAGCCTCGACACAGCTGGACCTGTGATTGGTCATCAAGTAAAAACAATCCACATGAGACCAATCAAAGATGAACCTGTTGGTAAACCAGCTCCAGACCACATTCCACAGCCATCAGACAGTTACTGTTTACATTTCCCTTCTGAGGCCTCTCAGCTTCTCAGGAGAAAAGATCCTGGCAAAGGGATTTTTCATAAAATATGTCAGTGACAGTACTTGTGTGAAAATTGTGGGGTGGTGAGTGGACAGGGCTGTGCTCTCCCATAATTCACCTTTTCAACATTAAGTTTTCAGTGAGCTGTGACAGAAAAAGGATAGAAGAACAAGAGAGAGAAATTCCACTTACACAGATTAGCCTCGTGCACATTGATTAAGCACAACAGTAAGAGCTTTTGAGAGAGGCTATATAGCAAAACAATAAATTCTCCATTTTATTACAGACTGGAGAAAAAAAGGACATGTGTAACTTTATGAATTAAATTAGATAGCCAAAATTGAAAATTATATGCAATAATAAGAAAAAATACTGCTTTGTTTATTTTCAAAAGAAGCAGAAGTAAATTTATGGAAATTGCTTCTATTTTCCAGCTCCACTAGCTTTCACAGAAAATTCCATTAACAAAAGATGAAACTAAACATATATTTTGTAATAAATGTGTGACTTTTCAAAAAATGAAGAAATTATTGCAAGAACCTGAAGTCAGACATTGCTTTTTCCTTTTCTATTTTATTTTCCCATTGAAGCAATTGGGAATTATTTAATTTGAATATCTGCAGCAGCGGCAGCTGAAATATTATTTTCACTGACCCACTCCAATTTAGAAAAGTCTCTTGAGATGTGTACTTGGTGATTTTTTTTTTTTTTTTTTTTTTGTTACAGTCTTTTGGGAAGAATCTTTTTCATTCCTTTGTTGAACCTCTGTTTCAAAGCACCTTGGGCAAAGGCCTTGTCCCACCTATAGTTTCCACTTTAGTTTCACTTAGCCAGCTATTTATTTACAGCTCCAAAAGATGGGATTGCATGAATTCACACAGAATAGAGTAACAAATCAAGCTGCAGAATTAATCTACCTGGATTCCTGTACTATACTAAGTCCTCTGGTCCATACATTGCATTTCTGCCTGCCTGCCACACCTTACTTCATAGCTGGAAAGTACCAATGTCTAAATCTCATTAGATCTTGACTCTCTTCTCACATTCACATTTTTAATGATATTTCTTGTAGTCATAAACCTAATGCATTAGTGTCCAGGTGGGATAATAAATGGATTAACTTGCTGCAGGAAATGTTATCTGGTACTTGTGGAAATACTTCAAATTGTTTTGTTTGGAATATTAAACCTCCAGAAGAACCTTTGCAATATTTAGTCAGAGTTTCTTGACTCATTAGCAGGAAAGCATGAGTGATACACCTTGGATTGTAATATCAGTGAAATCTGATTAACATTAGAAAGACCTAATTGCATGAACTTACATTTAGTAATTATAATATTAATACAAAAGAAAAAGCGATGTTGGCATCATATTTGTGTAAACTACTTTGCCATTCTGGCATCCTGTCCGTTTAATTAATATGTCACTATCATTTAGTCCCTTACAAGAATAGAGATGTCTTTAACTAATGACCATCAAAAGGTAATTGAAATTGACTCAATTTCTTTATTTCAGTGTGCTTCTTTATACTTCATTTATTTTATTTCTCCTTTCCCCATGATTACTTGTAGGTGCTTAAGCAATTTGAGTATAAAGAAATCAGCAGAAATAGGCCAATACATATTTAATTTTGACCTATAGCCTCCTTCGTGGAATTTAAATCTCTTATGCTTTCAAATTAATGGTAATTTATCTGAATGAAGAATCATGTTAAATATGCCAGCAATGCAGTTCTGACTAATCAAAGGAAAGCAGTAATTTTGCAAAACTAAGGTTCCTGATTGTGCACCTTTATTTTTATGGGAGTGAAGATGTTTGTGCTCAGACACTTATGCAGTCCACTGCTTACATGATGTGTATCTGACTGAATATGCATTGAAAGCAGTTGGGTGACCAGTGCCCATCCATCCCCCTGTAACTCATCTTTTCTCTCCTTCTTTTGGACAATAATTTGCTCTGAAACAGATCCAAGGATAAGTTTGATGGATGTGAAGCTTTGATGATAAATCAAGCTTCAGAGACACATTCATTAAAACTGAATGGCAAGTCTACCGTAATAAAAATCAAGTGTCTCAAGTGTCTAGAATGGAAACATCTACAGATGTTCATTCCTAGAATATCTAGCCACGTTTGGAGCACCCCAGATAATTTTACCTATCCTTTTTCGTAAGGTTGCAGCTCAGGATGAACTATAAAGGCCACAATATTTCATTCCTTTATAGTCTCTTAGTTTATAATGCCTTTGCCTGAACTCAGGTTTGAAGTCTCTGAGGCAAAAGCTCTTTTTTTCTTTTTTTCCAAGAAATGTCCGTGACTAGAGCTCCTGATGGTTAAATACTCCCAACAAAGCATTGAAATGCTGTTCTTCTAGAATTTAAAGTAGTTTTGTGGTTGAATTCATTTATTTTAATATTTCTGTTGCAGACTAATAGCATATTCTTCTCAACCAATCAGCCAGTCAAGACTAACCACTCAGAGGCAATTTATTCTTTGATAGGGGAAACTCATTGGAAGTTACTTTTTTATTCAACAGATGAGCAATCTTCTGATGGCTGCAAAATTCATTCTGGAACATGAGACACATAGAAAGTTTTACAAAAGTAGAGAAGAAAGTGCTATGATGGTTTCATAACAATTGAGGCTTTTATCTCAATCTGAAACTTGAAAAGTATTCTAACTAAGGAGGCCGCATTTTTACTACAAGACTGTAAATGCAAAATAATGATAATGTTTTGTTATTCTGTGTACTTTGCTAAACAGACTTTCACTTGGAATTAATTTTCTAGTGCAACATAATTGATTATTATGATGTCTTGGTTTTTTCCTCCGATTCTTGTAAGCACTTATTGTGGTTTAAAATAATTATTTAATTCAGTAAAAGTTCCACAGAGTAAAGTGTGTAGCAGCAATACAAATTATTTAATTCACTGTGATCTGGAATATTATTCTGCTCTGATTAAAGCACCGTAACTTTACTAAAAATCTAAATTGTCTTGATTAAATAATAATAATAATTTTATATTGATTCTCTACTCCAGCTAGTGATGATTGAATTTTCTGTATATCATTGATCTATAACACTAAAGTCAATGTTATTACCTACATATATATGAGAAAGATAAAACCTACTTCATTTTGGTTTCCTTCTATATATGTGAAAATTAGATTTTGAGCTTGAAAAATCTATTTTTTTGTAAAAAACATGACAGGTAGAGGATGTGTCTTTTAATAACTTTAAGGAAGAAAGGTGAAATCAAGGGATTTAATGAGTTTCTCATCAGCCCTTCATAAACTCGTTCTGTAGAAATAAATGCAGATCCAGAGAGGCTGGGTCACACGTGATTGTGTGCAGGATGGCATGGTGGGAGGTGGAATGAAAATGAAATTACAAAAAAGAAAAATTCATTATTAGTAAGAAAGAAAAAAGATCTTGGATGGCAGCTTTAGGGTGGTATCTGTTTGCCAGGAGGCTAATCCAATGAATTCTTCCATTCTGACCAGTAGAGTCCTAGGCAGTAAGTTGTACAAAATCTGACTGGTGTTTGTTTGGAGCTATTTTTCTTCATCTTTTTTCCCTTTTTATCCTTCCTTGACCTTTACAGCATAACATAAAGGTCATCTGATGTCTTGAACTAATGGGTGTACTGGGCTATATATTTGTGTGAACATAAGAAACTTCTTTATATTTCCTGGCTGTTTATCAAGCAAATGTTGTATATTTATATTCACGACATTATGCACTGCTGTTGCCCAGAGTTAGAAAATTGTTTCATATGGAAATAGCTGTGAGAAATTTGAGATATAAATGCTCTGACAGCATCCATATTCTCCGCAGCATTGTCAGGAATTTGTCTGGCATATTTGTAAATCATCAAAAGGCATGCTGGTTCAGAGACTCCCACCTGGCTTCCTCCAGCTTGGATGTGTAGAGGTCAGTACTTCTGACGTGGGTTACTACTCAGAGCTCTCTCTACAAAACACCTTCTGCTGTTACCCCTGTGCCATGCAGGCACACCTTTCTGTCACCGTTATATTTTCTGAAAAAGCCCTTCACCAGGATTTCTTCTCTTGGGAAGCTGAGAAACCTCAGAGAAAAATGAAAACAATAATTACCTGATCTGCTTCTCCTGTGTTTTGCTGCTTTGGAATGTGGTTTGGACATTGTTTACCAACTGGTCATTGTTTCATTGGTTTCATGTGGATTGTTTTAACTTAATGACCAATCACAGTCCAGCTGTGTCAGGGCTCTGGAGAGAATCACGAGTTTTCATTATTATCTTTTAGCTTTCTGTGTGTATCCTTTCTCTATTCTTTAGTGTAGTTTAGTATAGCATTCTATAATATAATATATAATATAATAATAAATTAGCCTTGTAAGAACATGGAGTCAGATTCATCATTTCCTCCCAATGACAGGGACCCTAGAAAATACCACAGTCAGGCATCAAATGAGTGGCAGAGCTGGAAACAGAGCCCAGGAACCCCAGAGAATCCCAAAACTGGTGAGACTGGCAGGAAGCACAGTGCTCCAGCCCCAAGCCGGCCCATCCTAGAGCACATTGCTAGGACATCCCAGATCAAATAATCCTGATTTATAACTTACAGGGGCAGAAAGCCACCACAGGAGCCTCTGCCAGCCTTCAGGAGAAGAGCCTTGCTGACAAAGAGCAGGATTTCACTCTTCGGTGTAAGAATTCGATTTCTAAATGAACATTTAGAAATAGCGACTTAAGACTCCCTCAATATTTGCACATCACCTGTCTCCACGTCCCCAGCAGCTCAGCACTTCACCAGAGCTCTGCTGATTTTAGTGACTGGTTGCCAGAAAATGGTACAACAGGAGGAAACTGGGAGCTGCCTGTGCTGAGTAAGCTGCCAGCATTTACTCACAGAGCAGACACACAAGGTGCACAAGTTCAGGCTGTCTCCCTCCATCTTCTGAGCCAGTGCTTTGTTTTTAACATTATTTGGACACCTCAAGTCTCAGCAGTAAGTCTGAAGTGGAAAACAGTCAGCACTTTTAGGGTGCAAAAGCCCAAAGCCATGCAGGAAACAAAATGTCTAATAGTGAAATAAAAGTGATGCTGCAAATTCCAGCAGCAGGAAATCAGAGCTGGGTTTGAACCTACAAAGTTTCAAAGAGAATCAAAGATGTAACTACTTATATAAACAGGAGGTGGGGATTTTATATATCTGTATATCAGTATGCAAGTACACGCTGCAATTATGATTTTATGTATATTAACATTTAATGACTTGTGCTGTTCAGTTTTTGCTGAATTAAATTTTTTACTGTGTTTTTACTGAATTAATTTTTTACTGTATTAAAATAAGCCATATTTTAACGCAGTACCATATTTTCAAGACATCGCTATATTAAGCAATTCCTCCTTTCCATACCAGGAATAAAGCACAGATGAACTTCTGAACCCATTTTGCTGCTGTTAGGTTAGAGAGACAAAAAACACCTTATGGACAGTCAAGATCCAGTGGCCTGAGAAGTTTCCCCCATCAACAATCACAAGCATTTCAGACATGATAAAAAAACTTCATAAATCTTCCCAAGGAACTGATAAAAAAAATGAGCACGGTCATAAATCCTTAACATTTAACTCATCTCAAACCCACTGAAGAAATACTTTATCAAAGGGAGTTAAATACAACCAACCAGTAAAAAGAATTTATATAAACCATAAAAGAGATGATCACAGAGGGGTGAGGGGAAATTCACAAAAGAAGACAGAGAAAAGCAGGAACTGCAAAGTTCTGCTGAACTCCCCAGGCCAGCAAGAAGTTCTCTGTTAACAGGCTTTTATCGCCAGCTAATTAGGAGAGTTAATATGTTTCCAGCGATGAATGTGGGTTGAAAAGCCCCGTAAATTGACAATCAATCTCTTTTTTCTTCCCTGCTGTGTGCAAACCAAGTGTTCTGGTGTGATACAAATGGCGCACACAGAGCAGGTCAGCAGCTGTACCCAAACATCCCCTCATTAGCAGCAGCCATTAACCCTCGGCCTGCAGGCACTGGGGGCAGCCCTGGGCATTTCTGATCCCCCCAATTTCCACCCAGCTCCCTGCAGAGCCAGGGCTGCAGAGAGACCTCGAATCAAAGGTGTTTTCTACTCAACCACAGAGCCTTTTACAAAGTCAGGGCCAATTAAAACTCAACTGGAACTGCACAGTTGGCCTGTCCACAGACTGAGCTGGGCTTTTGAGTCAGATGGAGGTAAACTAAAGCTGCCTCAACGTGTACAAATCCTGGTTTTCAGCAGGAAATTTGGGGTTTGACTATTTCCCTCTGCTCCTGTCCCTGTTCCCTGGGAGCAGAGCCCGACCCCCCCGGCTGTCCCCTCCTGGCAGGGACTTGTGCAGAGCCACAGCGTCTCCCTTATTTTCTCTCTTCAGATTTACTTCTTTTTCTCCACACCTTCATCACATCCTTAATGTAACCTTTTAGCACCCAGACCAGACCAAATTCTGTTTCAAAAATGTTTCTCTTCCGAGCTTGGGTCTTCATAAAACTGGTTTCCTCTTCTGTAGAATTTTTATTCGGCCTTTATCCATCTCATCTGCTTCTTGGAAGATACAATTCTCACCAGCTCTCAGCATTTTTATTGGGAATCTTGTGATATTTAGCAACTAAGGGTCACTTTCTTGAATTATGTGAACATTTGAAATCTTTGGTGTTCACTGACAAAAGGCTCTACTTCTAAAAAATTATACTTAAAAGCCAAGATACAGACCCAAACCACATTGGGTTTAAGTAATTTTTTTTTCCAAGGCCTGATACAAAACTCTCTGGTCATGTTTCTGGTTTGTAAGCTGGGATTCAGATGTTTTCTTGTCATCAGGTTAAATCTTATTCCTGAAGGTGTCAAGAAATAAAGCTGGCAGTTCAGCCTCTTGGAGAAATGTGTTTGCTGTGTAGTAACTGCCAAAAGCTTCAGCTTATATTAAAAAAAAAAATCAAAATATTCAAACTTCACATCACAAAATTATGATTATATAATCACAAGTAAAGAAAATGCATTTCTATTTGTATATTTGTAGAAATTTTCCCTCAAAATATTGCAGTTTAGGGGGCTTTAAGGCTTTTATTACACTGCAGAGAGGATCAATTAAAGATGCTCTAGGTTGCTTGAGAAAGGTCAGCATTAAGTGGGGTGTCTGTGAGCCCCAAGGCATTGTTTTCCTTTTTTTCCCCTCCCGATTCTCTGTTTCTTTCCATAGTGAAAAGAAGAGAAATTCAGAAGGTTGAGTAAGAAGCTGAGTTAAAATGTTGCAAAAAGTTGTATACGAAAGTCTCAAGGCAGAGGTAGAAAGCAGTGGGATGTGATATTGAAATTAAGGTGCAAAGAAAAAAATATTAAATTTTCTGTCAGTAAAAATATTCGGAATTCACAGTGACATGACCTTAAAAATAATGGAATTTAAAAATAATGTAAAAATATGTATATTGTCTTATCTGCCTACTAATTCACAAATATTTTACTGAAAATGAAATCCAGCAGTGTTTTTAGCTGACTCCAGAATTTAGGTTCAGAGGAACCTAAGGTTCAGTAAGATCATGAAAGTTGGCAGCCACCATTGTTAAAAAGGAAGCTTGATAAATCCTCAGAATTAACTCTTTTGAAATCCTAGTTAAATAGGATTGGGATGATGCTGAAAATGAAATTTCTGAGCTTGATAAGGACACTAAAACTGGACTCTCAGAAGGAGAAATTTGATTTAAATTTTATTTTAAAATAATTTTCCCACTATTCCATGAACAACTGAAGCAATAATTATCAGTGCCAGTCAGAAGCAATAATTATCAGTGCTGCTAAAAAAACCAAACCAAAGTGAAAGGTGGGAAAACAAAATCTGTTGAGCAAGTTCTTTGAGTCATGAAGTGTCCTAAGGAGGACAAAGTTTTCAATTTTTTTGGAAGATGTCAGCTTTGTATTGGAGAGACCGTGTCAGACAAGAAAAGCAAAGTCATTATACTGTGAATTTTCATGGCAGTGAGCATAAATCTGTAATCTCCAGTGTTCCAGAGGCCATTTACAGTCACCAGCCTTGTTTAAATGAATGAGAAGGTGGCCAAGCAGAGGAGAACAGAGGCCCAAACTTCCAAAAAAAAAGTCTGGATTTGCAAACAGAGAAGTGCTTTGCAAAATATTGCCTCAGTTAGCCCTGGCTTTCCCAGATTCCCAATTCCCATTCCCAGATTCCCTGGCTGGCTGTTGTGTTCCACACCTTCTCCCTGCTCCAGCCACCAGCAGAACCCTCTGGCATCTCACAGGCTTCAGCCTGGTTTGCATCACTCGTGGTCCTTCCTTCACCAGCTTTCTTCAGTCTCATTTTGCACCACTTCATCTCTTCCTCTGTGTTTTTTTTCACTCAGATTGCAATTACTTTGCTTAATTTAATCCTCAGTTGCTCTCAGCTTCTAAACACACATTTCTGAAGGACAGGGATGGTTTTACACTGTTCGTCTCTCTTGGGAGGGACTTTTCACAAAGGGATGGAGGGACAGGACACAGGGAATGGTTTTAAACTGACAGAGGGCAGGGCTGAATGGGAGATTGGGAATGAGGAATTGTTCCCTGGCAGGGTGGGCAGGGGCTGGGATGGAATTCCACCCCTGGATCCCTGGCAGTGCCCAAGGCCAGGTTGGACATTGAGGTTGGAGCATCCTGGGACAGTGGAAGGTGTCCCTGCCATGGCAGGGGGGAGGAATTAGGTGATCTTTAAGATCCCTTCCAACCTAAACCGTTCTGTAATTCTGTGATCTTCGAACAACCATCTTACACCCCTTTCCAGCAGAAACCCAGTTCACCCAACTCATCAAATCCAGATCTTGTTGAAATGTATCTAACAGTAGTTTGTTCATGTGGGAAAATCTTTCCCTCTGAATTATAAAAATAAGAGAGAGAAACAGTCCCAAATATATCATCAGCAGCCTCTTGTTTAATCCTGTTGTTGCTGGATGGGACATTTTGGCTTTTTGAATTCCATGTGATGGGTGCTGGCTCTGGCAGAGGACTGGGAGAGAGAATTCTCAGTTGCATCCACAGATCCTCACCGTGATGTGAAAAAATTCACTGTATTTTAAGAAACAGCTGGTTTATTTTCATGTCTTCATCTGAGACATTTTAATTGTGATTTTCAGAGCTTTTTTATTTCCCATAGAATTTTCATTAATAGCCTTTAAAAGCTTTTCATCTGACTTGAAATGGGATATTATTCTGCTCAGCTGCTAAAATTGCATGGGCTGCCACCAAGCTCAGTTAATGCTGAAGTTGTTCTAGTGCTTTGAAAAGTATCTATTAATTAGATGCTCTTAGCTCTTATTTGCAAATAGTTCTATTTATGGCTCATATAAAAGATAAATTTTGAATGCAGATTTTTTAGCTACCAATTTTTAAAATGAACAATGTGGTTTTTGTTGCAAGGAACAATGATTTCACTGACACTTAAAAAAATTCTGAAAAACTTAGAAAAATAACCTGAGAGATGTTCCTAGAAATACAAGATCAGGAACTCTGGACTTTGATATAAATAAGAACTAATTTTTCAAATAACTGACTTAAAAATATTTTTTGTACATGTTATTGTAGTGTTTTTTTGTTATATGTTGGCAGTCACCAGTATAATATTTAATGTACTCAGCATACAAAACCTATCTGTAGAAAAAGTAGAATATAAGATGTGGCAGGAATTTTAAATGTTCCTAGAAAATGTTTTCTGCACAGTTGTGTCTGAAGTCTGAAGCTTCAGAGGGTCATAAACAGCTTTAAAACATGCGTGGTCAGTGATGAAATACTCCACATGAGGAAACAAAAAATTTTACTCAAGCTTTAGATCTGTTTTCCATATTCCTACAAAAGAATTGGTTTCTGAAGATCTGTTTTAGATTTAAATCTCACTGGAAGTATCTTTAAGAAAGCTTTTGTATACTTAAAAGATGTTCTGAAGAATCAGAGTTCCCCTGATTGCACCAGTGAAGTGTTTGTGTTCACTTTGATGGAGCAAAATGAATTTGCTAATTGTTTAGGTAAAATTGGTGTGTGAAATCCTCAACAATCTGTGTTTGGCTGGCTGAAAAATTATGGTCTTGAGAAATGGATGCTTTGAACAGATGCTCAGTTCAGACACAGATACCAAGAAGAAAGATGGAGAGGGACTCTGGTAAGGCCTGGAGTGACAGGACACAGGGAATGGCTTCAAACTGCCAGAGGGCAGGGATGGATGAGATTTTGGGAATTAGGAATTGTTCCCAGAGCAGCTGTGGCTGCCCCTGGATCCCTGGCAGTGCCCAAGGCCAGGTTGGACACTGGGGCTTGGAGCAGCCTGGCACAGGGGAAGGTGTCCCTGCCCATGGCAGGGGGGTGGCACTGGATGACTTTCAAGGTCCGTTCCAGCCCAAACCATTGTATGATTTTAAATACCTATTTCCAGACCTGAGAGCTGTGACATTGATGCATCTTCCACAAGAAAATCCATCTGCAAATGCCTGACAGTTACACAAAGACAATCTCACTGTGAGCAGTCAGTAAAAAACCAAATTACACAGCAGATCTGCAGTAAATGCCAACCTAATGGGAGGTTTTTGTTTTAGGGTCAGCTGGGAAATTTCAATATTTTTCTCTTTGTTCAACTTCCAGTCACCCAAAAACATGCCAGCTCAGCTTTCTGACCATAGATTACATAAGTGGCTTCACTCATAACTCAACCAAAGCTGTTTCTTAACTGTGGGAAAGGGACAGAAGAGACTTCTTCCCCTCTGAACAAAGCACTTCTCTCCCAGAGCTTTCTTGTCTTGGCTGGAGAGGAGCAAACTCAGCACATAAAAGAGAGACTCCCTTCAAGCCTGCCTTGCATTTGCAGAGCTGTTATTCCGAGGTGGTTCTTAAAAAAGCAGAGAGAATTTACATTATCAGGATGAAAAAATGACATAGACTAAAAAAAAAGCACAGCTCCATTGAAAAGTGGCATGGCTACTGTGGTTATCCAAAACAGGGCATGTTAATGTAAATAATTAATATCAGAAATGTTAAATGATATATTTTTGTATTATATATTTTTATATATGTTATAGATATTGTGGTATGTTTATGCATTAATATATATTATATATTTTTATATATGTTATAGATGTTGTGGTATATTTTATGTATTAATGTAGATTATATCTTTTTATACATGTTATAGATATTGTGGTATATTTTATGTATTAATATATATTATAAATTTTTATATATGTTATAGATATTGTGGCATATTTTATGAATTAATATATATTATATATTTTATATATGTTATAGATATTATGGTATATTTTATGTATTAATATAAATTATATACATTTTATATATGTTATAGATATTGCGGTATGTTTTATGTATTAATATATATTATATATTTCTATATATTTTATAGATATTGTGGTATATTTTGTGTATTAATATATATTATATATTTTTATATATGTTATAGATGTTGTGGTATATTTTATGTATTAAATATATTATATATATTTTATATATATTATAGATATTGTGGTATATTTTGTGTATTAATATACATTATATTTTTATATATGCTATAGATGTGTTGTATTACATGTATTAATATATTATATATCTTAATTAATATTATACATGTTAATATAAATAATATCAATATAATCACACCCACAACTTTGGTTTTGCAACAAGGAGAACTGGAGAAGTTCAGCTTTTATGCAAATAAAAGGGTAAAAATAGCTCTGAGGAGATGGGAAGCCCTTGGTTTGCACAAGACACAGCACGAGGAATTGGAGTGTGACAGCGTGACCTGAGTGATTGGGAAGGGGCAAAACCAGGACGCTCCTCCTTGGTTTCTCACTCTGCAAGATGTGGAGAGAAGAGGAAATAGGTTAAAACACTCACACACACTTTTCACAAAGCACACAGCCACACTGGGGGATCCTTTACCATCGGATGTCACAGGAGCCAGAAATACAACTGGAAACTCAGCCCAGTTCCTGCAAGAAAAGTCCACAGTGAGCTATAAAACACAGAAACACAAATCCAGCCTCTGGGCCAGGAAGTCCCCGTGCAGGGACTGCCAGGAGTGGGGAGGATGAGCTGCAGGAAACGTGAGGATGTGCCTGTCCCTCCTTGCAGCCTGCTCTGGCTGTCCTTGCACACATTTGGGACAGGCAAGTGGCTGCTTTTTGTCCCTTTGCAGTGGGGACAATATTATAATATATATTATTATATTATATTATATTATTTTATTTTATATTATATTATATTATTATATCTATATTATATTTTATACATAATAATATATAATATTATCATATATTGTATATTCTATATTATCTATTATCTATTATATATTTTATTATATTTATTTATATATAATGTAATATGATATGATATGATATGATATGATATGATATGATATGATATGATATGATATGATATATATATGTATTATAATATAATATTCTCTTCTACAAGGCACCAAATGCTTTGGTTAAAACATTCAGCACTCAGGAATTCAAGTCATAAACATCCTTTGGTCACCTCACTGAAAAATTTCTGTGAGCATTCAGGCAATTTGTTTCCAATTCTATAATTTTCTGCACTCAGGAATTCCAGTCATAAACATCCTTTGGTCACCTCACTGAAAAATTTCTGTGAGCTTTCAGGTAATTTCTTTTGAATTTTCTAATTTTTACCAAGAATCTTGGGTTTGCTGCATCTGAGGGTAAAGAAATAAGTGGCAAAAACTTCCCAAAGTGAGAACAGTGCCCTGGGGAAGATGGTCATGCTGGAAGAGTGGTACCCATCCATCTCCACCCACTCATCCTGTGATCAAGTCTGATCATCTGGCCAGCCCAAAATTCTGAAATATCCACATACATCCAGAAATACAGGATTTTTGCACAGTCAGGAGTGTTTGGGGGGACTTCCAGTAGGATTACTCCCAAAAGTTACAGTACAGATCTGTCTCTGCCTGGAAAAAAAGAGTAATATTTATCCTTTCACTTTTCCTCCTAACTCAATTCTTTCTGTATCCATCTTTTGCAACTAAACATTTAAAGATACTCATTTTGAACTCTCCAGGAATGCAAATATCTGGGATTACCCAGAAGATTAAACAACTGAAGCCAGCATCTCACCATCCCACACGCAACCAATTCCATTCCTGAAGAGGCCAAGGGAATTGATTTTGTTAGCAGTTTTTATGGAGTGCTTCAAATATCATTTGTTAAGTGGAAGCAGCCATTGCTCAAGAAGGAAAGAGATGTATGCCTGTTATGTAACTCCCTGAATCTCTTTTTCTCTTGTTTTTGCCAAGATCATCTCGATAATGGTGTGAATTGTTTAGGCAAGCTCATGCAGCCTACAGACATATGTACATACAATCTCTGAAAGAACTTTCTGTTCCTTGTTCCCAGGTACACACCACACCATGCTGCATATTTTAAAAACCTGCTATAGCCTGTTAATAGAGTGTGGAAATAACCCTGGAGGATCAGGCACACAGAGTTTATTACATAACTTTAGAAATTTTGGCCAGGAAAAAACATCGATCCTATTAAATAGGTTTTAATGAAGTCAAGATTTAGGGATTTTTATGGTAATATCTTCATTCCAGTGGCTGCTCCAGCATGCCAAGTCCTGTGTCCCATTAGCCCCTTACCAAAGAACAAACTGTTATTGGTGGACTTTATTTTTATTTGTAAAGGACAGGATGGGAGGTTGCTTATTTTGGTTTTTTCTCACTACTACTATTATACTATTATTCCCCCCATAATATACTATTATTCCCCTAAAATCTGATTATAAAGAGGATTCCAGTGAAGCAATTACTAAATGAAACAAAAATAAGTCGTTTGGAAAGAAATACTCAGGGATTGTCCTTGCTGCAGAACATGGAGCCTGAGTGGTGCCTTTTGGTGGAGACCCACTGAGATATAAAGATCTTCACTTGCATTTTGTACCTTTTAAACCAATCTTAGCCAAAAGAAACACAGGCTGAAGCTTTGGTTAATACAATCTCAATTGCTCACAGGACAATTTCTTCTTCCTTTTCGTTGCAACTGGTCATGGAGCTGCTGCAGAGAGCCCAGAGGAGGCTCCAGGATGAGCAGAGGGCTGGAGCAGCTCTGCTGGCAGGAAAGGCTGGCACAGCTGGCATTGTTCACCTGCACA
>JAWMRF010000207.1:7241278-7262379 GCA_035221435.1 Sphenopsis melanotis
TTACCAACTGGTCGTTGTTTGATTGGTTTCATGTGAATTGTTTTTAACTTAATGACCAATCACCATCAGCTGTGTCGAGGCTCTGGAGAGTCACGAGTTTTTCATTAGTATCTTCTTAAGCCTTCTGTCTGTATTGTTTCTCTGTTCTTTAGTATAGTTTTAGTACAGCATTCTTTAATATAATATAATATAATATCATAAAATAATAAATTAGCCTTCTAAGAGCATGGAGTCAGATTGATTTTTCCTCCCCACGATGGGGGACCCCAGAAGATACCACACATTTCGGATTTCTACCAGTGGAAGCCCCTTGGGGCAGGGGGCATTAATTTTTTTGCAGTCCAAAGCAAAGACAGAAGGGTCAGTTGGGCGAGGCAAACTCTCAGACTGTGAGCTCTAAGGAGCAGCCTGGGATGTGCAGGCTCTGGCACAGGGGACTTTAGCCTGGCTGGCACCTCAGGATGATCAACAGCAGAAATGTTGTTCTAAAACTTCTGTGAAGTTTTCAATAGTTGGTTACTGCCACTCTGTCTCCACGAGGCAAAGACTCGTGCGCATATTGATTTCCAGCAGGAAAGGTGGAGTGCATTTCCAGCTCTCTTGCTGGCCTTCTCTTTTCCCGAGACATTGCCAAGGACTATTCAAATTATCACTTTGTTACACGCATGGTGAATTCTTCCCCCACAAACCAGGCAGTGTGACACAGCATTCCCTTGACAAACTTGTGAGTCTGTGGTTTGGCTGAGCTATGTTGATATGCATCTAATTTTCAATTCACAGCAGTTTACTGTCCTTGGGCCGATGTGCTCAGGACAAGTCAGGCTCCAGAAAAATCCTAAGTAAGGGTAATTTAAGCAGTCACCTAAAAAAATCTGAACAGCAATAAAATAGAAATTACACTGACTCTTATGGAACTTGAAAGTGTTTCTTTATAGATGTTTTTAAGACTTTGTTTTGAGATAATTGTTGAGTCGTATAGAAAAATAGTGTGATGCTAATATAGGTCTCTAGAATTAAAATGTGAATAATCAGTACGATGTTATAACAGCTTTTTTTTTTTATTAACCTCTGCTCATATTTTACTTGCAATATCACTTTATAGGTTTTGTATTTCATAAAAATGCTGGGCATCTGAGTATGGCCATTGAAAGCATGTATGATATGTATGCAATACTTCAGCAGCAGCAAAGAAAATCAAAATTCATATTTTCTTTGTAATCCTAATGGGGCAATTTTTTTAACTAAGCGTCAGGGAGCATGTATTCACAATGTGTATTACAGAAGTTACATTTCTCATTAATTATTTTGTAGCTGAGTTACTTTCAACCTCAGACATAAAAGTGAAGGGCTTTTTGTTTTTGTATTAATTAGTATCTTTGTGATAAATCATTTTTTGCTCCAATGGCTGATAAAATAATCAGCATTAGGGTATGTGTATGAGTATTCCCTTAGGGTTCACTTCAAAGACTAAAAATGAGGAATATTTCCATGAGCACAGAGAATTCCTCCAGAAATATATGACATGTTGTTTGATAAACACTTCTGAGGTAAAACTTGTAGTATGCAATATACAAACAAGGTATGTGTCCTTTTAAAATTTTTAATTAGAGTAAAAATGTTTTCTTCAATATGTAACACGGGAAGGTTATTATAGTCTAGGCGTCTTAGTGATTCTGCAGATTGGCATATTCTATGTGATGTGATTTTTAAGTTTTTTCTTCTAAACTTACAAATTTAAGGATTGTCGAGCATATTTATATTCCTGCTTACACACAGGGGAGCTTCACTGTTCCTTGAGATCTGGAAGGAGCCAAATCTGGCATCCTTAGCCAAAGTTCCCTACAGCATACAATATCTGGTAGCATTTTTTTGAATATGAATATTCATACTTGCAAATTATGCCTCTGTATTTATGATTTTGGTAATCAGCCTGAACTTTGCATACAGATGAACAGGTCTTTAAGACCTGAACGAATGTGACTTAGGATGTTTAGAGATAGATGAACATTTCTGATGCTCTTCATCACCTAGTACAAAGTAGGTGTTGATAGGTGTTACTGGTGCAGTAACATGTACGTGTTGTAGTTACACTGAAAAAAAAGTCACATAAGGGTTATGTTATTCAGGGAAAGGTTTACCCATAAACAAATCTTTACCATTATAGCATTTGCAGAATTCTTTGTGTGGTCATTAGGGAATTTGTAGGGGAAAAAAAATAAATCTGAGATTATCTACTGCATTTGAAGCTTTACACTCTGCCCCTTAAAAGCTTATTTTATTATGTAGCTAATGGAGAGGTCACGAAGTGGGAAGTAGTGTGGAAGTAAGATCTAGCTGCTTGCAAGGTATTTTTATCTGTAAAATAGTGGCAACAATTCACTGGGTTTGAGATGGAAATTTTTGCAGGAGAAGAAAGGATCACATGACGAGGTTATTCCTGAACACACCAGTGGAACATAGTAGTACTTTTTGGTTATGACTTTTAATTCTGTATCTGCAGTTTGCATTTCCTAGTTCCTCCTTGCTTCACTGCAACAAAGGTGGTTTTGGCCAAATTATGGCCTCTTGGCCACTTGTGCAATTTAACTTTGCTAAATTTCTATCTGTTTGGGGTAAGTTGACAGTTCTTGGTTTGAGCATGGCTGAAAGGAAGCAACAGATTCCTGAGTATATGGCCAAAGTTATGTCTTCTTCTTTGAGATATAATTTTTTTCCTTTACAATCTCCATCCAATAATTTATCTCATTTGTATCAGACTCCAATTTCAAGTGCTCATCAGAATGAAAATCCAGATGGGAATTTGTGTTTCTGTACCTAGAGAGATGGTACATTAGTTGAAGTATACCTTATTATAGTGCCTGCAGTACCTGTTGCCACACTCCAGTCTTTCTCATGACGGTTCTTTTATTTCTGTAAATCTTGATAGACTCTGATACATTTTTTTTTCCCAATCAAACTTGATGTCTCCTCTTCTGAAGATGTGACCAAAGTAACTTGCTTAGCGTATGCTGATTGACATTTTGCACGGAATTTTGCAGATTGTGCTCTTGTTTCATTGTGCTTTTGTCATTGTTTTCTACTCTTGCCATGTACTGTAATGTCTCTGAGTATGACTGATTGCTGTTGCTCTTGTTAGTATTACATGTACTGATTTCTGACATAGTTTTTGTTCTAAAGAGTGCCTAGACTCAAAGAGATGAGGGTTTTTTCAAATAATGCTAAAACAGCTTCTTTGGTGTTTTGTTGGTATTTGTAACAAATTGCAAGTATGTGATGTGCACCGGGGACAGAAAAGCTATAGATGACAGAATTTGGGACTGATAGCTGGTCATGTTCTTTGAACCTGGGGTCAGTGACTATGTGAGGCACCTCAGTATTTTCTTTTACGGTCTAATTGCTGAGTTAATTCATCCTGATAATCTTTTTAACACTACTGAACCGTGCTGTACTGTAGAGTTCTTTATCTGCCTGAGACCTTTTAGTTAATCTTGAGAGTGAGTTCCTCAGTGCATACAATCATATGGTATTTGCACTTATTATATAATATCTCAGAAGACATTTGAATGCATAACTGTTCTAGTCTCTCTCTCCTCCTATTTTTTTCTACCATGACATATCCTGTGATAAACTCTGCTCATATTGTGACTTTTGTATCAGCTTAACAAGCTTTTAATTTCTGAAGTTTTTAAAAAAGTATTTTTCTACTTAGAGAAAGATAAATATACGTCTGACATTTTAAGCTTTATGCCAGCATTTTTTCATTTAATTTCTCTCCTTCTGTGAAGAGTGTAGGGGGAATCTGTGAGTCTTCTTAAGGCTTTTTTCTTCACAGCTCTTTTTCAGGAGGTTACATGGCTGTACCTTATCAGTGCTGGCCTTGAGGCAGCTGGATTCTTAGTAAGAGATCTGACAGAGAGTGCAGCTTGCCTCTTCTTCAGTTTATTGATAAATCTATTACACAGAATAGGTGCTAAGATGGATCCATGAGGAACCTGATTTCTGGACCTAGAACAAACCATTAATCGCTACTCGTTGTTGACTTCACTGGGAATCTTTTGTGAATGACTTCACATTTAGCAGGGAAAAAATTTCGAAGTCTGAACAAAAAAAATTTCCCCCACATTTAAAAAGATTTTTATAAAGAAATAAAGTCAAATCAAATGTACAAAAATTATTGCAAGTTCAGCACAAATTTTCTTGATGAAATTACTCTATTAATTGTTGGTGCAATTTAAGCAAACAGTCAGGAAGAGGATAATGTGAATTATGCTGATATGCTTGGATTTAGTCCATTTTTACAGTACACTGTGGTCTGTCACCAAGTGTCCTGGTTCTGGCCAAAATGGGGTTAATATTTTGCAGTAACTTTGCAAGGCTAGGACATATTCTATACCACCTCACACAAACTTCTGGGGTGGGGAAAGGAACTCTCCTCCAGGGGGAAGGAGCTCCTTCTGGTCAAGAAAATGTGGTGAAGGAAGCTCTCCAGCATTCCCAATTATTGGGGCAAAGGAGAAGGATTTCTTTTTTCCATAAAAATAATTTATTTTCTTAGACCCCCTGTCATTAGTATTGTTGATGTTACAAATAACTTCCTATTGCTGCAAATTGTTCTTCTCTCAGCTCACAATCTTTGTTTTTTGTGCCTCCAGTTGGAGGAGGAAGGGGAAGCAGCACATGGTTTTAGTGGGAGTATTAAATTGAAGTATAAAATTTCTAAATGACAAAAGGAATTAAGGTCACTGGATGCTTAAATAAAGAAATGTAAACATTAAAAATGTTAACAATGGTAAAATTCTTGGTGGCGTAGCAGAATAGAAGAACATCTGTCTGCAAGTACTGGTAGAGGAAATTATGCCAGTTTTTTTTTTTCTGTAAAGATTATGTAACACTGCTCTTCCCATGGAAGAGTTCTGCCTAAAAAGAATTCTGGAGCACTTCATTATATAATTTATTCTTCAGTTCAGGTGATGCTGTTAATTTTCCTTGCTGGCAGTCATTTTTGTAGCAATTTATATTGCTATCGCAGACTTCTATAGATCACTTTTATCTATTTTTGATGCCAAGGCTTTGAAAGTGAGCGCCAATAATTTTACATGCAAATTCTGCTATGTGCTTGCTCCTTCTCACAGCTCTAGGGTTTTTTTTGTTGGTGAAAATACTGAAGATTTTTTGTATGTTTTCCTTAATGTCATTGCTTTTCCTCGGTAATTTATATTTCTCTCATGCTCCATGTTCTTTCTGCTCCCATTAATTTTGCTCTCTTTGTCTGTCCTCTTTTATTGTAAATGTCTACTTTTTGCTCTTGTTTCACACATGAAGAATTAAACACCAACCCTTACAAACAACACCATTTTCCTTTATTCCAGTCAACTCTCTATCTGTATGCCCAGCATCCACATTTCTTCCTTTTGTATTTAACCTGAACTCAATCTGTGCTCTGAAGTGCTTTTCCTCAGACTTTTTCCTTGACTCTCTTTATTCACTGGATTCATTTCCTCAGGTTAAGTTTGGCCTAAGTATCTTTACCTCCTTCCCAGTCAAGTTGGGTCCTCCATGACCTGTAAGTCAATTTCAGCACAATCAGCTCTTCTTTCTTTATTCCCAAGTGGTTTTTCTCCTGTTTCTCTGCTATATCCAAAATTGACAGATCATTTGGAGAACAAGGATATTCCCTTTAACCTCCCTTCCAGCTTTCTGTGGCACTCCTGTTCCTGCATCTGTGTTTAACCTCCTAGCTTCTAAACCTTTTTTTTCCTCTTGAGGTAATTTTGTTCATACTTCACATATTAAGAGAAGATCTATTTTCCTTCTCTTCAAATCTAAAACCCACATATAAACTGGAAAACACAGGTACAATGGTTTTCTCATGATATATCAAACACATCACATAATCAATAATATATAAAATCAATTTCTCTTAACCATTTGTTATTATTAATAAGGTATTCAGAATTAGTACTTTGCACTCTCTGCCATACTAATCTGCTTTACTATTTCAGATAAGAACAACCATTATAAAAAATGCAGCAACATTTCTGAGTAAATCCACATTTTTTACCTTCAGTTTTCAGCCAAGACATACTTTTAAATGTTCTATATAATTTAAACATTCTGCATACTTTACAGAAACGTCATAACACAACACATGGAATTAAGTAAATGATGTCCAAACATCCTTAGTTTCTTTCTTTTTCGTTTGTAGTTTTACATGTATTTTTTTAAAGTTGCATTGCTAAATATATTTATAAAATTAATGTTACAAAATAATCTATTCAGCAAAAGGACTACTGTTGTGGCTATGCAACACACACAATTTGGTAAAAAAGGGAAGGGTTCTCTTGCTTTGCTTAGCTTTAAGATTTACCAAAAATAAGATACAAGATTTGCAAATATGTGTGTGATAGGGTGTGGTTCTGATGTTTTATATGTTCTTCTTTTTCATGGCATTTAATCATTGTGGTTTTCTGAGTCATCAACTCCCCCATTATCCATTTCTGATGTTTTACTGTGTAGTACTTAATAAAAATAAGGCAGCAAAAGTAAAAGACATTACTTCTTAGTTATTCAGTGCATTTGGCTATTTTCTAGTCACTGACAAGTGGAATATTTTGTTAGCTTTGAGAGAGACAAATCTCTATTGCTTACAGTTGGATGCTTAATCAGAACCCTTCCCAACCCCAAAGCATTTATTCTGAACCTATATGTGCAAAAGTGCCTTAAAATACTTTTATTAACTGATCTGAGTTCTGCAAATGTAATGCCAGAGATCTGCTTTCACATATCAAGTCTTGTATCATGGGTCAGAGAGTAACTCTGGTTTTTTTGAGGGGATGGAATGGTGTACAGCTGGAAAAGTATTTGGATTGGACATGTTATTAACCTCTGAGTAGTTCCACTTTTTGTTTGAGAGTCCCTTTTTTTACCAAATATTTCAGTCTTCAAGCCTCTGTTTGGGAAAGAATATTACTTATTTTCAGAGGGCAACCTCCAGTCTTATTCAGAACCTTACATCTTCTGCAAAAAACTGTGTGGTTCCCTGGTAGTTGCACTCACATACACCTACCTGCATGGGAAAGATTGCTGATTCAGCCTTATTTCATATGTCATAGATCAGCAATAGCTAAAAAATGCTGGCCGTAGAAAGAGCAGGATTAAACTATTTGAATGTTGAGTGCTTAGTCTCTTGCTTTTCAAGGTCATTGTTGCATATGATTGCCTTCAAATAATTTATAGTTTGCTTGCTCATTTGCTCTATATGGAATTTTTTTTTTTCACCAAAGAAATGTCTTTTGAGAGAACTTTTATCAGCAAAGTAGGAAATTATCTGGTGAATATTAATATGCATGTCTAGTGTCTGATGCTTGAAAGTAAAGTTTAAGTGTTTGATCCTTAGCTGTGCTGCAGTCAGCTTGAGCAACTTAAGTAGATATCATGAGTAAAACTGAGAAAAAAGGAAAAAAACAAGAAAGAGGCTGTTGGAGTTCATTACTTGAAACAAGTGGCTTCACAGGCTGGAAGTGAAGTAGCTTTGTTCTCTGTTTCTGAATGATTGAAGAGCCAATTTGTTTATTCTTCAGAGCACAATAGATCTTCCACAAGACAAGATGCAGCCCTGATATGAGAGCTTTGGCTTCTGGCTCCTCATGCCACTCAGCCAAGCTGCCTCTATGACTGAGAGTTATCCTCATGGGAGGAGGGAGAGACTTCTTTTCCCCCTATTAAGATCCAGTGTTTCTCACCACATAGGAGGAAGGAGAGAAATGCAGCTTTTCTCTCAGTTCATGAATAGAATTGGAGTGAGAAGGGCTTTGAGGCAAGCCTTTATCATGTGCACAACTGGGGTCAATGACTTCCATTCTCACAATGCCTACTCAGGGCACTGCACTGAGTCCTCAGCATGGTGCAGGGATGGGTGCATTTCACCTTGAAAGCTTTAAGGTTAGTGTCTGGCATCAGTGATTACATTTGCAATTCAAGTTAGTCTATTTTCTGCTTTTTTAGCTTTTATTCAACTGAATTTAGTGCTTGTGAAAGGTGTTCAATTGTTATTTCTGGAGGCTGATCCTCCCCTTGTCCAACACTACCCCTTCTGGTGTCCCTAATGCTGAAGAAATATCTCTTAGAAGTGAGAATAATGTTTAATTTTCATGTAGCTGTAACAGTTTTAATGAGTAGCTCTGTGTGGAAGAACTGAAGAGAAATCTGAGCCTATCCACATTATAGAGTAGTAGCAAACAAATGACAGTGACTGTCACCCTGTAGAATGAATACTGGTTTTAAATGTTCTGCATTAAATTTGGAGTAATGCAAATTGGTGGGGGAAAATATATGTGCTGAATTTGGCTTTGTGAGTTTCTGGGAAGCAAAGAACTATATATTAAGATACTGGGAAAATGAATACATCAGCAGGGATGTTTTGTTGGGTTTTCACAGACACATATTTCTAGCATTGACACCCAGATTGGGAAAAAAAAATGTAATTTTAAATAAATTATCAGACTAATTTAAGGATCATTGCTATAGAAAAGTGAAATAAGATGTTCCAGAACATGAAGTGTTTTTGTAATATGGGACTAACAGAATATGAGGGTGTTGTCTAAAAAGGGAATGTACTTGCAGAGCTGAAGCTGAAATTCATCGTTCCCATTAGGAGCTGTGTTAAAACAGGGAAAAAAGAATTGAATGTCTGTTATGCATAACTCCTGTGCAAAAAGTTTCCTAAGAGCTGCCAGGTGCTGTGTATGTTTTAAATCATTCCAGCTGCTGGAGATTTAGAGGAATTGTTCAGTGGTATGGGGAGAATGTCCTCTGCAGGTTTCTGGGAGGTAGCATGGTCTAATGGCAGATTCATTGGTCTGGAGAAAGTGAACACAAACATGCCTCTCTAAATTAGAAAGTACAGCTGAAAGCTGTCCTGGGTGTTTCCTCCTAGCTCGAGAAATTAGGAACAAGGCAAGAATAATGTTCACTTTCTGATCCTTAAGAAAATTAAGTATTTATTTATTATTTATTTATTAAAGTATGTACACAAGGTACCAAATGAAGTATTTCCTGGAGGTGTTTATAGAGCAGTCCTTCAGACCTCTTAGAATTCATATATGCATCTATTTATGTATATACTATAGACTTAAAGTGCATACCTGTTTCTGAGTGGTTCTAGAGGAAATTTGAATATTTCCTTAAAGAGGGAGGATTAAATCTTAATGTCTCATATATTTGGTAGGTTACTGAACAACTATAACCAAAAAAAGGGAACGTCATATCTTTCAACTGTGATTGTAAGGAATCAGGATTCTGCTGCATTTCAGGATGAATATAGAGTTTGGTTTTTTGACTGTGTTGGGAGGAAAGCATGAAATAAACACCAGGTTACTCAGTTGTGTTGAGTCATAAGCCACTATTGGTCTTCTCCACCAGAATTTTGGTAATCATCAGGAATGTCAGTTTTGAAAGGTGGTTGGCCTCTGAAGTTTTTATCTTTCCAGGCTAATGTAGCTGTATGGAGATTACAATTTTAAATTTTTGAGCCATCTGTAAGTCTCACTTTTAGACTTAATGTATGGATTTGGATTTTAAAGCCTGTCTTAGCCAAATGAATGTGAACTTCACTAAAGCCTGGAGGCTAAAAGTGTGAAATTTGAAATAGGCTCAGAATTGGAAGTCTGAGCTTGCTATTTGATATTATTGAGTGTAGTGCTAGACTACCATTTTCAGAATCTCTTTTCAGCCCAGAACTTTAAAAGAATTTTGCAAAAGTCAAGTAAGATTTCAGAAAAGATACAAGGATGAGCCTTTTAGGAAGAGTTTTGTAATAGTAAGAAAATCCAAGTTGTTGAAACGAGGGCATAAAAACATTTTGAGTACTCATGATAAGTATGTTTTTGGGGATGAGCTATCCAGCAGCAAGTAATTGTTCATGATACAGGAAAAAGTAATGCCAGATCCGGTTTGCAGTTGAAATTAGGTAAATTAAAATTAGAATTAAATGTGTATTTTTAACTTAAAATACTGCAGCTATTGCAAGTATGTTTGAGGATTAATTTTATAATATGAAGTCTGTAAATTTAAGACTGGATATGTGGTTCAACTATCTGTAGCACAAATATGGCGTAGAAACCTCCACTTAAAACCTGCTGATTGGAAGAGTTTTGGCGGAATTGTACTTTATTAGTCATGGCTTTACTTTTAGATAAATATTTTTGCTAAATATTTGTGCCATGCGATCAGCTTAATGTTTTAAAATTTTTGTTTTGCAGCAAAATAAAGTGAAATTCCTTACATGAGATATAAGGAATCCAGAAATGCTCGCAAACAGTAACTGCTGATTTCAACCCAGAGACAGAAAATATCTGAGCTGTGTTATGAGAGCAATAGAGGCATCCAATTGAAACCAGGATTGCTCTGTGAACAAATACCAGAGAGAATAAATTTGCACTGATTACAATTAATGTCAGACTGATACCCTAGAAAATTTAGTCTTACTTGCAATGCCAATTTAGGAAGTGCTTAAGCACACATTTAAGTATAATTAAGCATATGCTTGGTCCTTGACTGATTTGGGGGTTTGCACTGAAATGTGTGCACAGGGTCAGCAGCTTTCCTGGTAAATTCTGCAACCCACATAACTTCCAGGCTTCCATCCTGATTGATTTTAGTGTTAGAAGAGAATCTCTAATTCATTATGCAATTACTTAGTCGAGAGTTGGAGTTCCTGCTGGCTGTGACTGTGTATAAAAAAACCCAACAAAGGCACATTAGGAATTACCTTGGAAAACAATAAAAAGCAATCGCTGGGTACTTAAGGATATTGACACTAATTGTGTATTTTAGAGGAAAAAGCTCCGAATTCAAATCAGTGAAAAGTACTGGGTAGGCTTTCCCTGTGCAGTTGTCATGATTTATGGGATTTCTGTGTGAATGATCACAGCAGTGGGCAGATGGACTGTTGCTGTAGTGCTGGAATCTTGACTTGATGGGCAGTGTTTTTTAACTCCAGATACATTACTATTTTAGTGCTTCATCAATCTCTATATCCTCATTTCATATTTTAATGCACGTGATAGCAATCCTAAATGAATATATATTTATTTTTAAGGCATTGTTCATCAAACCTGGGATAGTATGGATAAATACATTAAAAAGAATAACCATCCTCTGTTTAGAAAACAATGTAACAAAACCTGAGATCTTAATGGTCATGATGACGCCTTTTTTCACTTGATTTCTTCAAGAAAAATGTTAATTTAAACATATGCTGGATTTTCAAGGTGATTTCCTTTTATTTTCAGTATATCACTGAAAAGTCTCCGAATTAATTGAAAATGGGATGCCATCTCAATATAATTTGTTTTCTATTGATGCCCTGTATTTTTTTTTTGTCATTGTATATCTTAGAATTCCTTTAGCATTTCTCTGATGTCATATCATTCCCAATAACAGCTTTTCATCCTTTATAAATGGCATCTCTTGATGACCCTGGCCTGTTGTGAATACGGAATTAAGGAATGCATTTATTTTCATTCCTATCTTTGCTGTCAGCACATTATTTTTGCCATTTCTCTGAATCCCACTGATCTGTCTTCTTCTTAATGTACTTGGGGAAAAGTCTTACCTCAGCCTCTTGCACAGTTTATGCCCATTTTCCTTATTTGGCTCGTCTTTCCTCATTTCAGCTTCTACCTGTTTTATATTATATCTAACATATAATGTCTTTTTATTCTTGATTACATTATGCAGGTCTGATTTCATCCAAGCTGGGATCCTCTTTCCTTTCTCACCTATTCAGGCAAATGAAATGCAGAAAGACTGAGCATATTGTGCAGAAATACCCTATGAACAAACAGTTCTTCTTTGCTTTCATAAACTCTTTACTTTCTTCAAACCTGTTATTTAAAAGTTTTTATATGGATTTGTTTGGTTTTATTGTTTGAGAGTTTTTTTTTAATGTTTTGTCTTTTTTTTTTATGTTTTAGAAGTTTAAACTCTACAAAACTTGGCCTCATTTAATGTTTAATCTCTTTTGGATGCATATTGCTATTTGTATCTCCTACATTGCCACAGAATATGCCAGATTTTTTTTTTTTTCCCACACCATTTTCTTAATAAGAAAAATACTTTCTCTCTACTCCTAAGTCTAGGAAGAGTGTGATTTCTAATACCACTTGTTGTGCATTGATTTATATAATGACAATGAAAAAAGAATAAGAATATAAGAGTTCATAAGAATATATTTCCTTTCATAAGCCATCGTCACTGACAGAACAGTGTGCAAATGATCAGCTCGCTTGGTTTGGTATCAGTGTTTCAGGAGACTTCCTTTAGTTGATATGATCAATGTCTTCCATCTGTTTTAATTTTGTATCACTGTAACACCACTGATTTCTAAAGTATAGTTGTATGCATAGATTGTTTTAAGAATGGTGAAAATATCCGGGCAAAACACAGAATTTTACAGATAACTTGAAAAATACATTTGGGATTCAGATTACATTGAGAAACGTGGGGGTGTTTTTTTGGCTGGGTGAGGGATCTGAAAGAATCTCACTGCTAAGAACAGAGCTCGGCTCATCTGTGAATATGTTTTTGCATCTTAAATGATTTGATTGCACCTCAGATGAGCAGTATGGCCATTCATTGCTGGTCAGAACCTAGGTGAGGCTGTTTGAGTGCAGCTACACACATAACTTTGTGCCAGCAGCTGCATCTTTGACTCTGAAAGTAGAAATATGGCACTCCAAAATGGCACTCAGAATCACAGAATGGACTGGGTTGGAAGGCATCTTAAAGACCACCTAGTTCCAATTTCCCTGCCATGGGCAGAGACACCTCTCTCTAGAACAGGTTGCTCAAAGCCCACTCCAACCTGGCCTTGAGACTTCCAGAGAGAGGGCACTGACAATTTCTCTGGGCAACCTCTTCCAACTGCTCACCACCCTCATGTTAAAGAATTTCTAAACCTACCACGTTTTTTGCCCCTCTCTGATAGTGGCTGGGTTTTTCTTGGAATCTGAAAGGAGCTGCTTTTATCTGTGGAGAATAGGCTGGTGCTGCTTTCAGTACAACATGGTCAGACTGCGCAGAAGACAAAATTGTACAAAAAATGCACACCCCCAAAACATGTCTCTGTGTCTAATCAGAAGATTCCTGGTGATGCTAACAGGCTTCAGCATTGCAACCTAATCAAGGAAGTTGCAAGCTTTAAAATCTCATCAGCATCAGCTGAGTCAGCACAGCTAAAGATCATCCTCATGAGTTAACCTTGCTTGATTGCAGTGGTTGATATTTGCTAGCTTGGAGTGTGGGGGAAAACAGAAGGGTCAAATGTTAATTATGAATCTTAAGTCATTATTTTTTCCTCATGAGTATATTATTAAATATACTATATAATTTATTATATATAGTATATATAATAAATTATATATACTATAATATATTATAGTATATATCATTATATATAATAATTTTATATAGTTATAATAATTATATAGTATATATTATTATATATAATATTATATTACATATATAATTATTATGTTACATATAATAATTATATAATGTTTTATTTTATAATTATATAGATTACAATATATAATTTTATAGAATACATTTCATAATTTATAAATCGGCACATATATTCTATAATTATCATTATAGAATGATGTAAGTATACTAACATATTATAATTATATAAATATAGAGCATTATGCAATTTACAAATCGGCATCTTTCTGGCTTTATTTCAAAGTGAAAGCAAATTAGGCCTCCAATAAAAATGTAGGAATGTATGGCTGAGAAAAGTATTACTGATACCACTGTGCAGAAGCCTTTCCAGAGATATTGGGATGAGGGCAAAAGAAGACAATGCTTTTCTTCCCCTACACCCATAATTCTGTTTTATTTAGCCTTTAACTTGAAATGAGTGAGAGATTTTTGAAGCATTACCCTTGAGTTGTGCCAAGTGAGTGCAAATTTGAAATTGTGGGTCCCCTGTGATGCAGCCTTTCCTCGCTCATATTGCAACATGAGAGAAAAATGACAAAATTGCATTTGGCTGAAAACTCAAAGCCTCTTGTAGAGTGGAAAATTGACCTTGAGGTACTTTCATCAGTTGTTCTATTTTCAATAGAATATTCATTTGATAACTTACAAAGTTAGTAAATAAATGGTATCTTGTTTTCTGCTTACATACTTAATCTACTTTGTAAATTACTTTTCTTTCCGGTTGGAATGGTGAGTGACAGCTTTTTCCCTGTATGTCTCTGTGTTTGTCTAGCTAAACTGATGACTTTTACTTTTGTTACACCTACTAGTAAATACCTGAAAATTTAAGCTGCATCATGTAGGTTTTGGCTTGAAAGAGTTAAAAAAAAATTTGACAAAGTCTAGGCAAAACTGATAAAATATTAGTTTGCCCTCACAGACTTGTCTGAATATGAACATGATGGTTAATGTTAACCTTTTGATCTGTCTTTGGTTTTGTTTTAAGCATTTGGGTAAGAACTGATGACTGTTTGATCTAACCTATCTACGTCTCTTATCTCTGCTAATAAATATACTCTTGTAATATGGATTTTCTGACCATGATACAGGTTGCAAAAATATGGATTTTCTGACCATGATACATGTTGCAAAAACAGGTAATGGCTGAAAATATTCTTTAGTGTAAATGGACTTCTCAAAAGTGGGTGTTACTTATATTAACTATATTAAACTTCTATTTATAACTATATTTAACTTATATTAACTATATTAAACTATATTAGAACTTTGAACATGTCTATTCAGCTCTAAGATTTCTTCCACAGGCATAGGTCAGGAAGGATCTTCACTTATGGAGGACGATATTTAGGAGTATGTTTAGAACTCTGTTACCTCTGATGACATAATTCTGACTCCAGATAATAACAAACCAATTTTGTTGGCTCCTGCTACATGATGTAGTTGTTGGGGGTTGTTTCAAACCTTTAAAAAATTCTTTAGGCGTGCATCAAAAATATAACTAACTCAATCTGTGCTGTAAAATTCTGGCTGAAAACTCTAACCAAGCAGCTTACAAATATTTTAAAGAATTTTTACTGCCTGAGATGGAAAAGTGGCTGTGCTCCTCTATAAATTGCTGCTAGATACAAGTAGATTTTTCACTGTTTTCAAAGGAATATGAGTAAGATTATCTGCTGTGATCAAGACATATGTTAAAAACTGGAAAGGACTAGCAAGTAAAGAAAAATTATGCTTTGACACACAAAACTAAAATGTAAATAATTACTCTTCAGATGAAACAACCTACAATGAAAAAAGTGTTCTTTCTTCAGTTTCATTTAACATCAGTTAAATAAATCTGCAAGGTTCACACTTTCTTCAGATCATTTTATGCTGATCTATCAGTTTTGTAAGGAGCTGTACTCCAGTGGGTAAAGGAAATGTTCTACTCAGTCAGTGCTAATAATTGTTCATCCTGACATGGCATTAATGAAAAAGTTTCTGTTCCAATTTACAAATATCTATTTGAAAAAACCACTCTGGCACTGAAACTCTCAAAACAAAACAACTGGTGTGAATTTTGGGTAGCAGTTGAAGTTTCGCAACTTGGGTTAGTTTTGCTTACTACATTGACCAATTTAATTGTCTGTAAACTACATTTCATTTAATTCATTATTGAAGTGATCACTGTCAAATGGGTTAGATCTTTGAGTAATGCTTTTAAGTGACTGCAGTATGTGGTAGCTTTGATCAAGCTCTTTCCAACCAATTAGTTTTTGGGGAAAATCAAAAAAGAGCAAAACTTAAGAGCAATTGTCACACAATTTCATTGAAGTTTTCCTGTTGCTTTGTTGCTCTTATCTTTCTTTTTTCCTCTGGGTTTTGCCTCATGTGGAGCTGACTTTTAGGGACAGAGTATGTGCTGATATGGTATATTCTTGTTTCTGATAGTGACTTCTGCTTCACCTCTCCTTTGGAGCTGATATGCATAGCTCGGTTAAGTCTGCAGCCCACAGATTTCAGACTGAGAATGAACCTTGAACAAACAGGAATGACACAGCCTTTTTAAAGCAGCTCTAATTTACTGGGCTGATCTACCCCAATTGCCCAATCCACCTCGTCTGGTTTCCCCAGTTCCTTGCTTGCAGAGTTTGTGCTGGTTGAAACTTCACAGAACTGCAGAAGTGGCTGCCCAGAGCACCTTTTCTTCCTTCAAGCCACTTGTAGCCTTAGAATTTCCACAGAGGAGGGGAAAAGGAGAATTCCTTAGCAGCTGTCAGCAAGTCAGTCATAGGTACTGGAGTTATTTCATCATTTTGACAATGTGCAGGATATTACTCAAAATTAATGTTCTTCCTAGGTGATTATATAAGCAAAAGCTGTACTCAATAAGTAAAGCAAGAGAAAATCAGCAGGCAAGATTTTTCTCTAATTTATTCTCCCCTCCAAAATATGGGAGATGTTGATTTGATACCCACTTACTAAAACAAAAATCAGCTTAACAATACATATAAAATATAGCCCTTAGATAAATTTACTCAGATTGGGACATTCCAAACTGAATGTTCAGTCTGCCTTTGAAAGAAGGAGAATTTTGTTGGGAGGAAGAAACAGTTGTGGACAGCAAAAGAGTACTTAAATGGGTGGAAATCTTTCTGATGAAGGTCAGAGTGCAGAATGGCTGGTGGAGCTGTGGATTGAGTTGAACACATTGAATTGTTGGGTAAAAAGGAAAGGTAAATGACCTTATGGAATTATTAATGTGATGTGTTTAAGGGCAGTTGATACTTGGTGGTGATTAGTTTATGACCACAATCACTGCATTTTTCAAGTAAGGAAATGTAAATTTTATGATTAATTTAATTTCAGCATTTTTCAGGTATGGCATGATAATGGCTTATAAAAGCTGGAGTGCAATTTCAATTAAAGATGTGTAGGTGGTAGGAAATTTGCATATTAAAATAACAATTCTTTATATTATTTTGAACTCCATTAGAGAGTGTGTTCAGTTTTCTCATTCTCGTGAGACATTTGTCTTTTTATCAATCTTTCCTTTATGTGCTATTGTAGCTTTATTTGCAAGGTGTTTTATTGTACATTATATAAGGGAAATTGATGGTATAAACCTATTTCTAAAAGTGTAACAAAAACCTTGTAGAATGCCTTATTTGTTGTGAATAAGCACACTTGGAATGAATTCATCTGACTTGTTTTCCACTCTACTTGCTAAAAACCTCTGTGGTATTGCTGAGATAAAACAGCATAAGTGCTTTGTTTTGAAGGAATACAATAGCTGGATAGCAAATTATAAGCAAACAAAAATAAAAGTTCTAGTGGTGAAGAAAGAAGTCTCAAAATTTCTTAAGACATCAGCCAGTTCTTCTGTGAGGGGAATGGCATTATCAAAGGCTTGTTTTAGACTTGATTTTCATCATAGCTGAAGGGGCCTGCTCCATAGCAGGAGCTATGGAAACACACAGCAGGAAGGCCTCACTAAATATTTCCATTTGTTGAGCAGAAAGCTGAATTTATTATGTTTTCATTCCAATTCAAAAACTTCCTTTTGAATTGGAATAAAAACATAATAAATAACAAAACCAGCCATTGGAATAATTGGAATAAAAACATAATAAATAATAAAACCAGCCATTCTGCACTCTGACCTTTGTCAGAAAGATTTCCACCTATTTAAGTACTCTTTTACTGTCTTCAGCTGTTTCTTCCTCCCCAAAAAAAATTCTCCTTCTTTCAAAGACAGACTGACCATTCAGTTTGGAATGTCCCAATCTGAGTAAATTTAAAATCTAAGGACTATATTTTATATATATTGTTAAGCTGATATTTTTTTTAGTAGGTGGGTATCAAATCAACATCTCCCATATTTTGGAGGGGAGAATAAACTAGAGTTGTTCTACACATGTGACTCAACTTTATATATAAACTTTATGTAAATTGTAGAGCCATTGTACCATGCTTGCTATGCAGTGGGACTCAACACATTGCATATTAGTTTAAAAAGGAGAATGAAAGACTGAACTCAACTCCTCTAGCTCACTGAGTCCAGCTTTGCAGGAAAGGAATGAATTAAATGCTTTAGAAAGAATAATCTGTGTTAATGTTATAGTGAAAGAAACTACGCTTCGTGTACATGAAAGTTTGAAAATTAATGAGTCATTTTTGCTTCAGCTCTCACATACTGTCATAGTAAGATGAACCCATTGGAATTTTACCAATTCTTGTTTTGAGAAGACATTGTCAGACTCTTAGAGAAGCTCAGAGTCTTTAAATTGCTAGATTGTGCATCCAATCACAGATGCCTTTCTCATCCAGAAATAATTTTCATGCTGGTTTCAAAGCATTACATTAACTCTGTATATTTTTTACATGAAATAAAATTTCACTTAAATGAGAGCTGTGGTGAAGGCGTTAGTTCATATTACATTATCAGCCCCACCAGCCTTATCCAGTAAAATTTGTTTGCCATCCATATGGCCACCAAAACCTTGAGTATATAGGGAACAAATCTGGTGGTGAAGTTTGCAGAGCATGTGGAGGTGTTCCTGTAGACTGTGGGTGACATGGGGGAAAAGAAACCTTCATGACAACTGAAAACCAACCCAAAAACAAAACACAGCTTTCAAATGTGCTGATATAGTTAGGTAGTAGTACGAGGAATTTAGACACAAGTGCAATGAAAACAACAGATTAAGAAAGTTAAAATTATTTCAAGAGCTTATAAGATTTTTCTTTACCTTTTTAACTCAGGCTTCTTTCAGCTAACTAGGACGCAGAGTGCAAAAAGCTGAACGTTATCATTTGTGTTCTATGAGTTTTATAATGCTCATGGCAAAAGGAGGATGAAAAGTGTTAAACAGCATTTGAGATTGACTAAACACAAAGTGAAAGCTGAGGAATCGATGACTGCAAACCCCATTTATTGTGAGTACAATATAATAAAATTATTATATAAATCTATTGGGTTGCTAGATTAAAAAAACACGAAAAGAAAAATAAATTCTAATCTATATTTAGGCTGCTAAAATCCTTGTTTTCTTTTGCTCCTCATTTATTGTATTTACTCTTATAGATTAAGGAGTTAATTTCTTATTTGCAATCCTGTGGATTAAGGAGTTAAAGATGAATGGTTTAAGAAGGGTTAGTAAGCGTGCTGAGTGCAATTTACACTTTACAAATGGAACTCAAGGATTAGATAGACCCTGTGCCATATTTTTTAAAAGAGGAATGAAGTAGTAACTGTTTGCTGAAAAATTTACAGTCCCTCAAGAGTCCCTAAAAAGTCCCTTATCTTCCATGGGATTTTTCCTATATCTGAAGCAATGTGACTAGACTTGTTTGGCTCACTTCCCTCTCCCTCTCTAAAGAGAGTATGCTGAAGATGAACAAAACTCAGGGAAATATCATCACTTTTTAGCCTCACAGATATATCTTTAGTGTCAAAGATACACTTCCAATATAAATACTTGAATGCTAGCTAGACAAGGGACAGTAGCATTCAGATCCAGACTCTCAGTTCTCATTGTCCTCATCAAATAAAAAAAAGCAGATTGCAGACAACTAGAGGTGTCCAAAGGTATTTCTGTAAAAAAAAAACGGCCAAGGACAGAGATAAAAATATTTGGCAGATCACTGGTGGAATTTGGTTTATACTGAAAATATATATGATGTGTGGGATAGAAATAAAAGCAGCCTTTAGTTATGGAAATATATCTGCAAAATATTCATAAGGAATAATCTGCCTTTCGTCTCTTAGTACTGCATGAACAAAGAAAGCATCCTACTCTATGAAAATTATACTCTCCAAATTATATTGTGCAGTACTCTCCAAATTATGTTGTGCTCTGCTAGCATTTCTTTCAAGTTGAGTACGTTTTCGATAAATACAGAACACTGTAGGATTTATGGGACAAGTCCTGCTTGTCAGGATTTTTTTTTTTTTTTTTTTTTTTTTTTTTTTTTTTTTTTTTTTTGTATTCTGATGACTTTTCTGAAAAGTCTTTCTTAGCAAACAGCAAAACCTCATCTGGACACTAAGTTCTGCCATTCAGAAGTGATGGCAAACTAGATATTTACAAGGAGTGAATCATCTAGCTGAGTTCATACGCACATGAAGAAAACTTGTTCCTCATGGCATTTTGTTTCTCATTTTTCTTTGAAGTCCATTTTATATGCTGGTGATGCTCAAACAATTCTTACCTTGAACACAAAACTATTGTGGCATTGGCATATTTTTATTGAAATAAAGCTGAGAAGATTGTGGCCTTGTATAAAAGGTTATCATATGATATTTTAAATGCGATATCTCATCTTGTTGTATATGAGCACTTATTTCAACCATCATTCTAAGATAAAGCTTTTAAAAAATAGGTGAGATTTTGTTTAAAACCTGTTTAAAGTGGTCATGGAGTTCTGGTTTGGTGGCTCAGGCTCCATACATGATGTTGGAGGTGGTTCCTTGCTGGATGGTTGTGCGCTATTTCTGGTTCTCTAACAGACTTTATGGACACCACTCTTGGTTTTTGCTTGGCTTCAGCAGCAGAATCATAATTCACAAAACTAAAATTTAAACATACTGTTTCTTTATTATGGAAACCATAATTTTAGCTGAATGCAATCTGAATACTAAATGTCATCATGAATCATTGCAAGCTACAGTCCAATTTCTTCAGATTGCTATCATAAAGAAAACATGTATAGTCTTTAAATGGACAGGCAGATATTCCTGCTGGGGCAGATTAAGATAATAAAATGAAAACTACAGCCTAGCTTTCTGCCGATGTTGATAAACAGGTTATATTTTCCCAATCTCTATTATCCCAATATTTACTTAATAAACAAAATATTTATGTTCCTGGTTCTCTTATTTTTAAAGCAATAGCAGCACAGCTGTTCTCTGGTGAGGGCAGTGTGTTCTGTTGACAAGAGAAATCTGTTGCTATAGGATATGAAATAAAATGATACGGACATGGGACTTTGCAAGTAAAAAAGAGGGCATTTAATTTCTGACTCCAACATTTATAGATATCCAAAAGTGACAGTGGATTGGAGGGTGACAGTGCCACCTCTCCAATGACACTGGACAAACCAACAGTCCATCAAAT